>MCFH01000019.1:32500-632500 GCA_002104945.1 Piromyces finnis | reverse complement strand
TTGAATTGAGAATTTTAATTTATTTATTAAACATTAAAAACAAATTAATAATTTATTTTGTTTTAAACTTTAATTATTAATAAATAAATTATGTCCCATTTTCTTTTTCTGTAATATAATTCGTGTAACTTAAATAATAATATTTATGGCTTAAGTTACATTAAAGATATTAGTCTGTGGCGTTTGATATCTTTACCACTTTATTAGAACCAATTGAAGTATTTATTATTAAACATGAAAAATCAAAAAAAGATAAACTTTTAAAAAATAATGTTTTAAATGATAAATATGATATTATTTTTATTGAATCTGAATATGACTTAATTTGTGAATTTTTTAAACAAATTCGAAATTTAGATCCTGATTTGATTATTGGATATAATGCTTTTGAATTTGATTACAGATATTTTGCACAAAGAACTAGTATGCATTTAATCATTGATGATAAGGATTCATCTTTCAAAGCTAATAGAATTCGGAATATGCCTACAAAATTTATAACTACCTCAAGTAATGAAGTTGAACTTAAGATTTCGGAAAGAATAGCAATTGATATTTTCAAATGTGCAAAATCTTTAAATTTACCTTCTGCTAGTTTAAATTATGTATCAGAACAGTTATTGAATAAGCACAAGATTGATTTTCCCTACAAAGATATGTTTTACTTAATTCATGAAAATACTGATGATTCTTTAAATAAAGTAGCCATGTATTGTATTATGATTCCATCTTAACTCTGGAAATATTTAACATTTCGTATCAATGGATTCAACTCTTAGAAATCGCTAAAACTTCAAGAATTCGTGTGGATAAAGTTTATAAAAATGGTCAGAATAAAAAGTTTGCCAATTTGTTATATAAATATTGTTATGACAATAATATATGTGTTGATATTGATAATTCGGATATTTCTAGTTATAAAGGTGCTACCATAATTGAACCATTATGGATGTCTTGGTTCAAGTTCCTTAAAATATTTAAGATTCTTACCAGGTGCTGAATGTACTACAGGAATGGGAAGAAACTACTTTAAATAAAACTATTGATTTAATCTGTGGAAATACTAATTTTAGAGTAACTTATGGTGATACAGATTCATGCTTAATCGAATACAAAAAAGAATATTTGGAAAACTTAAATAATTTAAATAATAAAAATAATTTAAATAAAAATAATATCTCTAATAATAGGGATATTAATAAGGATGATGGTAATAATAATAATATATAAAGTGATAAAGATAAAAGTAATTCTAAAGATTTCGATGTAAACAGCTTTATTAAAGATTGTCATTCAGTAGCTGAATATGTTACCAATCAATTACCAGATGGAATGCATTTAAAATATGAAAACACATTTAAAAGAATGTTGATCATATCCAAAAAAAGTATTGTGGTGTTTTGGCAAATGCATCAGAGTTTTATATTAAAGGAATAGATATTATTAAAAAAAAATACTTGTATTTTCATTAGAGATTACTATAAAATATTTTTATACATGATTCTTTTTGATTATCCAGAAAAAGAGATACGTCATAAGGTATTAGAAATGAAAAATAAATTTCTTTCTGGTAACGTACAATTAGAAAAGTTGATTATGAAATTGTCTATTGGACCAAAGTATGTCAACAAATCTTATTATGTCTTATTATTTGTTAATAATCATAAAATGTATAATTTGGATTACAAAATTGGTGAAAAAGTAGATTATATTATCATAGATACCAATTCATTTTCATTTAATAAAAATTCAACTTTATTAGGTGATAAAATCATGTCTTTAGACTTGTATAAGAATATATGTGAAAAAGCTACTAAAAATAAAGATATCATCAAGCCTAAACTAGATTATCAATATTATTATTATCATTGTGTAGAAACAGGATTTAAAAATTTATTAAAGGTATTAAATAATAATATTAGCGATTTATTATAATTTGATTTATATTATTAATAATTCAATAAAAATTATTTAAATTATTTAAAATATTTAAATAATTTATTATATACAAAATATTATTTAAAAACTTTTCATATTTTTATTTTTTAAAAAATTTTATAATTATTTTATTACAAATATTATAATATCATAAACATTTTACTTTTAAATTACAAAAAAAAATTTAAATTAATATTATTTAAAAAATATTATAACATATAATAAATAAAAATTAAAAATATGAAATATTATTCATTATTAATAATATTTAGTATTTTCAATATTTTTATTGTTTTCATTATTTTCTGTATTTTTATTATTAATAATATTCTCAGTATTAATAGTGTTTTCATTATTAATTGTATTTTCATTCTTTTCTTCTTCATCATTGAATATTCCGGTAATTAACTTTGAAGATATAGATGTTAAATAATCTCTGACACCATAAAAGACATCCTGAATTACCCTAAAAGGATCTTCAAAAGATAATCGAGATATAAAAGAATAATTACCATTTTTCATTCCAAAACAAGACATCGGTGGTGTAATCGTATTATCACGACATATGAAATTAGTTAATAATTCTATATGTTGCATATTATATGAAGTAATATCTGCATTAACAATTTTTATTAACTGCTTTAAAATATTCTTTTTATGTAATTCAAAATCAATATTGAATAAATTGGCATAGACTAAATATGTAGATTGTTCCTTATCAATGTATTCTTCTTTAAAAAGTTTATCTAAATCTAACCCTATAATCTCTATATAATGTTCATTACCTATAGCTTTCAATGTAAATTTAACAATATCTTTAGCTCCTGATAATACAACATTATTTAATACTTTGTTAATATCTTCATTATCTAAATTAACGAAATGACTTATCAAGTAAACAATATTATCAAATTCTTCAAATTCAAAATTCTGTTCATTAAAATAATCTATAAGGAAATTACTTTCATTATCATCATATTCAATAATACTGTTATTAATGCTATTATTTATATCTACATCATTATTAATATTAATATTATTATTTTTATTATCAGAATTATAATTATTTTCTTCATTATCATTATTATTAATATTGTAAAGATATAATATATATCTTTAGATTATTTAATAATTAACTATTAATTATTAAATAATAAATTAATATTTATTAAAATTAACTATGAAATTTTTAATATTCAATGGAATAATTTAATAATAAATTATTTTATAATAATTCCGTCAAAATTAAATAAAGATAAATATTTAAATTTAAGGAACAAAAGAATCTTAATTAAATTTAAATATTTCAAATATTTTAAATATTCATAATAACTTTAAATACTTTTTATTTAATTTTAGAATAGTTTAATAATAATATACTTTCTTATTTAAATTTAGAATAGTTTAATAATTTTAACTGAGTTTTAAAAATAGATGTGTTTATATTTCAATAGGAAATATATTAAGAATAGTATTGATAATATTAAATTAATTTATAGATAATACATGAGCTTTATTCAATTTTGAGTTTACTCAAATTGAATTAAAAGTATAATGAATTAGTTTTAGTTTAGTTTTATTATTTTATTATTTAATTAGATTAGTTTTGTTTATTTTATATTAAATATATGTTTATCTAAATAGAATAATATATTAGAATATAATTATGAAAAAATATAAATACGTGTAAATTTTATCAATTGAATCGATGTAATTGTTATTTTATTTCTAACCATTAATAAAGAAGATAATTTTTAAAAAAGAAACTCCTGTTTTTATTTTATCGTGTGTTTAATTGTTTTATTGTTAAATATATAATCTGTTTTAAGGTCAATATTTTACAAATATGTTCATTAATTCCTGGTTTAAAAACACAAAGCATATCTGAATCAACTATATAATCAATTTTATGATCATCAAACCAATCAAGAATCTTTTAAGCAGGTTGAATAAATTTAATGTAAAGATCTTCAAGATTTAGAGATGATTCCCATGTAAACAATATATTATTGGTGTTTTCTAAATATTTAATTACATATTCGAAAATAGCTTTTGGATGAATTTTTAAATTAAATATGGAATGACGACAAAAATAAAAACGAAGTGTAAATCCATTATACAAAACATTTAAAATAACATCATTTAATATTCTGTATTCCATTTGATTTGCTATTTTCTTCTTAAATAAAATATCATAATTTGGTTTAAAATATAAATGAATTATACTATAATCCATTTTATTATGGGTTAATTTATAATTTTTTCAATTCATTTTTATCATTTGTATAATTTGTGGAAATAACTTAATGCTGATTGTGTTACAGGTTCACCAACTGATTGAGCTGCTAAAATACCAACATGAGTATTTTCTTTTATCATACGAAATTTGATTTTATCCACAATTATTTTAGCAAACATATCACAGTCAATTTCTTCTGCTTTGATTTTTTTCTTTAAATAATTTCTTACTTTATTATTTACTTGATCAATATAAGGTGTCAATCTTTTATTTTCTTTAAAATTTTTAGAAATTTCGTTACATATATAATCAATATCCTCAACAGGAAAATATTGTATATTTTGAGATTCTTCCATACTTGAAATATTTATTTAAATATGGAAGTATAGATGATAACATTCATAGCTACCTAAGGACTTAATACAGCTTATGAAGTCATGAGCAAGTTAACTGAACTGTTTAAACAAGACGATGATGTAAACCTTGAAGGCTGGTTAAACAAGATTAATAATATGAAGGCAAGAAATGAAAAAGAAATTATTAAAACTCTGAGCAACATGATGGAACTTTTTAGATTAATGGAATCAAATAATTCACAACTTACCGAAGCAGAAAAAATGCGGTACATGTATAATTCATTACCCAGCAATATTAGAAATATTATAATCCTATCAAATACCTATAATACACCATCAGAATTATTCAACTCTATCAAAGAAAGAATTAAAACTATGAACCATGCCGATGAAATAACACCTCCAAAAATATTTATAAACACTGAAGATAAAATGGATGTCGATTACCTTGATAAATTTTTCCATAAAAATAAAAATAATAATTTTAGAAAGAATTTTAAACAAAATAAATACTGCGATATTTGCAAAAAGAATAATCACAACACTGAAAATTGCTACTATAATTCAAAAAATAATAATAATAATAGGAAATCAAGCCACAATATAAGAAGGTCAAGCCACAAATAATACCACAATAGTCAATATAATATGTTTAATGGAAAAGTAAACAATATCTCATACGATAGTAACAAGCAAAATATCAATAATTACAATGATATTTTTACACTAGATGAGCTTAGACCAACACTAGAAAAACACAATATAAATTCCATTCAAATAAACAATTATTTAAATAAAAATATAAATAAATATCATACATGCTGGATATACGATACAGGTGCTTCGGAACATGTTACAAATAATAAAAATATTCTTAAGAATTTTACCATAAGAAAATTAAAATGAATTGTGCTAACAATACAGCATGCTACTTGTTAAGTTTTTTGGGTTTGGTTATGCGGCCAGGTCAGAATGTTATTAATTATATAGTAAAAATGTTTTTTAAGAAATTAAGTTTAATTATAAAATAACACCTTAAACTCCCAAATGAAAAATGAAAAATTTATATTTACTTTAAAATAACTTTTTATAAATTTTTTATTTATTTAATAAGAATAATATAAATGATATTATAAGTAACTATATAATTAAGATTATAACTATAATCTTTACAAAGAATTAAAATCGAATTCAATTCATTCTCTTTTATATTCTATGTTCAGATTATTAAATTGATATTAATAAGAATAAAGTATTACATGTAATATATTAGTAATATAATTAAATAAGTAATAAGATTGTTTGTTTGTTTGTTTGTCATGACATAAAATAAAATAAACATATGATTAATCATTTAAACAGTTGATCCTAATTAGTAATTATAAAAACTATTCAATTAATAATTCATCATTATTAATTGATATTACCATAACATATTTGTTATAATTAAATAATTATTATTTTCAAAATTATTTCTAATAAAACTTGCCGTTAACCTATTTTATAATAATTAAGATTATTTAATTTATAGGTGTTAACTGTTACACCTAAATGGGTCTAGTTCTATTTTTAGTAACAATCGTTATCATTAATTAAATTAATATAACTAAAATTCCTATTGATATATTTTTAATTTCATCAAGTCATAAGAAATATTTATGATCCATACTTGATATCATATTGATTTTAATTTACCTAATAAAATCTTTAAATGATCATAACTTCCTTAAATGATCAGTTAGAAGGACCGCGATTGTACCAAATTGTAGCTTTCTTCCTAAGCTTTCCAATAAACCTAGTTTCATCACCGTAGCACTTACAGCCGTAGCGATCGTTTTTGGCGAGTTACACCTTATTTCGTACTTGCTTATTTTTGGTTAAGGGTTATAGTGTATTGATATTAAATTTTTGAAATCATAACCCTTTCACTGAATCAAAATTTAAAAGGTGACTTTTAAAAGTGTTTTAAAATAATTATTGAAATTATTTAATTATAATTATTATGTTTAATTAATTATAGATATTATCTGAATTTGTTTTAAATCCAGTTAATATCTTCACAGTTATTATGTTTAATTAATTATAGATATTATCTGAATTTGTTTTAAATCCAGTTAATATCTTCACAGTTATTATGTTTAATTAATTATAGATATTATCTGAATTTGTTTTAAATCCAGTTAATATCTTCACATTTGATGGATTTGGTACATATGAAGGATATATAAATAACCATCCTGTAACGAATGCTACGGTTCAAATAAGATATCACAAAACACTTGAATAGTTATAAAAATAAAAATTTATTTAATTTTAATTTTTATTCATTTAATTTATTTTTGATTTTTCAATTTTTAAAATTTTTCTCAAAAATCCTCGTACTTTTTCCAACTATCCATTATTTGAAATTTAATGGTTTTGGATAGCTAAGGATTTAAATTGATTTCATTCATAATATATGGATCATTCACTGTAACATATATTAATTAAATCCTTAATATATATTATGAATAATCTCTTAATATTTGAATAGAAAAATTTTTAATTTATAATTAATAAAATTTTAATTTATGATATGTGTAACATTTTTGCATATCATATATTATATATTTAATTATGACATATAATAAAATTATATTATTCAATTAATTATGCCCTTTTTTAGACATAAATAATAATTTTTCTGTCGAGGTATCTTCTGTTTTGTGTGTAACAGTTGCCTCTTTTAGTAAAAATTATAATTAAATTCTATGTCATAATTTCAAATTATAAAATATTATACAATAAAGTTAATTAATAAAATAAACCTTAAATAATAATAAAATACCTATAACTATTTTAATAATAAAATTTTGTAAAATTTATAAGTATAAAATATTATAAGTAATTATACTAATACTAATAATAAAGGTCTTAAATAACTATATACAAATAATATAACTATATAATAAAAATATTAATAATTACTAGAAAAATGTATAAAAATTATATATTATAATTTTTATATTTTAAAAATAGAGTTAAACACTAGTAAGGAATATAAATAGTTGATGGTTAATTCCTAAAATTCTAGCTAATTCAACTATTTATGTTCATTCCTTAACACGAATGTAAGAATAAATACTTATTATTTATTCTTAGTATTAAATATTACAAATAATTTATTTAGTTAATAATCATTAATCCATTAGATTATATTAATATATTTATTTATTATTATAGTTATTTGTTAAGTTAAATATTGTAAATATTTATTTAGTTAATAATTATTCATTCGCTATATTAGATTAATTAATTTATTTAATTATGTATTTATACATTCATTTATATATATACTTGTATTATAAAAGATAAAACACATACTAATTACATTAATAATATTATACAACTATATATTAGTATGTAATAGGAAATCGGATATTAAGGTTTTACCCGTTATCAACGGTTTTACTTAATATTACGATGATTGGTATGATTAGAATATCAATCAAATAACTTTTTAGGTTTTTCTTCTAGTCTTTTCCTAAAAAGATTCTTGTTAAGATTAGAATGTTCTTAGAAATTTTAATTTAATAGAATAAAACATATAAATAGTACTCTTGAGTTCGATTTGAGAAATCAAGAGTTATTATTATAAGATTAATTATAATAAATAACTTTATACAAAATAATAAGTAATAAAATAAATATTAAAAAAACTATTAAATACACAAAATAATTCTGATACATTTGGTTTTGTTTATTATAATTTCTTATAATAAACTCATTAAGTTAAGTTTCTAATTTTACCTTTATTTTCACATTTTAATAATAGTTTATATTATTAATTTAAAGCTAATAATTATTATTATATAATAAATATAATATAATTATTACAACGAATTGATAAATAATTAAATTTATAAATTATGAATTTATAATAATAATAATAATAATAATAATAATATTAAAACACAGATAGTTGAAAATTAAAATAATTAACATGTATAAAATTATTAAATTAAAAACTATAAATGTAAACTTTTTGTCTATTTAATTGTTTATTTAGTTTTAAATTAAATAGTTTATATTTGTTTATAATTATACTTTAAAATAATAATTTTGTATAAATAGTGATAGAATTATTTTATTTTAAAAGATGTTCCTAATAATCCAGTAAAATTAGATAATAATATTAAATTTTATTAAAATAATAGTTGTGATTATATTTACATACATTCAAGATGTATTAAACCATAACATATATATATTTAATAATACAAGAGTTATTAAATATTAAAACTTTATAATTAAATAAAATAATTTTATATTTTAAACTAACAAAGACTTGCAAATGAACAAGTATAAAAATCATTTATTCTATTTTTATTTTCTTATTTATTTTTATTTATTAAATTTTAGATACAAATATTATCACTTTCTATATTCATTTATAGAATTAAGATAATATTTTTCTTCGTATCAGAATCTAT
This sequence comes from Piromyces finnis, assembly GCA_002104945.1. Taxonomy (NCBI): domain Eukaryota; kingdom Fungi; phylum Neocallimastigomycota; class Neocallimastigomycetes; order Neocallimastigales; family Neocallimastigaceae; genus Piromyces; species Piromyces finnis. The sequence continues at coordinate 623,495 of MCFH01000019.1, read as the reverse complement.
TAGAAAATTAATATTGTCTTAATGGTTAGTATTTAAGACATTAATCTGGATCACTCGGGTTCGACTCACACCTTGATCCAAAATTTATTTTAAATTATTTATTTAACAATTTAATTTATGACTCATATAAACTTATAGAACTTATTCGAAAAAGAATAAGTTCGAATATTCGAAAAATTAAATATTTTATGTATTTTTATCACGAGATTCATTTTATGTAATTTTTAATTAATTTAAAGAATAATTTAGAAAGAAAATTTAATTTTTAATTTAGCCACATCAGATTTAGAAAAAGTATAAATAGAAGTGATGTGAATCAAAAATTAAATAGTTGTGTATTTATTAACTTTTAAATTTAAATATTTATTTTTAAAAAATTTAATAATAATAAAAAAATTATTTTAAATAAATAAATTTATTGATTTATAGGGAATACAAAATTTATTTTTCTATATAAATATTATTAATTCCTACATTAATAAATTCTTTATATAGAATCGCGTTACAATAAAAACACCAGTTGTAACATATTCCCTTTACCTTAATTAATTTGTTTATTTTTTAAAAAAAAAAAAAAAATTTTTTTAACTTATTGAAACCTTCCTGAATTTTCTTGGACTCTTTTGAACCCTCTCTTGGACTCTCTTTTGAACTCTTTTGGACTCTTTTGAACCCTCTTTTGGACTCTCTTGGATTCTCTTGGATTCTTTTGGATTCTTTTGGATTTATTATACTGATTAAATTAAATTAAAATTAGATATTATAAATAAAATAAAGAAAATGGATGAAGAATTGATGAATAATGCTACGTTGAAGGATGGTTTCGCTGGAAATCGTCGTTTCTTTAAGGGTTTTCTTGCCAAAATAGAATTAATTTTTATGGTCTACCCAGAGCGTTACGCGGATGACGAAACAAAAATCGTTTATATCATTTCGAGACTATATGGTGAAGCTTTGAATTGGGCTGCATCATTAATTCACAATCATGATGAATGCCTATTAAATTATGACTCATTTGTTGCCAAGCTTAAATCTGTGTTTGGTGACAACGACTCAGCGTTTGTGGCTAATCAAAAACTTCGAACTATAAAGCAAAGAAAAATCGGTGAGATTCAAAAATATATTCTTGAATTTAACCGATACTCCGATGACTCCTCTTGGAACGAAAGTGCAAAAATGGACGCCTTCTTAGCTGGACTACAAGATCAAGTCGCCAATAGGATTTTAGAAATGTTTCCCGGTCCACAAACGCTATTAAATTTACAAGTTATTGCATCAAGAATCGATTCTAGAATCGATACCAACAGAAGATTCTTCAACAACAATCATTCTAATAACACTACTCAAAACCGAAGAACTGAAGTAAATAGAAAACCTTTCACTTCAAGAAATAAGAAAACTTATGGACCGCTTTCCTCAGAAGAAAAAGCTAGAAGAATTAAGGAAAATCTCTGCCTGTATTGTGGTTCTCCAGATCATAAGTTAAGTAACTGCCCAAAAAGAAGTAAAAATGAAAAATCAGCTGGGACTCATATTTCTAACACTACGCCTGAAAAGAAGCCTAGAATAAGATTCTCCGATAATCCCAATCTGAAACAACCAGTCTTTGAGTTCCAACTCAATACTTCCGACGTCTCCGTAAATACTAAACTACTAATTGATTCAGGATCTCAACTTAACCTACTAGATGTGGTCTTTGCCGAAGAAAATAATATTCCTTTTGATAAATCCGTCTCTTTCAACAAAATCTCTGGCATTGGTGGGGAACAACAAATCTTAGGTAAATCTATCCCAATTTCGATCAAATACAAAAACCACCAATGTAAAACTATATTCTATATTGTAGACCTTCCGGGATATTGTGGCATCTTAGGTGCTGAATGGTTACATCAGCACAACCCTAATATTAACTTCGTTGAAAAAGAATTATCTTTTAATTCAAATTTCTGTCTGTCACATTGCTCTGTTATTCCTAACGTTGCCCCTACTTATGCTATTTCTTCTATTTCTAATGATTCCAAATCTTCTTGTAGCACTTCAACAAATTCTTATATCCATGATTCAACAAAAAATCTTCCTAAAAATAATGATTCCACTATCAACCCTCCAAGCAATAAAGAAGTTTTTCTTCCTGCTGAACTCCAAGCCTTTGAAGACGTATTTAATGAAAAAGCCGCTGAACAATTGCCGCCTCACAGGCAATACGACTGTGAAATCCGTCTTAAACCGGACTCTAAACTTTTTTATGGACCGATTTATCCTTTAACGGATAAAGAATCAATGGCATTGAAGGAATACATTGATGAAAACTTGCGAAAAGGTTTCATCAGACCTTCAAAATCACCGGCAGGTGCCCCAGTACTTTTTGTTCCGAAAAAAATGGTGAGCTACGTCTATGTCAAGATTATAGGAAATTAAATGAAATCACAGTCCGTGATTCCTACCCTTTACCATTAATTAACGACATGTTGGAGCACTTAGGTAAAAGCAACATCTTCTCCAAACTTGATTTAAGATCAGCTTATAATCTTGTGAGGATAAAAGAAGGTGATGAATTCAAAACTGCTTTTACTTGCAAATATGGACACTTTGAATATACTGTAATGCCGTTTGGTTTGAAGAACGCGCCTGCAGTATTCCAACATTTCATTAATGATGTGCTTGATGGAATCTTGGGAGTATTTGTCTTCAGTTATATTGATGACTTAATTATATTTTCGGAAAATTTTAAAACTCATGTTATACAAGTCAAAGAAGTACTTAAAAGACTTAGAAAAGCCGGACTTTATGCAAAACTTGAAAAATGTGAGTTCTTTGTCCCATTTATCGATTTTTTAGGTCATCGTATATCGTCTGATGAAATATTAATGGATCCAAAGAAAATTTCATCTATCCTGGAATGGCCAACTCCTAGAAATGTTAAAGAGGTTCAAGCGTTTCTTGGGTTAGCTAATTATTATAGAAGATTCATTGCCGGTTTTGCTGATCTCGCACAACCACTTAATGCATTACTTAAAAAGGATGTTAAATTCTGCTTCTCTCATCAGTGTGTGAATTCTTTTAATTTAATCAAGACCAAATTTGCTTCTTCTCCTGTTCTTGCATACCCGAATCGTCCGAATCGTGATATACCTTTCATGGTTGAAACGGATGCAAGTAATTTTGCTATAGGAGCCATTCTTTCCCAAACGAATCCGAAAGACAATACGGTTCACCCTGTAGCATTCTTCTCCAGATCGCTTAGTTCTTCTGAAAGGAACTATCCGATCTACGATAAAGAACTTTTAGCAATTGTAGCTGCTTTAGAAAATTGGCGTCATTTACTTAAGGGGACTGCTCAGCCTTTCAAAATTTTCTCGGATCACAGAAATTTGCTTTACCAGAAGAAACCCGAAAAAATGACACAAAGATTAGTTCGTTGGTCTTTGTTTCTTGCCGAGTTTAATTTTATTATTGTTTATCGGTCGGGTTCTGCTAATGGTAAACCTGACGCTTTATCCAGAAGACCAGATTACTTAGAAAATTTTAAGGATTCCAATGATACTCCAAATTCCGTTCTTAGACCCGAAAACTTTTGTGCCCTGGTTCTGGATAACAACCCCCTTATGGATAAAATCATTTCAAATAGCAAAGATGATAAATTCTACTTTGAAGTATGCAAATACTTAGAAACTCAAATTCCACCTGTCCCTCATTCGCAAATCGAAAACTTTAAAATTCAAGATGGTGTATTATTATTCAATGATAGGATCTATGTCCCCCAAGATTGTCGTTTGGAAGTTCTTAAAATTTGTCACGACTCACCCTCCGCTGGACACTTCGGACTAAAGAAAACTACTTCCCTTATTGTTCGTGATTTTTGGTGGCCTTTTCTCTCTGTTGATGTAAAAGAATATGTAAAGTCTTGTGAAATATGCTGCCGTTCGAAGGACTCTCGACACAAACCTAATGGATTTCTTTCTCCTTTGGAAATTGCTGAACGTCCTTGGTCTTCCGTATCTATAGACTTTATTACGGATCTTCCACCTTCTCAAAAGTATACTTGCATTCTCGTAGTCACCGATAGATTAACTAAATTATGCCACTTTATTCCTTTTGAAAACATCCCTTCTGCCTCCGCTACTGCTGATGCTTTCATGATTAACGTTTTTCGTCTCCATGGATTACCTAATGAAATTCTTTCGGATAGAGGTACTCAATTTACCTCTAAATTCTGGAATTCTATTTGTAAATCTTTCGATATAAACCTAAAATTTTCTTCATCCTACCATCACCAAACTAACGGACTGACGGAGAGGGTAAACTCCGTTGTAGAACAATACTTAAGGTGTTACTCAAATTATAAAGGTTCCAATTGGTACAAATTCTTACATCTTGCCGAATTCAGTTACAACAATGCCGTTCAAGAATCTACTAAAACTTCACCATTTTTTGCTAACTACGGCTATAATCCGAAACATTCTCCAATTTTACCAAGTCGTACCGATGTACCAATTGCGGATGAATTTACAAGAAATTTCAAAGAAATAATTAAAACTCTTAAAGATAACTTAAAGAAATCTATTGATCAACAAGAAAAATTTGCAAACAAACACAGAAGTAAAGCTACTGAACTCAAGGTAAATGATAAGGTCTGGATTAACAGTTCTCTAATAATGCGGAATGGTAATAAGAAGCTAAAACCTAGAAAACTTGATCCGTACAAAATAATTGAAAAAATATCACCAGTTTCTTTCAAATTGGAGTTACCAAAAGAAATTCGTATTCATCCAGTTATCCACGTTTCAGAATTGGAACCCTACCATGAAGATAAGTTCAAAAGAAAGCAACCGCCACCTCCACCAGTTATTGTAGATAATAATGAAGAATTTGAAGTTGAGGAGATATTGGACAAAAGAAGATATTATGGTAAAGTTCAATACCTAATTAAATGGAAAGGATATCCGATATCTGAAGCATCTTGGGAGCCAGAAAATAATTTGAATTGTCCAGAGCTACTTAAGGAATTCAACGAAAAGAAATGATTTCAACGGAAACTTTATTTTAATTTATCTTAATTTTATTTTTAATTTTATTCTTAAAAAAAAAAAAATTTATTTTCTTAAATTTTAAATTTACTTTAAGCATGTATTTAATATCAAATGTATAATATAAAAAAAATTATTTTTATTGTAATTCAATTAGTATAGTTTAAGTATATAGTAGTTATATAGCCTAAAAAATTAATTTAATAAAACATAAAATGAACCCAAAGATTCGTCTGGTATCCGAATCCTGGAGGAGGACTGTAAAATATTGTATTAGTTAAATGTATTAGTTAAATAATGTATTTAATACGTATGTAGAACAATGTATAATGTATTGAATTAATGTACCGTAAATTTTACAAAAATTTACATCACAATACATTAACATAAATTTATGTAAATTTAATTTTATGATAAGATAAAGTTTTGATGATAAAATAAAATTTTAAAATTAAATAAATTTTAACCAATAAATATTTTTAGATAATAAAAAATTTTTTTTATAAACTAAGCCTCAAAATTAGAAATAAATAAATTAAATATATGTTTGAAATATAATCAACCATATAGTAAATAAATCAAAACTTTATTTTAAGTTTAGAAAATTCTTTAGTAAATAAATTGAATTTAAATAGTTTAATACAAATAATTTCTTTTAATAAATGTATAAATGTAAACAATGTAAAATTATAATATTAAAACATGTATATTAGAATTTATTCAATTTATTTAAAAAGTATAAATAAAGAGAATTTTTCAACTATTGAAACGATAGTTGGAAAATAGTAATTAATTACAATTGTATAATTAGTATTAATAATATTAGATTATTAATAAAGTTTATAATAAAACATTTTTTATTTAATTAAAAACTGATTACCTAGCGAAGGCTCTGGTTAAATAACCTTCGTGGTAAAGTAATCAGCAGTTGTCATAGTTTCGAAGATAAATTTATTATTTAAATAAATAAAAAAGTATTAAAAAATAAATTGGAATTTTTTTTTGTTTTGTATTGTTGTTTTGTTAGCACAGACCTAAATCCAATAATTTAATTTAAAGGTTAGATTTAAATTAAATATTTTACAATTTTCCAACTTTTTAGAATAGTGGATTTACCTTTGTGTGGGAAATAAAAAAAAAAAAAAAATTTAAATAGTGAGAATTTAATATTAGAATTAAATTCGGGGATATATATATAGGAAAAAAAAAAAATTTGGATTTTAGAATAGAAAGGAATTTGTAGGATTTGGATAATCGAGGATTAAAATTTTGGAAATAAGGAATAGTTTAGATTGTATTGTTTGGTGGATAATATATTTTAGTATGAACGGGGAATATAGGTATATCGACAACTGTAATGGTAATGGAGTAGCTGGAATCAGTGACGACGATTCTGAGGCTAGCTCCATGGAAATAGAACATGAGGATGGCGAAATCGTCAATGCCAGGGATAACCTCATACCAAGACCACCGAAGTTTTATGGAAAAAGGAATGAGTTAGCAAGTTTCTTTGCTAAACTCGAAAAATATTTCAAGTATAATCTAAGACAGAATGCTACCGAAGCTTACAAGATTGATGTACTTAGTTGCTATTTAGAAGGACCCGCCGCCGAATGGTATGCCGACTTGGAGAAAGAAGAAAGCCCTTTAAAATCTTATGAAGACCTTAAAGCCGCAATGCAAGCAAGGTACCGAACGTGCACGAGTTCTGATGTGGCTAATAGAAGATTAACGAAGCTCAACTACAAGCAATTCAAAAGTGTGATGGATTACTGCGACTGTTTCGAAAAAACCTCTAGGGACTCGTCTTTTGACGATGAAGCCAAGATACATTTCTTTGTAGAAGGATTGCCGCCGTCTGTTCAGGAGAAGACAAAACTAGTATATCCTAAGATAAGAAAGCTGTATGATCTAATCAATACTGTAGCTGCCAATATTGAGGAAGACTGGAGAATCTACGGAAAGGACCCAATGAATATAGATGGAGAAAGAGGAAGAAGATATAACCGGAATCTAGGAAAGCGACTCTACCAAGGGAATTATGGGATGAAATTCAACAACTACCGAGACTTTCATCACGAGGAAAAAGTACAAAAGACCAAGAAATGCTTCATTTGTAAATCAACAGGACATTTGAAGAAGGATTGCCCAATGCTCAAAGATAAATTGGCAAACCGCCCAAAAGCATTCATGATCAAGGAAAACAGAAAACAGCACTTGTTGAATGTTTTCGATGTTGTACTTCATGTCAATCGAGGAATCTCACTAAATGCGTTAGTTGACTCAGGATCCGACTTGGAATTCATGGATTGGAAAACGGTCAATAAATATAGAATACCAATCCAAAGGATGATGAAAGACAAGTTTGTGGAAGGACTGGGAGGAAATGGATTACTGAAGTATGAAACGATCCCGTTGATCATGTCTATCGGCAATCACAAGGAGTCTATTCAATTTTATATTACGACTCTACCTTCAGACGTATCACTTATTTTAGGAAACAAATGGCTAAGAAAACATGATCCGATTATCAGTTTTAAGAATCAAAAATTAGAGTTTAAGTCTGGATTTTGTAAGACGAATTGTTGCGCTACTGATGAAGAAATAAATGAAAGAATTGAACAAAATAAATTAAAGGAAGAGGAAGATAAAAGAAAGAGATTAGAGTTAGCTGAAGAAATTATTAATAATTATAAGAATAGTTTAGTTATTAGAGATAGTAAACTTAAAAATAAAGAAAATGTATTAGTAATAGAAAAGAAAAAGAAAAAGTCATGTATAAATAAAAAATGTAAAACATCAAAATTAAATAAAATTCTTCATCAAAAATACTTAGTATGTTGTGCGATTACAAGTGATAATGATGGTACACCTGAAGTCCCAAATGAATACAAAGAATTTAAAAATGTATTTGATGAAATTGAGTGTAATGAGTTACCTCCTCATCGAATATATGACTGTAAGATTAAATTAAAGGATGATAATGAATTATTTTATGGACCATTATATCCTCTAACCGAGGAAGAGAGGGAAACGTTAAAGGAATATTTAAAAGAAAATCTAGAAAAAGGATTCATAAGACCCTCAACTTCACCTGCTGGAGCACCTGTATTGTTCCTTAGGAAAAAGGATGGAACTTTAAGATTGTGTGTTGACTACCGAAGACTCAATGAAAACACAATTAGGGATTCATATCCGTTACCTCTTATATCCGAATTATTCGATAGGTTAAGAGAAGCTAAAATTTTTACTAAACTTGATCTCAAGTCTGCTTATAATCTAGTTCGAATAAATAAAGGCGATGAATATAAAACTGCATTTAGGACAAGATTCGGTCACTTTGAATATCTTGTCATGCCGTTCGGATTAAAAAACGCTCCTGCAACCTTCCAACATTTTATCAATGATGTCCTCGGGGAATATTTGGATGAATTCGCGTTTTCTTATATTGATGATATTCTTATCTATTCAAAAGACTTAGAAGAACACCGAACTCACGTAAAGAAAGTCCTTAAAAAATTACAAGAAAATGGGTTATATGTAAAATTAAGCAAATGCGAATTTGAAACGAATAAAACGTCATTTTTAGGTCACATAATTTCGGACAAGGGCATCTCCATGGATCCAAAGAAGGTAGAAGCAATTATGAATTGGCCAATTCCAAAGACTGTAAAGGAAGTTCAATCATTTTTGGGTTTATGCAATTACTATAGAAGATTCATTCCGAACTTTGCAGAAATAGCGAAACCTTTGCACAATCTAACAAAGAAAAATGTAGTTTTTGACTGGACTATAATTTGTAATAATGCTTTTGAGAAGTTAAAGCAGTGCTTCACTGAAGAACCAATTTTAGTACATGCCGATCCAGAATTACCTTATATAGTGGAAACTGATGCTAGTGATTTTGCAATTGGTGCAGTATTATCTCAAAGATTAAACAATAAGGAACTACATCCAATTTGTTATTTTTCAAGAGGACTTACTAAGTCAGAAAAGAACTATCCGATCTACGATAAAGAATTATTAGCGGTTATATGTGCACTTAAAGAATGGAGACATTATTTGGAAGGAGCTAAGCATCAATTCACTGTGTTTACAGATCACAAGAATCTTACCTTTCCAAGAAAGCCTGAATTATTATCTCAAAGACAAATTCGATGGAATTTGTTCTTAACTCGTTACGACTTCAAACTCCAATACAGACCAGGAAAAGAGGGAGGAAAACCGGACTCATTTTCAAGAAGACCTGACTTTCAAAAAGAGGAAATTAAAGATGAAGAAACATTTTCTTGCTTAACTATAAAAGAAATTAAGGAAAACTTATGTTGTATTGCAATCCAAGGAAATCTTAAAGAAGAATTAATCAAAGAAGTTAAAGAAGATACAGAAATACAAGAATTAACAAAAATTCTACAAGGGAATTCTATTGCAAGCAGAAAGTATAAAAAGCTTATGAAGAACTTTAAATTAAATGAAGAAGGTATTCTTTTGTATAAAGGATTAATTTTCGTACCAACTAAAATGAGAGAAAACATAATTTCAATTCATCATGATAATCCAGTTCATGGCCATTTTGGTATTATCAAAACCAAAGAATTAATAACAAGAAATTTCATTTGGTTAAACATGACTCAAGATATAGTAAAGTATATAGCTTCTTGCAAGACTTGTGGTGCAGCTAAAGACAATCGCCATAAACCTTATGGATTATTGCAACCTCTACCTACTCCTAGTAGACCTTGGTCCTCGGTATCGATGGATTTCATAACTGATTTACCAAGATCTCATCAGAAAACGGTTATAATGGTTGTGGTTGACAGACTAACAAAAATGGCTCACTTTATTCCATTCAGAATGATTCCAACTGCTCAAATTGCAGCAGATGTCTTCTTTAGAGAAATTTTCCGATTACATGGATTGCCAGACGAAATTATATCTGATAGAGGAACGCAATTCACTTCTGAATTTTGGCAACGTTTATGTTGCCTATTAAATATCAAACATAATGTTTCAAGTGCTCACCATCCACAATCCGATGGTCAAACTGAACGAGTTAATAGCATTCTAGAACAATTCTTAAGATGTTATATCAATAAAAGAAAAGACAACTGGATGAATCTCTTACCTTATGCGGAATTTGCATACAATAATACACTACAACAATCGATTAACCAAACACCTTTCTTTGCTAACTATGGTCAAAATCCAAGATTTGATTTAGAAATTCCAGCTGATAGTGGTAATAGAAGTGCTAACCGTCACGCCTCTCAAATGCAAAACAACATTAAATTTTTAAAGAAAAATTTAGAAAAAGCTAAACAAAGATACAAGAAATATGCTGATTGTATAAGACTTATTGGTCCGAAATTGAGAATTGGTGATTTAGTTTGGTTAAAGCGTCCTGATTTACTTCCTAAAGGACCTCCTAAATTAACTGATAAAAAACTTGGACCTTTTGAAATCATCGAAAAGACTGGACCAGTTTCTTATAAGTTAAGATTACCTGAGTCTTTTAGATGTCATCCTGTTTTCCATATCTCGAATTTAGAACCTTTTGTAGTGAGAGAAAATAGTGATAATTTGCAACATTCTATCAAGATACCTAATATCGCTACTGATTCATCTGTAGAAAGAATTCCATTGAAAATAGTTAGTGAAAAAATTGTCAATGGAATCAAGTATTATTTCATGGTTTGGAAAGATCATCTTCCTTCAGAAAGTTCTTGGCTTAGAGAAGATGAAATTGAGGACCCTCAAATGATTCAAGAATTTCTTAAACACAAGTCGCTCAGGGGCTCGACTTAAGAAGAGGGGAATGTAAAATATTGTATTAGTTAAATGTATTAGTTAAATAATGTATTTAATACGTATGTAGAACAATGTATAATGTATTGAATTAATGTACCGTAAATTTTACAAAAATTTACATCACAATACATTAACATAAATTTATGTAAATTTAATTTTATGATAAGATAAAGTTTTGATGATAAAATAAAATTTTAAAATTAAATAAATTTTAACCAATAAATATTTTTAGATAATAAAAAATTTTTTTTATAAACTAAGCCTCAAAATTAGAAATAAATAAATTAAATATATGTTTGAAATATAATCAACCATATAGTAAATAAATCAAAACTTTATTTTAAGTTTAGAAAATTCTTTAGTAAATAAATTGAATTTAAATAGTTTAATACAAATAATTTCTTTTAATAAATGTATAAATGTAAACAATGTAAAATTATAATATTAAAACATGTATATTAGAATTTATTCAATTTATTTAAAAAGTATAAATAAAGAAAATTTCTCAACTATTGAAACGATAGTTGGAAAATAGTAATTAATTACAATTGTATAATTAGTATTAATAATATTAGATTATTAATAAAGTTTATAATAAAACATTTTTTATTTAATTAAAAACTGATTACCTAGCGAAGGCTCTGGTTAAATAACCTTCGTGGTAAAGTAATCAGCAGTTGTCATAGTTTCGAAGATAAATTTATTATTTAAATAAATAAAAAAGTATTAAAAAATAAATTGGAATTTTTTTTTGTTTTGTATTGTTGTTTTGTTAGCACAGACCTAAATCCAATAATTTAATTTAAAGGTTAGATTTAAATTAAATATTTTACAAGGACTGTAAAATATTCTAAAGTTCAGGTTTGTATACAACACTAAACTAACAATTAAACTAATTATTTTTAATAATAATTTTTATTTATTTATTTATTTATTTATTTTTAAAACTATACTAACTAAACAACCGTTGATTACTTTACCGTGAAGGATATTTTACCAGAGCCCTCACTAGGTAATCAATTTATATTTATTTAAAACTAAAATTATTAATCTAAACTATAAACTAATTATAAACTAATGTTAAATTATCTAAACAAAATTAACCTATACGATTTTCCAACTATCGTTTCAATAGTTGAAAAATTTTCTTTATTTATATTTTTTAAATAAATTGAATAAATTCTAATATACATGTTTTAATATTATAATTTTACATTGTTTATATTTATACATTTACTAAAAGAAATTATTTGTATTAAACTATTTAAATTCAATTTATTTACTAAAGAATTTTCTAAACTTAAAATAAAGTTTTGATTTATTTACTATATGGTTGATTATATTTCAAACATATATTCAATTTATTTATTTCTAATTTTGAGGCTTAGTTTATAAAAAAATTTTTTATTATCTAAAATATTTATTGGTTAAAATTTATTTAATTTAAAATTTTATTTTATCATCAAAAACTTTATCTTATCATAAAATTATATTTTACATAAATTTATGTTAATGTATTGTGATATAAATTTTTGTAATTAAAAAATAAAATTTACGGTACATTAATTTAATACATTATACATTATTTTAAATACGTATTAAATACATTATTCTATTAATACAATATTTTACAAGGACCATGTAACGAATCTATTAGAAAATTAATATTGTCTTAATGGTTAGTATTTAAGACATTAATCTGGATCACTCGGGTTCGACTCACACCTTGATCCAAAATTTATTTTAAATTATTTATTTAACAATTTAATTTATGACTCATAGAAACTTATAGAACTTATTCGAAAAAGAATAAGTTCGAATATTCGAAAAATTAAATATTTTATGTATTTTTATCACGAGATTCATTTTATGTAATTTTTAATTAATTTAAAGAATAATTTAGAAAGAAAATTTAATTTTTAATTTAGCCACATCAGATTTAGAAAAAGTATAAATAGAAGTGATGTGAATCAAAAATTAAATAGATGTGTTTTTATTAACTTTTAAATTTAAATCTTTATTTTTAAAAAATTTAATAATAATAAAAAAAATTATTTTAAATAAATAAATTTATTGACTTATAGGGAATACAAAATTTATTTTTCTATATAAATATTATTAATTCCTACATTAATAAATTCTTTATATAGAATCGCGTTACACATCCAATAAAATTAGCCAACGTATACTATTCCAAACAATTAAACAAAAACTTAATTAGCGGCATTAAACTTAGTAACTCTGGATTAAAAAGTACTATAAGTCAAGAAAATAATAAACTCTGTATCATAATTAAATCTCAAGATAACAAGAACATTTATAAAACTTTCTCAAACAATGATAATAGCTTTCTTATTCATACCAAAAACAAAGAATACAATAATAAGCGTATATTCAATATCAATAATTTAAATTTTAATGAAACACTATGGCACAATCGACTTGCTCATTACTATAATAAAGATCTTAAAAAATATTTAATTGAACACAATATTTCCCAAAATTTTTGTAATGAATGCAAAGCCAGCAAATTAAAAAGAAAACCACATAATAAAATTACTCCTAAAGCTTCCGGAATCAATGAAGTTATCCATTCAGATATTATTGGCCCACTTACTGAATCTGTTAATAAAAAGAAATATATTCTTACTTTCATTGATGATTTTTCAAGACACTCCTGGATATATCTACTTTCTTCTAAAGCTGAAGCTCCTAAAATAATTATTGAATTTTTAACTCTTATTAATAACCAGTCAAATAATCACAAAGTCAAATATTTTAAAAGTGATAATGGTAAAGAATACACTAACAAAAAGGTTATTAAATTCTGCAAAAAATATGGAATTATTAAATTATTTTCTCCTCCTTACAACCCAGAAAATAACGGTATTGCAGAAAGGTTCAACCCAACAATCATTTCTTCAACCAAAACTTTATTATATTGGAGCAAACTTAATCTTAATTTTTGGAATTTTGCAGTACAATACTCTAATTATATTTATAATTTAGTTCTTCACCAAAGTATTTCAAATCATATTCCATATGAAATTTATAATAGTAAAAAAGCTAATATTAACCATATCAAAGTCTTTGGATGCATTTGTGAATACAAAATTTTTAATCAAAATAAAAACAAGTTATCACCAAACACTGCTAAAGGCATATTTTTAGGATTTAATACAAATGCGAATTCATATATAATAATGGACTATAATAAACAAACTATTCATCTGGTTAGAGAAGCCTACTTCCACGAAGATACTCCGGCTAACTACTCTGCTGACTCCGAATCAACAATTAAAGATCCTTACGATTTTAATTCTTATGTCCCAATGTGTAAAGATATAAAGTATATATCTTTAAATTATTTAATAATTAATTAATAATTATTGAATAATAATTTTGATATTTTAATGAAAAAATTGTTTATAAAATTTATTGTATAAATTTTATGGAATAATTAAATAAAGATTAATTTTAAAATATCAAAGTTACAAATGAAATTTGGATAAATATTTAAATTAATGGATAATTAAATTTAAATATTTTAAATATTCAAATTAAATCTTAAAAAGTTTTTTATTTAATTAAAATTAGTTTAATAACTTTAGCGTAGTTTGAAATTAGCATTTTTAATTATAAATATATAATAAATAGTATTGTTAATATTTAATTAATATATAGGTAATACATGGACTGTATTCAATTTGCAGTTTACTCAAATTGAATCAAAAGTGTATTTAATTAGTTTTAGTTTAGTTTTATTATTTTATTATTTAATTAAATTAGTATTAAATTAGTTTTGTTTATTTTATATTGAATATATGTATAATTAAATAGAATAGTATATTAAAATATAATTTACGAAAAATATAAATACATGTAAAATTTCTTGATTAAAACGATGTAATTGTTATTGACTATTATTTAGTTAATAACTAAATAAAATTAATAAAAAGAGATATTTTTTTTAAATAATTTATTTTCTTGTTTTTTCTTTATTTTGTGTTGTTGCTTTATTGTAAAAAAGTGTAAAATATTGTATTAATAGAATAATGTATTAATACGTATTTAAAATAATGTATAATGTATTAAATGTACCATAAATTTTCATAAAATTTATATCACAATACATTAACATAAATTTATGATAAGATAAAGTTTTTGATGATAAAATAAAATTTTAAATTAAATAAATTTTAACCAATAAATATTTTTAGATAATAAAAAATTTTTTTTATAAACTAAGCCTCAAAATTAGAAATAAATAAATTAAATATATGTTTGAAATATAATTAACCATATAGTAAATAAATCAAAACTTTATTTTAAGTTTAGAAAATTCTTTAGTAAATAAATTGAATTTAAATAGTTTAATACAAATAATTTCTTTTAATAAATGTATAAATGTAAACAATGTAAAATTATAATATTAAAACATGTATATTAGAATTTATTCAATTTATTTAAAAAGTATAAATAAAGAGAATTTTTCAACTATTGAAACGATAGTTGGAAAATCGTATAGGTTAATTTTGTTTAGATAAATTAACATTAGTTTATAATTAGTTTATAGTTTAGATTAATAATTTTAGTTTTAAATATAAATTGATTACCTAGTGAGGGCTCTGGTAAAATATCCTTCACGGTAAAGTAATCAACGGTTGTTAATATAGTTTAAAATAAATAAAAATATTATTAAAAATAATTTATAATTTGGTTAGTTTAGTTTCGTGTATATGTCACGAATCTAAGTGGATTTAAATAATCCCATAGATGTGAAACACCTAACCCTTAAATAAAGTGTGAATTACGAAACCCAAGAAAATTACTGGAAAAATCAAATTACTTTGATGATATTATGAACATTAGAAAGCTAAAGGCCTAAGCTATCTTTTGGTACATTTGAATCATCAATATTCCAAAAAGTTGAGTTACTTATGACCAATTAAAGGGAATTCAATATAAATTAAATATTAAAAATTTCACACTTAAAATTAATAAAAATTTTTCTAAACTTTTAGGTATTGGTTTAAGTATTACTATTAATAATAAATTTACTTATTAATTTCTAAATTAGTAATCAGATGATAAAAGTTGTGAAAAGTTATTTAAACTCATGACTTAAAATAATAAAATATTATATTAATAATTATTATTACTCGTGACAGTTTATAAAAATCATAGTTACAAAAATTAATTAATTAATATTAATAAAATAGCCATGTGAATTAATTATGTAAAAATTGTAACTTTGAGAAATTAGTATAAATAGAGTAGTTTAGTTAAATGTTGATCAGTAGTAAGATTATTAATTTTAATTAGATAAATTAATAATAGTAAAGATTAATAAATTACATTAGATTTCCCTTGTAACTAATTTTATAAATAAAAATTGATTTAAACTTAATTTTATTTTAATGAAATTTGAAATTAAAGTGTCATTTTAGTTAATAAATCCATTGCATATAATTTCATCCAATAACCGGATAATTAAGGAAATTAGTTTCTATTATTATTAGTTTATAACCATTCCCGACCTAGTTAATTAATCCAAACCTAAGCCGAATCTGCGTGATTTAACAGTATGTTAAGTTTTTGGATTTGGTTATGCGGCCAGGTCAGAATGTTATCAATTATATAGTAAATATGTTTTTTAAGAAATTAAATTTAAATATAAAATAACCCTTTAAACTTCCAAATGAAAAATTAATATTTATTCTTTAGAATAACTTTTTTATAAAATTTTATTTATTTATTAATAATAATATAAATGATAATATATTTAATAACTATATAATTAAGATTATAACTATAATTTTTACAAAGAATTAAAATCGAATTCAATTCATTCTATTTTATATTCTTTGTTCAGATTATTAAATTGATAAAAATAAAGTATTACATGTAATATGTTAATAATATAATAAGATTGTTTGTTTGTTTGTTTGTTTTGTCATGACATAAAATAAAATAAACATATGATTAATCATTTAAACACTTGATCCATTAACCTATTTTATAATAATTAAAATTATTTAATTTATAAATGTTAACTGTTACACCTAAATGGTTTAGTTCTATTTTTAGTAACAGTCACTATCATTAATTAAATTAATATAATTAAAATTTCTATTGATATCTTTTTAATTTTCGTCAAGTCATAAGAAATGTCTATGATCCATACTTGATATCATATTGATTTTAATTTACTTATTAAAATCTTCAAATGACCATATCTTCCTTAAATGACCAGTTAGAAGGACCGCGATTGTACCAAAATGTAGCTTTTTCCTTAAGCTTTCTAATAAACCCGATTTCACAACCGTAGCACTTACAGCCGTAGCACTCGTTTTTGGCGAGTTACGCCTTGTTTCGTGTTTGTTTATTTTTGGTTAAGGGTTATAGTGTATTGATATTAAATTTTTTGAAATCATAACTCTTTCACTGAATCAAAATTTAAAAGGTGACTTTTAAAGGTGTTTTAAAATAATCATTGAAATTATTTAATTATAATTATTATGTTTAATTAATTATAGATATTATCTGAATTTGTTTTAAATCCAGTTAATATCTTCACACAGTATACAAACCTGAACTTAGTTTAGAATATTTTACAAAAAGTTTTATAATCTGTTTTACATTTATAAAACTTTTACACAATGGTTAAAGACAATTCTACTAAATCCGACCCTCCAGAGTTCAATTCCGCCAACAGTACCAATTCAGAAATTTTTAATTATATCCCAATCACAAATAATTCACCTAACCCTTCAGATAATTTAAAAGAATTTTCAGGTACTACAACAAATTTTTCTGGTGAAACATCAAAAATTTTCTCCAATCCTAATAATGAAAATTTTAATTTAAATAATTAAAATTTTAATAATAAAATTTCAAATTCTGAAAATAATTATGATCTTGAAATTTCAAAAAACATTTCAAGAAATTTCTCGCCAAATAATGATTTTACCACACTATATGAAAATTATAATGACTACTGATATCAACATTAATTATAATAGTCAAATTTCTTCAACTCCTATAAATAATGATCTCGAAATTCATGATGAATTTCTTAATACAAATAATTTTTCTTCAAATAATAATAATTTTAATAATTCGACTCCTATTATAGAACATAATAACATTAATAATTTTCCAAATAATCCAAATCCAACCAATTTTTATGACCAATTTTCCACATTTTATATCGATACAAACCATAAAATTCCTAAAAGACCTACCAGTCCACTTATTAATCCAAAACTCAAAAGACTTAATTCTTATTCTTATCCTAAAATTGATTCTATTTCTTCAATAAATATATCAATTCCTATAACCTATCAAGATGCATTATCAAATAATAATAGTGACAAATGGATTAAAGCTATTAATGATGAACTAAACAATCTTTACAGAAATAAAACTATGACATTCATTAAAAATCTTCCCAAAGGTAAAAATGTAGTAACCACCAAATGGATTTTCACTATTAAAACAGATGAAAATAATAACATTACTAAATATAAAGCACGTATTATAGCTAGAGGTTACACACAAAAAAATGGCATTGATTTTGAATTTACATACTCTCCAACTTTAAACTTTGATATTATTAAACTTCAAATGGAACGTTTATCAATTGGACATCAAATCTGCCTACCTCCATGCAAATTTAGATACTGAAATCCATACTACTATTCCCGAAGGTGATAAAAACTATGGAAAAGGATTTTGGAAACTGAATAAGGCTCTATACGGACTCAAACAAAGCGGAAAACAATGGAATGAATACATTTCTACTTTTCTTATTAATCATGGATTTTCTCAATGTACTTCAGACTATTGCATTTTCTTTAAAATTTTTGATAACCAAATTTCTTGTATTATTGGACTTTATGTTGATGATATGATAATTTGTGGAACAAACCTTGAACTTATAAATATAATCTCACAAACTAAATCTAAATTTAAAATTTCTAACTGTCAACCTATTCATTATTTATTAGGTATTAAAATTGAAAACAATAATTTTTCTTATTCTATTTCACAAAAGAGTGTTATTGAAAATATTTTAGACCAATATAATCTTAATAACTGCAGATCTCGAAAAACACCATGTACTGGTGACAATGATTCTGAAAACACTAAACCATTTACAAAAGTTTAATTGGTTCTCTTATTTACATTGCTAGATGTACAAGACCAGATATTTCTTTTGCTGTTCACAAAGCTGCTCGAAAATCTGAACAACCTACTATTTCCGACTACAACAAAGTTATAAATATTATCAAGTATCTTAAAACCACTATTGACTACAAAATTACTTATGATGGTAATGGAAAAATCATTGCATTCACTGATGCTGATTTTGGGGGAGATAAGACTGATGGAAAATCAACATCAGGATATATAATTCTTATGGAAAACAATCCAATATGTTGGTGCTCAAATAAACAACAAACTGTTGCTACTTCTACTGCTGAAGCCGAATATATCAGCACTACAGAATGCACAAAGAAAATTTTATACTTTAGAAATATCCTAGAAGAATTATTCAAATTCAACGAACCAATAACTATATATACTGACAACTTAGCAAGTAAAAGAGCAATTGAAAATGGTGAATTAAATTCCAAACTTAAACACATAAATATAAAATTCCATTTCAATAGAGACAATATTAAAAATAACAAAATTAAACTAGAATATATTGAAACAAATAATATGCTAGCAGACTTTTTAACAAAAAATATTAATGGATCAAAAATTTATGAATTACTTATTAATAAAACTTAAATATATAATTTTATTGAATATTTTCTATTGTATATTTTATATTGATAAGTGTTTAATATTATCTTAATTTATAATTAAATAATTATAAAAGTGATAATATTCTTATCAATTTATATAAAAAAAAGATTTAAAATAAATTTTTATTATAAAGTTATTTGAAATATTTTAATTCGACATAACGATTATTAACAAAATATAAAAGTTATGTTTTAAAAACACAATTTTAAAATATATTTTTGAATCAACTCTTTATTTAATATATTTATTAAAAGTATTGATTGATTTTTAAATTAGGAAATAATTACATGTATTTATAATTTTCTTTCTGTTTTAACTTTTTAAAATAAAATATTAATATGTTTTAAAATAATAATGAATAATAAATAAAAGAAACAATTTATTTTAAAGTAATTAATTTAATTAATATAACACTATTTTACTATTTAAAATGTTATTTATACTATGTTTATTTTATAACAAAAATATAATTTAAACTGAGTTTTAATAAATAATTTTTATACTTTTAATTAAACATTTAAATATTATTATTATTTATTATTTATTTTTAAGTTGTTTTGAGGGTTAGTTTATATCAATATTATAATTTCATATTTATTAATTCCAATTTATATCAATTTCTCCCTTCTTTAAGAATGAACTTCGTCCCTTGAAGTTCCTAAAGATTCCTCTCTTATTGTGTAGGGATAGATGTTTTTGATATGAACGTTTCTTGCTAATAGTTTTCCGGTTTGTGGGTCTTCTAAAACGACAGTATTGTATTGTGGTTTCTTTACAACTTTGAATGGTCCATAAAAATAGGGTTGCAGTTTAGTTCTATTGATTAATTTTATCATTACGTAATCTCCTTCTTTATATTTCTTTTTAAGTGCTTTGGAAAATCCAATTCGATGTTCCCAGTATTTATTTGCGTAATCAGAGTATTCCATTGCTTCTTTTACCCATTTGTAGTGTCTTAAAAATCTTCTAAAATTGTACTCTTCTTCAGTTTCTTGTGGTTCTTTATATAAGTCTGGAAACATAATTTCCATAGGCCACGTATCTCGTCTTCCATATAATAATTCGAAGCTACTAAACTTTGTTTTAGTGCTTTTTGTGGTTCTTAGTGCCCATAATACTGATGGTAGGCACTCATCCCAATCCTGTTCATCTTCTATTAACATTCTTAATATCTTACCTATTTCCCGATTGCGATTTTCTATCATTCCATTTGAAAGTGGGTGATGTGGTGATACATAGTGCACCCATGATCCGTATAAATCTATCATCATCTTAGTTACGTCCGAAATAAAAGAACTTCCATTATCAGTTATTATTAATTCTGGTGGACCATGTCGAGATATTACTTCTGTTAAAAATTTAATAATTTCTTCTGATTTAGTATTTGGGATTGCTTTGGCTTCAGGCCATTTTGTGAAATAATCTACTAAAGTTATTATGTAACTATTACCTGATCTGGTAGTTGGAAGTGGACCGATTATATCTAGTCCAACTCTTGTAAATGGTTTTTCCACTGGTGTGATATGGTCTTCTGTATATTTTGGTTGTGGTTTTGGTCTGAAGAGTTGACATTTCCTGCATGATTTTATCCACATTTTTACATCGTTCCATATTCCAGGCCAATAATACGAATCCATAATTCTTCTAGTAGTTTTATCTGAACCTTCATGTCCTATGTTGTGTGCTCTGTTTATAATGTCTTTTTTATCACTCTCATTCTGTATAACTTTCAAAAACTTATCGTCTTTTACAAAATATAATGTATTGTCTAAAACTTTATAATTTTTATTAAAATATTTAATTATACCTTCTGGGATATCTAAATCTTTTGGATTAATGTCATTCAAGATAGCGTTGATACTATTTATAATACCTTCATTTCCTTTTGATGGTAGTCTTGATAAGGCATCTGCAAATACATTTCTTTTTCCTTTTTCGTATTTTATTGAAATATTGTATTTATTTATTTCTTCTATCCATCTTGCAATTCTTCCTTTAGTTGGTACATTTTTGTTGAAAAATCCAATTAATGGTTTGTGGTCAGTGATGAAAATGGTTTCATTTTTATTACTAATAATATATGGACTAAACTTTTTTAAACAGTAAATTAAAGCTAAACCTTCTAATTCTGTTACTGAATAATTTTCTTCACATGGCTTTAAAGACCTGCTTACACAATAAATTGGATGTTCCAATTTATCTTCCTCCATTTGCAAAAGAACACCCCCGATACCTTTAGTTGAAGCGTCTGTTCTGACTATAAAATGTTTATTGAAATCTGGATAAATTAAAATAGGATCCACTAATAGGCAGTGTCTTAAATCTTCAAATGCGTTGTTACATTCTTCTGTCCATATGTAATCTACATTTTTCTTGAGGAGTTTAAATAGAGGACTGGCTCTTATTGAAAAGTTTTTAATGAATTTTCTATAGTAGCTAACAATACCTAAGAAGGATCTAAGTTCTGAGATGTTTCTTGGTTTTTCCCATAGGGCAATACTTTGGACTTTGGATGGCGATGTTTTCAAACCTTCTGAAGTTAATACATGACCTAATACTTCTACTTTATCTTTAAAAAAATGACACTTTTGAAGGTTAATAGATAAATTATATGTAGAAAATATTTCGAATACCTGTTTTAAATGACAAATGTGTTCTTTTAGATTTTTGGAATATATTACTATATCATCAATATAAACAAATAAACATTTGCCAATTAAGGGCAAAAGTATTCTGTTCATTTCTCTTTGGAATGATGCCGGTGCATTGGTTAGACCAAAGGGCATCACTAAGAAATTGTAGTTCCCGAATTTAGTTGTGAAGGCTGTTTTCTCGATGTCTTCCTTATTCATAGGTATTTGATGATACCCTGAAAATAGATCTAATGCAGAGAATATTTTCGCACCTTTTACTGAAGAGACAAGTTCATCTATAAATGGGAGTGCATAGGAATCTTTTATGGTAATGTTGTTTAGTTTCCTGTAATCTATGCACATTCTCCATTTTCCATTCTTTTTCTTAACTAGTAGAACTGGAAATGACCATGGCGAGTGCGATGGCTCAATTAATCCTTTGTCTAATAAAGATATTATTTCCTTTTTTAATATATCTGAATGATCTTTCGAAAGTTTGTATGGCTTTAATTTTATAGGTTTGTTCGAAGTGGTGGTAATAGTATGTGGTTCCAATTTTGCGGTTGTTAATTGTGATAATGAAGTAGCCATACACTTTTGATTGTTTATGATAAGTTCTTTGAATTCTTTCCGTACTGGGTTAGGTACATTTTCAATTATTTCTTCTATGGTTTGTTGAAATTCTTTTTCTTCTTCTTTCGTTACTATAACCGAGTTTAATAGTGGTGTATTTTGTCTATTATTTATTATATTTGTTATCTTTATTAAACCTTCTTCGCTCTTTTTATAGATTGCATCATCATCAGGGTCTATTAATAATCTATATTTCTTTTGAATTGTTCTTCCAATGATTATTTCATAAAAGGTATTATAATAATCAATAATATAAAAATTCTCTTTAATATTTAAATTATTATCTATACTTATTTTTAATGGTATATATTTATTCGTAAAGATTATAGTTCCATCCGCTAGTTTTATTGTTAATTCTTCTTCTGTACTACAGATGTTTATATTTTTAATTTTACTTAATCCTTCTTTTGTAATAATGTTTACATTAGCACCAGTGTCAAATAATATTTTAAATGGTACGTTATTGATTTCCCCTATAATTATTGGAATATTAGTGTTGGTGATATTGCAAATAATTCTTTCTACTCTTGGTTTTAGTCCTATTTCTAATTCTTTTCTAATTGCTGGGCTGGCTGCTAATAATTGTGATAAACTTATTTTTGGAAATAGGTTATCAGCTTCCTTTAATATATTGAACTTTTGATTTTTATTAAGCATTTGGATTTCTGTCATATTCCTCTTAGTTATCATTTTTTTACTATTATTTTCTATATTATTTGGTGTTTCCATAATAGTTTCTTTTTGCTTAAGAGTTTTTGAAGTTTCTTCTATTTTATTAATCTTTGTATTTCCATCATCTTCATTATTTTCCTCCTTTCTATTAATGTTTCCTTTATTGCCTCCATTATTTTTATTGTTTTCCTCATTTATTTTATTTTCATTAATTGTGTTACTTTTATTATTTTTGTTGTCATTTTCTTCTCTGCTTTCTTCAACATAGCTTATTTCATTTTGGTTATCATTATTGTATAATATTTCGTTACAATTATATTCACTTTCTTCTTCTGAGTCGATATCCATTATTCTTCTTCTTCTATCTCTGATTTCTTTCTTCTTTTGCTTTAATATATTAATTTTTGGTTGGTTCAAAATGGAAGGTTTTATTATTGATTTATTAGTATTATTTATTTTATTTTTATCTAATAGTTTAATAGATGTGTTTTTATTTTTGTGAAGCACATTTATTGTATTTAGATTTTGATTTGGACGTGCAATTTTGTTTATATAGGGAGATTGCATACTCCCATCAATTAGTTTAAATAATTTTCTTCATCATAACTTTCAGGACATTCGAAGTCTTAATGACCAATACGTAAGCAATTTGCACAGAAGTTTATCTTAAGTTCTGACAATTTTTGCGTTAACTCTTGAATTTCGTCGTTGTTGTCAGCATTATTTTTAAGTATATTTCTTCTTTCTTCCATTCTGTTATTGAATTGATTTCTATTATAATAATTACTTCTTTGTTCATTATTAATTATCTTATTATTGTAATTATTATTTAAATTATCATTGTTGTTGTTATTTTGATAATATTTATTATAACCGTTTTTATTGTTAGGATAATCATAATTTGGTACATTATTATAAATTCTGTAATTTGGATTATTATTTGGATTATTGAAGTTAGAGACATATCTGTTACTATTATTATAATTTCTATATATGTTGTGATTATTATTGTACATCTTCTTAATTCTATCATTGTTGTCACTTGTATTTGGTAGTAAATAAGATGTACTAGTTTTATTCTTTGTGTTGTACATAATTTCACTATGATCTGTATTTTCTTGAAATTCGCTAAACTTATTTAATTTATTAAATTTTTCTTTGTTTGTTCCAGAGGGTATTGCCTTTCCTTTATTTTCTTTCATTAGATTCATTATCTTCTCTTTCTTCGAAGTTATCTTCATGGCGTCTTCTAGGGTTGTTGGTTCTTCTTCCATAAGATTTTCATATATTTTTTCCCAGTTCCTGAAAGCATTAATATAATAAGACGTTATAATTAATTCTGATAATGTGACGGTTTTATTTATTTGATTTAATAATTCCGTGAATCTTAAATCAAATTCAGAGATACTTTCATCTTTTTTTATTGTAATAGAAGAGAGTTCTAAGATTTTTGAATTCTTGGAGGATGTTTTCTTGTAATGTTTACTGAGATTCTTTAAAATTGTCTCATAGTTATCTGGACTGCTTTTGTTTAAGGAATTATATACAATTGTTCTGGCCACATTCGCAGTTATTGCTAGTAAATAATCAATTTTTTCTGCTTCTTCAATGATTTTGAATGTAGAACACCAATGGTCAAAGGAGAATTTCCATGAGTCAAAAGATATATTTGATTCGCCTAATATAGGTAATCTATTGAAAGTAATAATTTTTGTCTGGTTGTCCATTTTCTGTACTATTATTATGTTATTTCTTATATATTTTATATTTAAATAATTTCCTATTTTATTAATTATTATTATTTCTTATTTTTGTTTATTAATTAATTATTGTTGATATTATTGATAATAATTATTGTCTATACTATTATTAAATGATAAATTTTTATTATAATTTATTATTATTATCTCAGAATATGATCGTCAAATATTTGTATTTTCAATATTATTACTAATTATTAATCATTAATTATTTATTATTTATTATTTATCCTTTTATATTTATTATTATTATTATTCAATGTTTAGTAATATAATTATTTGTGATATGTTATTTACTAGTGTTTTAACTATTTTATTTATGATTATATAATTTCAATTTATATATATATATATATTTATATTTTTTATATTTCTATTACTTTAATATATCTTGCATAATATAATTTATTTTATTGTTAATTTTAATTTAATTATCATATCAAGTCACATAACAATTTATATATTTAAAATATTATTTATTATTATTTGTATATTTTATATTTCAATTGCTCGATTGATGTATATAAATCACTTTATGTAAATGTATTTATATAATTTCATATGTTTTATTATAATTGTTATTAAATATTATTATTCACTATTAATATATATTTTATTCAATAACATATTTTTTTTTTTTTTTTTTTGTTTTTGTTTTATATATATATAAATATATGAAGTAAATATTAATACTTAGCTTCACCGGCTTTTAAAGGATTCTCCACCAAATTTGATAAGTGTTTAATATTATCTTAATTTATAATTAAATAATTATAAAAGTGATAATATTCTTATCAATTTATATAAAAAAAAGATTTAAAATAAATTTTTATTATAAAGTTATTTGAAATATTTTAATTCGACATAACGATTATTAACAAAATATAAAAGTTATGTTTTAAAAACACAATTTTAAAATATATTTTTGAATCAACTCTTTATTTAATATATTTATTAAAAGTATTGATTGATTTTTAAATTAGGAAATAATTACATGTATTTATAATTTTCTTTCTGTTTTAACTTTTTAAAATAAAATATTAATATGTTTTAAAATAATAATGAATAATAAATAAAAGAAACAATTTATTTTAAAGTAATTAATTTAATTAATATAACACTATTTTACTATTTAAAATGTTATTTATACTATGTTTATTTTATAACAAAAATATAATTTAAACTGAGTTTTAATAAATAATTTTTATACTTTTAATTAAACATTTAAATATTATTATTATTTATTATTTATTTTTAAGTTGTTTTGAGGGTTAGTTTATATCAATATTATAATTTCATATTTATTAATTCCAATTTATATCAATATTATAGTCGTTCCAGTTTTTATCCTGGTTGTTAAGGCGTTTCCTTAGCATACATAAGGCTTCTGGTTCGACCCCGCAGATGTCAGTGCCTGTGGATTTTCCCACTGGGTTTGCCATGGGTTGGGTTATGATATTCAGGTAAGTATAAATGAACTTTCTAATTTACTACTATGATAATAACACTCGTCTAGCCGGCCTGAGAGGGTCTAGTGTACATGGTACATTCCAAATTAGAACTTAATAAGTGGTGACTTAGGCTATGCCAAAAACACATAATATTCCTTAATCAATTTAAGTGTAAACATTAGGGGGCGGTTGACACGTGATCAAATTGACTATAAGAGGCTTAGCATTGTAGTTATGAAATATCGTACAACGACATGCATCTAATGTACATGGATTAAGTGAGCGTCGAAGCTGAAGAAACAGTATGACAGACCAGGAGGGTCACAACCACCTAGCAATAGGAATGAGCCAACGTTTCTCTAAGAACCACCATTGGAGCTAACTCTG
Organism: Piromyces finnis; assembly: GCA_002104945.1. Lineage (NCBI taxonomy): Eukaryota > Fungi > Neocallimastigomycota > Neocallimastigomycetes > Neocallimastigales > Neocallimastigaceae > Piromyces > Piromyces finnis. Next base: position 596,304 of record MCFH01000019.1, on the reverse strand, counting down.
ATCGATGGGAGAAAGGCACTTGGAAGTTAAAAAAAAAAATTTTATATTATATATAAATCAAAAGATTTTTAAACACTCAAAAGTATTTTCATAAATTTTATATTAATAAAATTTCTATATTCAAAAACTTAAAGATATTAATTTTTATTCTCCAATCATTGTCTTAAAATGATATTCATTAATCTATAGTAATATTAAAATAATTAAAGTATTTTTTTTATATTCTTGATTACATCAAGATATTAAAAAATGAAATCTTTAGCTTTAGAAACTTATTATAAAAATGTTATTGATGAAGTTGCTAATAAAACCATTGAAACCTTCAATAATAACTACAATTTAAATATCCAAAAAGAAGATGTAACTGAAAATTTAGTGGATGAAGGTCAACCACCAATAAACAAAATGAAGAAATTATCCATTAATGATACATGTATAGCAGTTAAAAGAAATAAATCTTCCTGCAAAAATAAATGCATTCCAGGTCATGTTTATTGTGGTACCCATTTACGTTATGAAGGTAACTCGTCATTATTGGAATATGTAAAAATGGTGGCTAATAAATATAAATATGAAATTGTTGCTAATACCATTTCATTAAGAAATGAATAGATGGTTCAAAATAAATTACAAAATCGAAACAATCATAAAGTCAATATCAAATGGCCATTAGAAATCAAAAATAATTCAAGTTCTGTTAATTCGTACATTTTATTTTTCACTGAATTTTCAAGTTATTTTGAAGCTGAAGTTCTCATTGTTCATTATATTTCTGCAGATAAAAAAGACAGTTACTATATGGCAATTCACTATGTTGAAGTTAATAAATGTGGTGAAGAAAATCAAATTACTATGTATATAAAGGTATCATTAAAATCTATTGATTCTCTCAAAATTAAACCTATATATAATAAGGTGATATCTTTTCTTTCTGAATACGGTATTCCATATGACGTTAATGATATTAATAAACGAATTAATGATGTTACTGAAAATAATCCAGTAGTTATGTATAATAAAATTAATAATATAATTAACAATCATTATGATGTAATGTATTTCTCTTATGATGCTTATATTAATTCTAATATTAATAATTAAATTTAAAAATTAATGTTTAAATAATTAATAAATAAATATTATTAAAAAATAATTAGTGGTAATATTACAAATTTAATGATCTTATAACTAATAAATGTTTTAAAAAATATAATAATTGCATCACTGAAATGGATAATTTATATATTTTTAAACTTATAATTGTTAATTTGTAAAATAAATATAATATCAATTAAAAATATATAAATATTAAATATTAAAACACAATTTAATAAATTTTTAAAAAATATTAATATAAATAAAAATTAAATTTTTATGATTATTACTAATCATTAATATTTACAATACTTATTTAATAGTAATATTTTTTAAAAAGATAAAATATTGACAATATATATATATATTAATTGGTAAATTACTATTAAATATATTATTATATATTATTATATTGTTTATTAAATATATAAAACAAATAAAAAACTAAATTACTAACATTTATAATTTTTAATTTTATTGTACTCATAAATAGGATGTGGAACTTCTACAACCGATGATTTAATTTCATTAATAGACTTTCGAACTGAAATAGCTTTTGCACCAAAGAGCATAAAAACAACAGGATGATCATTTGAAATATATTACACTAGATTATTAATAAATGGTTCCCATAACAAATGATAGTGATATGGTAAAGGATCTGTAATAGTTCGTGTAAAACAAAAATTACATAAAAATATTCCATTTTTTAACTATTTATCTAAATGATGATTATAAGGCCGTTTAAAAGAAACTATTGTATCTTCTAAATTTTTGTAAATGCGTTCTAATAATAAGGGTGGATTGTAATTATTAGTTCCGAAAGCTATATCCGAAATATCCTTTGTATTTTTATATGGGATATCCCCTATCATTACAACTTTAATATCGCTTAGTTGAACATATTTGAAAATTCCAAATACATTTTCTATAGGTGGTATAAAATACGTATTACTCAACTGATTATAAATGTGTAGTATGAATTTAGAATGTTTTAGAAAGAAATCGTTCCAAGACATATTATTATTTATTTTACTTATTACCAATTCTTTTTTTATTATTATTTAAAATGTGAAATAAAATTTTTATAAATATAATAAGTTTATAAATTCTTTATACTACTATGTATTTTATTCAAAATTCTATATTTTTGAATATACAATACTATTTGACTAATATAATCATTTGATTATATATTATTATTTACAATTAATTAATTTATATAATTATATAAATAAAAATATTAATATATATTTGTTTTTATATAAATATATTTTTAAAAAATAATATTAATATATTTTATAATAAATTTAAAAACTTTTAATTTTAAAAGTTTTTTTTTGTTAATTAAATTTTTAATTTTTCGCAAACTAAATAATATAAAAAATCTTTAATTCTTTATTTTTTATGTTTTATTATTAATAACAATTTTTAAATAATGTTTTAATTGATAATAAATATTTAGAATAATTTTAATGATATTTATGAAATATATTTTTTTATTTTAATTTATTAATAGAATATTAAATATTCAAAATTTTATTATTAATTAAAATTATAATTATAAATAAAATATTATAACATTAAAGTAATGTAATAATATTTTTTTTCTGTTAAATGAAATGATGTGTAGTCCTAAAATATATTTATATAATTAATAAAAATACATTATTTATATTTATCTACTTTATTTATTAATATTCCACTATTCCAGCAATTTATTTATGAACCTCAACATAAAATATGATGGAGATATCGGGGATAATAATAAAATATTGATATCAAACTACAATTTTATAGTTATTTTTATATTTATTTTTGTATTATTATTTAATTAAAATAGTTAATAATTAAATAAGAGTTACACTAGTATAGTAAATAGTTAAATACTTCAAGGCGCAATTAAAGTAGTTAATAGAGAGAAATTAATATTGTTAATTGGTGCAGTTAAGGAAGTATTTTATATTGGTATTGCTAGTTTAACTAAAAAGAATAATTAGTAGTGTTGTTAATTGAATATATTTCAAATATTATTGTAATTCATTCTTTTAAATTCTTATACAAGAAAGTTTTTTTAAGGCATCAACTTGTTTCATTATTTCATATTATTTTTATTTTAAGAAAACTTATATATAAAAATGAGCAAATCTACTGGAACAGATAAATCTATTGACTTTGCTAAGTTGATGAAGGAATTAAAGCATGTCTGAAGACAATTTGGACATCAAGACTTGGTATAGTTAATTAAAGTATTGGACTATGCTTCAAGATGTTAAAAGTCCAAAAACGGTGTTCCTAGCTTATTTTTTTACTACTACAAGAACATCAAGTGAATATATTCAAGAGTTAAATCCAAATAAGGACTTGGAAAGTGATGAAGATAGTGAAGATAAGGGAAAGAAAAAAATCACATTACCCTTCCCGTAAGAAGATAGTTACTATGTTAGAAGAATTCTATGGTGGTGTAAAAGAAGATCAAATAGAACTTCTCAAAGAGCTTAGGGATATATGAATTAAAAAGAATGAAAAAGTAAAAGACTTCATAAGGTACCGCTCCTTGTATATTAAACTAGACAAGAAGTGTAGAAGAAAATAGATGAAGATTACTTAGATTCTATTGAGCCTAACTATAAAGCATGGGGAAAAGAAGTTACTTTAGCAGAAGCGTACAAGCTTGCAGAAGATGGAAATAGACTAAATTTAAGAAATCGTCATAAGGCTAGCAGCTACGATTTATCTATCTGTAAAAGTTTTATAAATTTTAAAACAGATTATAAAATTTTTACAATAAAGCAATAAACACAAAATAAATAAAAAAGAAACAAGAAAATAAATTATATTTAAAATATCTCTTTTATTAATTTTATTTAGTTATTAACTAAATAATAGTCAATAACAATTACATTGTTTTAATCAAGAAATTTTACATGTATTTATATTTTTTGTAGATACTATTCTATATAATTATACATATACTCAATATAAAATAAACAAAACTAATATAATACTAATTTAATTAAATAATAAAATAATAAAACTAAACTAAAACTAATTAAATACACTTTTGATTCAATCTGAGTAAACTACAAATTGAATACAGTCCATGTATTACCTATATATTAATTAAATATTAATAATACTATTCATTATATATTTATTATTAAAAATGCTAATTTAAAACTACGCTAAAGTTATTAAACTAATTTTAATTAAATAAAAACTTTTTAAGATTTAATTTGAATATTTAAAATATTTAAATTTAATTATCTATTAATTTAAATATTTATCCAAATTTCATTTCTAACTTTTATATTTTAAAATTAATCTTTATTTAATTATTCCATAAAATTTATAAAATAAATTTTATAAATAATTTTTATTAAAATATCAAAATTATTATTTAATAATTATATAATAATTGAGAAAATGAAATCTGTTAATGGTGAAACATTTTAGAGTTTCTTTCAAACTCTTGTATTAATTGTTTATCTGGAATCTGATCTTCAGAAATCCAAGGGGATTTGTCAAATCCTTTCCACGATAACTTAAATAAAAACTTTTTAAGATTTAATTTGAATATTTAAAATATTTAAATTTAATTATCTATTAATTTAAATATTTATCCAAATTTCATTTCTAACTTTTATATTTTAAAATTAATCTTTATTTAATTATTCCATAAAATTTATAAAATAAATTTTATAAATAATTTTTATTAAAATATCAAAATTATTATTTAATAATTATATAATAATTGAGAAAATGAAATCTGTTAATGGTGAAACATTTTATAAGTTATCGTGGAAAGGATTTGACAAATCCCCTTGGATTTCTGAAGATCAGATTCCAGATAAACAATTAATACAAGAGTTTGAAAGAAACTCTAAAAAGTCAAAACATAAGTCGAACGACTCCTCCATGAAAATTAGAAAGAATAAAGTTGGTAATCTAATCAAGTACAGATACCAACCATTTGTAATTGAAATTCCTTCGAGAAAGAATTCTTTATAAATTAATCTCGCAGGAGCTCGACTTAGAGAGAGAGATTGTAAAGATATCAAACGCCTCTGTTTGATATCTTTAATGTAACTTAAGCCACAAGTATTATTGTTTAAGTTACACAAATTATATTACGGAAAAAGAAAATGAGATATAATTTATTTATTAATAATTAAAGTTTAAAACAAAATAAATTAAGTTTCTCAATTCAAACCCCTAGTTTTAGTATTGCTTTGTAATAAAAAGATATATAGTATATAATTATTAAATGATTAATATATCAATAATACATGGGCACATATTCAAATTGAATAGTACTTAATTTGAATTGCCAATTGTATTTTACTAAAAATAGTTATAGTTTAAATATTTATTAATAATTAAGATTTTAGTGTAGCTTTTAAATAATAATATATAAGAAATAAATAGTTATAATATAATATAAATGTATTTAGGAAAAATATAAATAGAAGATATTTTTCATCATTTTATCGATGTAATCGTTATTAATAAAATTTCTATTATAATAAAAGATATTTTTATAAAAAACAATTTTTTATTCTTATTTTAAATTTTAGTGTTATTGTAATAGAATAAATATCCTAATCTATTCTTTCAGTGTTCAGCATTACAATAATACACTATTCTATTTAATTATACATATATTCAATATAAAATAAGAAAAACTAATTTCATACTAATTTAATTAAATAATAAAATAATAAAACTAAACTAAAACTAATTAAATACACTTTTGATTCAATTTGAGTAAAGTGCAAATTGAATATAGTCCATGTATTACCTATATATTAATTAAATATTAATAATACTATTCATTATATATTTATTATTAAAAATACTAATTTAAAACTACTCTAAAGTTATTAAACTAATTTTAATTAAATAAAAACTTTTTAAGATTTAATTTGAATATTTAAAATATTTAAATTTAATTATCCATTAATTTAAATATTTATCCAAAATTCATTCTTAACTTTGATATTTTAAAATTAATCTTTAATTATTCATAAAATTTATAATAAATTTTATAAATAATTTTTTATTAAAATATCAAAATTATTACTTAATAATTATTAATTAATTACTAAATAATTAATAATTTAAAGATATATTTTATATCTTTACAAATACAAACAATAGTTAATTAATGTTGTGTTAACTTGAGTCTCTCGCGTTGTTACAGATTTAATGGGAAGGAGACCATTAATAGAAACAACATGATCCAACACTTCGACTTTCTGTAAGCAAAAATGACACTTCAATGTTAACTTTTAATCCATTATCATGGAGAATGTTAAAAACCATTTCAATATCCCAAGTGTTGAGAAAAAGGAGAATAAATAATGATAAATAATGATATCAAGGTATACCTGAATGCAGACATTAAGAAGATCAAAGATTCGATTCATTTCTCCTGAAAAGTAGCGGGCGCGTTCATTCTTAAAATATCAAAGTTACCAAAACGTGTAGTGATAGTAGTAATACATTGGTCCCCCGACTGCATAGGAATTTGGTGGTATCTACTAAAAAGATCAAAAGCTGTGAAAAACTTAGCACCAGTCATAAATTCGAAAGCTTCTCTAATATTAGGAATAAAATAAGCATCTTTAACTGTGTAACGAATTGTCACAATAACATATAAAAATTTAAAAAATTTACACATTGAAAAAATTAAAAAAATTTTTTTAAAATTTGAAAATTTGAAATTTGGAAAAAATTATTTTTTAAATTTTTATTATAAAACTTCAAAGTATAAAATTTCTAATCCTTTGAAATTATTAAATTTTTTAAATTATTAAAATTTTATTATTAATGTGAAATAAATTTAATTAATAAATAATTTTATTAATAAGGTTAACAAAGAGAAAAAGTTACATTGTAAATATTACAGTTATATAATGAGATGTGATATAAAAATAATATGTGACTTAAACATATTATTATATTAGTAAAATTTTCCTAATAATAATATTAATTATTTCTACAATATATAAGAATGGAAATGTAAATGTATAACAAATGTAAGAACATGTAATATAAAAGAATAATGTAGATGTATAATCCATATAATTCTAGCATTATCATTGGACAATTAGTTATTAAGTAAGCCTTATTTGTATAAATAGACTAGGGAATAATTATTATTAAAGAGGCTTCTTGTTTTTAGTAAAGTTTTAATAGTTAAGAACGATAGAATTAACGTTTTAGTATTTAGGCAGAATAGTAATATTGAAACGTAATAAATAAAGTTATTAATAATACATATATTATTAAAGTTAAATTAACCCGTATCAATAAGTTAGTCATGTGTGTTCATAAATACATGATATAGATAACTAAAATTATGTGTCCATAATGTTCACACTCCCCCTCAAATTGGATTCTCTTTAAGAATATCTTATTTGTATATTCAGACATTTTTGGACAAGGTAGATCTTTAGTTAAAGGGTCAGCTAATATTTCCTTGGTGTTTTTATATTCAATTTTAATTTTATTTTTTATTATATTGTCGATTACAAAGTGATAATGTATGTTGATATATTTTAACTTCATGTTTATTTCACTGTTTTCTATTATCTTTTTGCTTGCCTTGCTGTCGATGAATAAAGTTATATTTTTATTGTAATTAAAAATTTCATCTACTATGTTTTTAATCCATAAGATTTTCTTTGTATTCATTGACGTACTGAGTCTACATCTACCCCTAATGTACTCAGCCTCAGCGATAGGTGTAGCCACACAAGTTTGCTTTTTGGATAATCAGCATATAAGGCCGTTTCCCATTAGAATTATTCCTCCAGAGGTAGATTTATAATCTTCTGCGCTTCCGTAGTCAGAATCAGTGTATTCTTGTATTTTTCCCCACTGTATTCTATCTTGTATTGCTTTGTGGTAGGTAAGTATCTGAATATATTCATAATTGTATTCCAGTCAGATACTGTTGGATTTTCAGATTTTCTTGCAGCTTTATTTACTGCAAACGTAGTATCCGGTCTTGTACATTTTAACAAGTATATTAATGCGCCTACTGCACTTTTATATTTTGTTTTATCGAAAGGATTATTATTCGAGGTGCTCTTGTCAATTACTATACATAGAATTTTTCTTCTACGTACATTCTCCATATGAAATTTTTGCAATACATTATTAATGTAATTTTCTTGTGAAATAATGTATTTTGGACCTTTCTTCTCAATTTTTATTCCTAGAATTTTCTTTTAATCTTGTTTATTACCCTCTCTATTATATTTGTTTTTCCAATTATAACCATGTCATCTACATATAAACTAATTATACATTTAACGTATTTATTTTTCTTTTTTTCCTTTAACATATAAGTACATTGTTCGGATTTTAATGGTTTAAAGTTATTATTTTTCAGGAATTTATCAATTGTTTTGATCCATTGTCTTCCTGATTGTTTTAAATCATAGAAAGCTTTAATCAGCTTCCAGTATCCTCCCCCTAAAGTTGCTATCTCCAAGCGGAATTGTAGTATAAATATTCGTATCTAATAGAGCATTGAGGTAGGTAGCTTTAATATCAAGCTAGTATATATCCCACCTAAATTTAGTAGCAATAGTAATAACAAATTTTAGACTGTCAATATTTAACGTAGGAGAATAGGTAAGGTCAAAAGTAATATCTTGTTTTTGATGGAAACCTCTAGCGACAAGTCTGGCTTTAAAACGTACAATTTTATTATTACTATCCCTTTTAACAGTAAAAACCCATTCCAACTACTGATTGCTAAACTTATATTGGTACACCATTTGATAAGAATTTGACCTTTAAATCAGTTATTAAAACTCTTAACAACAAGGTTTTGAAAGGACTTTTCTCAGTCAGTAAATTCTTAAGGAATCCTATTATTTCTATTCCTTTCAAAAAACTAGTACTTAACCCCCAAGTGACCAGCAGGGTTTCATACTTTGCACCATTACTTATATCCAACGAAGCTAGGTCTAGGATTGCTCAGAAGTATGTTAACAAAGGAATACAATGGGTTGCAGGAGTTCATAGGATAGAGTCTAAGCGACATTTTTTATATATAGATTATAAATTAAATTGGATATATACAATTAAAAGAATAAAATAAATCTAAAAATAAATTAAATTGGATATATACAATTAAAAGAATAAAATAAATCTAAAAATAAATTAAATTGGATATATACAATTAAAAGAGTAAATTAAACCAAAAAAATAATTAAAAAACAAGAAAATTAAGATTTATATAAAAAGAAATAAATTTGAGAAAAAGTTACTTAAATATTAGAATTACTTAAAATATAGAGGAATAAGTGAATTAAAATGTTAATTTCACTTATTGGAACAAATTATTTTATTGAAATGAATTTATTATATACTACAAAAGACCTCGCTCGACACCGTTTGATAGGATAGAGTCTAAGCGGCATCTTTTAAACATGGTATATAATAATTTTAGAATTATTTAAAATATATTGAGAAATACGAAAATTAAATTTTTGATATTTATTAATTAAAATGAAATTGAGAAATAAGTGAATTAAAATGTTGATTTCGCTTATTAGAATTATTAGAATAAATTATTTTATTGAAATGAATTTATTATAAAATTAAAAGACCTCGCTCGATACCATTTGATAGGATAGAGTCTGAGAGACATCTTTTAGACGTGATATATAGTAAATTAAATTGCATATATATATAATTAAAAAACAAGTTAAAATATTATAATAAAATAAATAAATTTGAAAATTTATTATATTCTATAAAAGACCTCGCTCGACGCCATTTGATAGGATATTGTCTAAGCGACATCTTTTAGACGTAGTATATAATAAATTAAATAAGGGGTCATGATATAGAAATTTCATATTTCATGAAAGTAATTCCGATGTTAGAGTCTGAGGATACAAGCATGATGCAAATTATGGTTTTTCTAGTAGAAAAGAACCAGATCTTGTATGTTTATTTTCTTTAGTAACATAATGTTGGGAAATCAGGCAATGTGCTAATACTAATATTAGATATATTTATTCTAACTCTTCAATTATAATTACTTCTCTTTTAATTGAATAATTAAAAATCATCTATCAATACAGCCATTATGGAATGATATTAAAGCTAATATTGTTAATTTCTTTTATAATATTTACTATATCTAGGGGGAATTATATTATTAATCAAGTTTAATATGTGTATCCAACAAATCTTCACTTTACTTAAGAAATGAATTAGAACTTTACGATAAAATAAAAAGGAATATATTTTAATGTTAGTTAAATAAATAAATTATTCTATACTATAATAAGATCATGTTGACAACTTTTTAGAGGACGGTGTCAGATCGACATCTTTTTTGGAAACAGTATATAATAAATTAAATTGAAAATACTATAAATTGAATTAATTTGTAAATTTTGAAATTTATAATTTAATAAAGAAATTAGAAAGTGATTTAATATTTATAATTACTATTAAACTAATTTAATTTTACACTAAATAAAGAGCTCGATGACACCTTTTTTATAGGATAGAGTCAGGTCGACTTCTTTTATAAAAAATTTATATTTTATCTAACTGAATATTTGACTAAATAGAAAGATCTTAATAATTTGAATTTATTGTCAAAAATCAATACAAATTTAGTTCTTTAAAAAATTATATGTTTAATATTTAGTAAATTAAAATAATTTGAATGGAATAGTTTATTAAATAAATGATTAAGAATAAATAATTAAAATAATTTGAATTGAATAATTGATTAAATAAATGATTTCTAATATCTAGAATAAATTCATAAAGTTTAATTTGAATTCAATATTAAGAAGTCATTATAAATTTAGTTGTTAAATAAGTTATATGTTTTTTTTTTTATAAATTAAAATAAATTGATTAAATAAAAGAATTTCTTATAATTTTAGAATAAATTCATAAACTTATTGATTTGATTTTATTATAAAGAAGTAATTGTATATCTAGTTAATAAATATATATATTTATTAAGAAATAAAATTTTATATTTAAAAGATTTAACTTGTATAAATTAATATAGTAGTTTTGATTGAAAAATTAATAAGTTAAATAAAATACTTAATAATTATTCAATCTATATTAATTTATTCAAATTAAATCTGTTAAGTTAGATATGTTAATGAAAGTAATGAATTTGAAAATTCCAATAGTTTAAAAAGAAAACTAATGAATTATTGAATTATGGTGGATTATAATAAAATATAAGTACATTTGTCCTATGTAAAATAATTTTATCTAAATAATTTTGATTATAATAAATGCGGTTTAAAAAATAAATATAATTGTAATATATTAGTTTTGTAGAGTAGAATAAGAAATAGCTATAATAAAAAAAATTATTTTAGAAATAATTTTAGTAATAGTCCTAAGTATAATAGTTAGTATTAGTAATAATAATTTAAAAAAAATAATTGTAGTAAATAGAATAGATAATAAATACAATAAATGTAATAAATATAATAAATAAAACAAATATAATAAATGTAATAAATATAATAAATAAAACAAATATAATTAGTATAATAATTATAATAATTAAAAGAGTTTTAATAAATGAAAATTTTTTATTTTTATGTACTTAATGAAATGAATTTAATAAAGAAAAATGATTGTAACATTTCTGCAATTTTATATTATAGATGGGTTTAATGAGAATAATTATCATAAGTTACCATACTAGTGAAAAGTTAAAAGATGGTTTTAATTTGTTATACCACTCTTTTTGTTTTTAATGAAAGTATAAAGAGATTGATCACTATAGTTGCTATATATTGATTTTTTTTTGGAAATTAAATGATATAACTATAGAAATTCATATCTCCTTCCTTTAATCAATAAATAGAATAAATGGGGTGAAATATATTTCTAAGCTAAATTTAAAACATACCTATAATTTAGGATGAATTAAATAAGGTAATAAATTTAAAATTGCTTTAAACTTTATATGGCATTTTTTAATATATTGTCATACCTTTTATTTAAAAATGTATCTGTTCTGTTTCAATACTTTGTAAGTGATGCTTTTGATGAAGTACTTTAATTACTTTATAATTAATAATATTTAGTACAACATTATGCATATGTTTATAATAATTTTGTGATGTCTTATTGATGATAATTTAATGTATGAGAACATTTAGAATATGTTAAAATTTTAAAAGAAATAATTTTGTAATACCATATATTGATAAATTGATAATATCTTAATATAAAAATGGATTATAAATATGTTAAAAGTGTTTTAAAAATGTCTTAAAATAATGAATTTGTTAATTAAATAGTTATTAACTTGTTGAGTTTGATACCACTTTTGTTTCTTTAAAAACAAGATTATAAAAAAAAGATTGTAGTGATATTAATACCATTATTGAATGAAGTTTTCCTACTATTATTAATGAATGTTAATTTATTTATAAAAATTTTTATTACTAAAAATTTTGTTATATTTGATTGCTTAATACTAGCCTGTGAAAAGTTAGTTCCATTTGATTTAAATTCTGTATATTAATAAAAAAACAATTAATACTCCGAAAAGGCTATTTCCTTTATAATTTTATAATTGCCTGTGTGATATATTTAATATAAATTTTATCACAGACTTAAGATTAAAAGAAGAGGGTGAACGAGATATTGGAATAATATCTTTGTTGGTTAATAAAGTTGAACTGATTGTTATCTTTGAATTTACTTTTAATATTTTATTACAATTAATCCATCAATTTTAAATTTACACAAACCATGAATTTAATAAAATGTTTTTTTATTTAAATAAAAAGTTAATGTTTTATTTTTTTTATTTTTGTGTATATAAAAATTGTTTTGTTTTGAGTATAAAATCTGTTTTAACTTTATACTTTTACAATATTTAATTAATATATAAGTAATGTATGAACAGTACTCAAAAATGCAGTTTATTCAAATTGAATCAAAAGAGCATTTAATTAGTTTTAGTTTAGTTTTATTATTTTATTATTTATTTAGATTATTTAGATTAGTATTATATTAGTTTTACTTATTTTGTATTTTATATTGAATATTAATATAGGTATAATAAAATAGAATAGTATAATAGTATATTAAAATGTAATTTGTTAAAAATATACTAAAGCTCTATCATCAAATCTTTTATAAAATTTAGGTGTTTCAATTAACAAAAAAAGGTATTTAAAAGGAAAGCACACATCATACTATCCTTTTGAGAATGTCATATATAAAGGATAAAATGATCCCTTTGATTAATTTTTAATTTTTCATATAGAATTTTAAAAAGAATTCTATTTTTTTTTTAGCCTTGATACAAGGTCAATTATCTTCTTAATTTTTAAAAAAAAAACTAATAATAATAATGGTTACAACCTTACAATTTAATAAAAAAAATAACAAATAAATAAATAAATAAATAATAAACTATAATCATAATAAATCTTTTAAATTGATTCTTTATTAAGATAAAAAAAAATAGCATTTAATAAATACATGTATAATTGTTTTATTTATAATAGTTTAAAATAAAATAAAACAATATATATATATTTATTAAATATTATTTTTTTTTTATTTTAATATAGTGATAAAACAGTGTAACCCATTATTCTCATGAATGAATAAGAAAGCCATTTATAGTCGACATAAAGTCCATTAGAGTTTTACATAATTTAAAAATACAAACAAATATATATATGTTATTAAAAGATTAAAAGAAGAATTGGGAATTGAAAAAAAGAAATTTGTCCTTTATCTTTTCTTCATTCCTTTTCCCAAAATACTCTATATTTTTTTTTCAATAGTAACATACTACACCTATATAACTATAAGTTGATAAATTATCAATAATAAAAATATATATATTTATAACTACCTAACTACCTAAATAATTATAATAAGAAGAAAGAACAACGTATATTTCCATTTCTATTTCTTGTTTAAAAAGAAAGAAATTATTATGGAAAGTTTGTTTTTAAAAGAAAAACTATTTTTTCGTAAATAGGATCAAGGCGGTAGTCGGGAAAGAAAAAAAATTTTTTTTTTCCTCTAAGGAAATAATAAAAAATCATTAATTCTATCTATCATTTATTTATTTATTTATTTACCATATTGGTTATATAAGAATGCTTATAAAAAGGTATTTCTCTACACACACTTCTTCACACTTCATACACAATCTTTTTAATAATAAAAAATTCTATTTCTTAATTTCTTTCAATAAATCAAAAGATTTTATGGTGGATGATAAAAAATCTTTTTACCACTTTTCTTACTGTATCATAAATTGGTTTATTTTTTTTTTTTGGATGTTCTTGGCCTAACCTTTTTTTTCTTTTAAAAAAATGGCAGAAAGTTTTTTTTTTTAGGTTAAACCTTTATGGTGATACAAATGTATTACAAAATTAAGGTTAAAAAAAATAAGCACTTTTTGTACTACCATAAAGAAATCGGCTAATTTTTTTATAATATTTTTTGGTTGTACAAGATAGTAATAAAAAAAGTCACATTCTTTTTTAAAAATTAAAATTTTAATAAATAAATAATTAATGTGGTTTATATTATTTATATTATTAATATTATAATAATTATAGAATAAATAAATATTTATAAATATTTATATTTTATACCATATAAATAATACTAAATCTTAATTATTATATATACGATTATTTAATTCATCATATTTCATAGTAATAATAATAGTAATGATTAAACAATGATGATGATGATAAAACAATAGCAAGTTAAATATTATTTATTAAAAATGGGTTATCTATTTATAATTTATTTTATAACCACCACTACAACTACCACAATCAAAACTACAATTACCACACTTTTCTTCTTTAATGAGTTTTTAATTAGAAAAGACATTCAAAATTTTAATTCATTTTATAAACTTACTATAGAAATACATCCACTACCTTTGTCCAATAGATATTAACATTGTTAAGTAGAATATATAGGTCTAACTATCTATATATACCCATAGGTATATAAATTTCATCTACCCTCTACTTGGCTATTATAAACATTGAAAGATAAAACTTAGTCTATTTCTTATTATTATCATTATTATTATTATTATTATTATTATTATTCTTTTTATTATTCTTTTTATTATTATTATTATTATTATTATTATTATTATTATTATTATTATTATTATTATTATTATTATTATTATTATTGTTGTTGTTGTTTCTACTATTATTATCCGTTTAATTCTTTCTTTTTTTTATCTTTATTACTACAGAGTAAAATGATCCTTCTACCTAAAAAAAAATTTTATTTATTAATTCCCCTAACCTTTTTAAATAAATAAAAATAGTTTATCAATTAAATAGGATTTTTTTATTTACTAATAAAAATAATAAAATAGTATTTAATAGGTATGGCTATAGTCATAGATATAACTATTTTTTATAGCCTATGATTTCTACTATAGAATGATAAAAAAAAAAAAAGGATAAAGAATTTTAAATGTTTTAATGAAAAAGAAAAATAGTAAATAAAAAAGAAAAGAAAATGAATGGATCAATTAAATGAATATTATTTTAGTGTGGTTTCTATTCCACTATCTCTTGTTCTTGTTGTTCTTGTTGATTGAAATTTCTTGTTGTCGTTATTTCAACTAAAAAAGATTATCACCATCCATTTTGAATTTTTTTTTTTTTTTTTTGGTTAAATTTCTCCCTTTTTTTTTTTTCTTCTCCTTTTCTATTTTTCTTTTCTATTTTAATTTTCTATTGAAAAAAAAAAGCTTTAAAAGGAAAAACCTACCGCCGCAACATCAATTTTAATTAAAAAAAAAAAAAAAAAAAACCTGAAAATTAACCAAGAAAAAAAAATATTATATATATAGAACGTACTGGAAAAAAAAAAAACATCAGGATAACATTAAAAAATAAAATAATTCATTATTTATCATAGTGACATTATTATTAGTAATAGTAGTATTAGTATTAATAAATGCATTCCTCTTTTTTTTTATATATATATACTTTTATCAGATATAGGTAATCACTTGCTTTATCACATCTTTTGGATGAGAAATGTACTTTTTATTTATTTTATTATGTATTCATTCATTTATATTTATTTAATGAATTGATTTATTTTATTATTTATTCATTTATTCATTATATTGATTCTTTATTAATAAAAATTAATTTTTTAATTTATTAATTTTAATGAAAATGAAAAATTTAATTACTTTAATTAAATTAATTGATTTTCTATTTATAATATGTTATTAATATATTATAAATTCAATAGAATAATTTAAAAAATGTAATAAAATTCATGTACATTTTTAGGACATTTTTTGTTAACGATTGAACCTATTTTTGGGAAGGGTAGTAAGGATAGTAAGGTGAAAAAAAGGGCTAAAAGAAATAATAAAAAGGAAGAACTAAGTAGTGTATAGAATAATAATAATAATAATAATAATTAGAATAATAATAATAATAATTAGAATAATAATAATAATAATAATAAGAATAATAATAATAATAATAATAATAATAATAATAATAATAATAATAATAATAATAATAATAATAATAATAATAATAATAATAATAAATAATAAGGTATAATAATAGACATTATATAATAAATAACATTTAATAATATTTAATAATAACATTTAATAATATTTAATAATAATATTTAATAATAATAATAGTAATAACAATGATGATGATGATGATAATTATTTTATAATAAAGAATAAAAAAAAGGATTAAATACAAAGCATTATTAGTTGGTAGGAATAAGCATAAATAATTAAAATCTGTACCTTTTTTTTCTTTGGTTGGTTATTTAAACTATTTAAAATGGAAAAAATTAATTATTTTAGTAGGGAATGTTTGTTTTTATTGATTCAGCTTTGGTTTTTTTTTTTTTTTTTTTTTTTTTTTGGTTGTTTGTTTGTTTGAGTTATTATGACAAAAAAAAAAAAAAAAAACCGCTACAAATTTTAGTAGGAAATTTTAATTTTTTTTTTATTTTTCTTCCTAGTCAAATGGATCACCATTAAAAAAAAAAAAAAGAAAGAGAAAAAAGAAATTGGGAAAATTTAAGGATACTCCAAGAGGATGAAATAAGAAATTAAAGATACATTAAAGATTTGAATATTAATGGAACCACTGTTCTTTCTTTAGTTGAAAAGGTAGCTTTTATCCTTTTGGAGGAACGATAGAAAATTATATAGAATGCTACATTATTTTATCACTATAAATTATCAGCCTCTTTTTAAATTTATTTATATTAATAAAAATGTCAAATTTTAATTATAAAATAACTACATTTTATCATTTAAAATTTTTTAATATAAAATATTTTTAAAAGCCTTTTTTATTATTAAATAAAAAAGTAAAATTTAGTATAAAATAAGGTTTATTATTGAACAATAAATTAATTTGACAAAAGTGGAAAATTTTTTTTCTTTTTCAAGATGACCTTATTATTCATAAGGCAAAAACAGTATTACAATAATTATAAAAAAAAAAAAAAAAAACTATATTAATAGTTAGAATAAGAAAATAAACAGTTTAAAGTAGTTTTTTTTTATTTTTTTTATTTCAAAAGAGAATAAAATTATATTTATTAATCTTATTTCAACATTAAAAAAAAATTCTATTAATTTTTTTTGCTTTAATTTTTTAATTTAAAATAAAAAGATGATGATTAAAAATTGTCTTTTTTTCTTCTTCAATTTATCTTTTTAAAGGTGTAAGATGAAATAAAAAAAAAAAACTATACCATAAAGCAATCCACATGAAATGATCTTTATTTTTATAGAAAAATAAAAGCAAATCAAGCTTATTTACCATACTTTTTTTAACTTTTTTTCAAATACTAAAATTTGAATTAAAAAAAATTTTTTTAAGAATAAATTAATTATTGTTGAAAGTTACAAATTTTTGGCTACCACACCACCCAAAAAGCATTACCCACTAGAAAGGCAATACCACTAGACATTTTTAAATTTTTTAGATTTTGAAATAGAAATTAACAAAAAAACCTTCAAGTCTTATCACACCAACATACAAAAAAAAAAAAATAAATACAA
The DNA here is from genome assembly GCA_002104945.1 of Piromyces finnis. Taxonomy (NCBI): domain Eukaryota; kingdom Fungi; phylum Neocallimastigomycota; class Neocallimastigomycetes; order Neocallimastigales; family Neocallimastigaceae; genus Piromyces; species Piromyces finnis. Next base: position 578,102 of record MCFH01000019.1, on the reverse strand, counting down.
ATAATTACGCATCTACCATTTATTATACAGTCTCTGTGTCATATTTTACTACAATTTGTAGAGCAGAACTCAATAACCAGGCACTTTAAAAAAAAAAGGATAAAATAAAATTAGCCTATTTTCTTATCAAAAAAAAAATATATTTTATTATTAATAAATTAAAATTTATTTGATAACTCTAAATTTCATAGGGTTAAAATAGAATATACAATGATTAATTAAATTAAATATAAATTAAATTTTATATTGATGTTACACGGCCGCAACTTTAAAACAATTCAAATGAATTTGGAAAAAGAACAAATTAAATTGTAGTTAAAGTCATTTCATAACCAATAATGATATAAATTAAGATCATATAGAAGAAATAAAAAATAGAAAGGTTAATTTCAATGATTTCTAGGAAAGGATGGATTTTATTTAGTTTATATACATTCTCTATTAATTTATTATACCTATTATATATAATTTATTTACCTACTTTTTCTTTTTTAAATAAAATTTACATTAATGACAGAGGAAATAACCTAATTTTACTTTACCTAAATTTACATTAAAAACATAGAAAACAACCTAATTTTACTTTTATATTCCAATTCATTATTAAGTGATAGATTAAATAATAAATAAAAAAGTTTAATTTTAATGGATACTTTTTTCTATGTTGTGTCACGTCACTATTATTTTAATCATTTCTTTTTTAGGAAAAGGATGTTTTAAAAATATATTCGACCTATATATTACAATAGACTTTACCAATATTAAAAGGTGAAACAAAGAATAAAAAAAAGGCAAAGTCAAAATTATGATGATTCTTTTATTATTAATAATAAAAAGATAATACTAGTATTGCAGATTGATGCTCCAGTAGTTATCAAAAAGATAAACTAAAATAAAAATTTGGCTAAATGAAGTAGGTGACACCTATTCTTTTTTTCTAAATAAAAGAATTAAAAATATAAAGGTATATATTCATTGTTTACTATTATTACTTATTATATAATAATTTTTTGATTAAAGTCTTTCCTTTTATTTTCTTTTTTAATCTATCTTTTTAAGTTGCTGGCAAAATAGAAAAAGAATATCAATGAATTAAAAAAATAATTCATAAATATTTAATAAAAAAATTTTTCTAATAAAATTAAAAAAGTATATTTATAATAAACTAAATAAATGATCGGCAGATTCAAAAGTGGAAAATTAAAAATAAAATAAAAAATGACAGAAAAATAATAAAAAAAAAAACATTTTTTTTATGATGATGATGGTAAGGATTCAAAAGGAAAAAAGAAAAAAGGTAATAATAATAATAATTCATTTCAATTACAAAGTATACAAAGTACTTTATCCATTAATACTACGTAATATGTCTTTATTCATGATGAGAAAGGATAAGAAAATAGGTATGAGAAATTAAAAGTATATGTATTTTTAACCATGATTCATTTGTTATGGAATGTGAGATATTTAATAATTATAATTATCAATTTATTTTTTTAATTTTCTCAACTGGTAAAATAAAAAAAAAAAAAATAGTGCAATTCATCATTGATTTGTTTCTTCAAGTGTTTACTAGTGTATTTTTTATTTTTTTAATATTTTTAAATGTCTACTGTTTATTATTAAAAATGTCACTTTCCATTATTGATAGTGACGTGTTTTTTTTTTAAAAAAAAAGGCTTTGAATTTTTTTTTTTTTTTTTCATTTTACAATTAAAAATTGAGTAAAAGAGGACGGTAGTACAAATTAAATTAATGCCAAAAAAGTTGAAATGTTTTTTTTTTTTTACTGGAATAAAACATTTTATTGAAATGATTACTCTATTTCCAATAAACAACAAGGATAAAAAAAAAAGTATTTATCAATAGAATAATGATATTAATGCTATTAATAATAATACAATACTAATAATCATTAGAGTAATAATAAAAGATAATAATAATGGTAAGTAACAATGATATTAATAATACTAATAAATATTTATCAAATAATACATTATTGTACATTAATTTAAAAAATATAATTTTAAATAATGTGTGTAACCCTATATTTTTTAATTTATGAATAAAATTAATAAATTAAATTTTATTTTTAATATATTCTAATATAAGATGTAATATATTATTTTTATTAAGAGTTTTAAATTTAGCCTTTTTTTTTTTAACCTTGATCAATGTTAATTTGTTAATCCACCAAAAAAGAATTGCTTCTACATTTATGTAATTGTAATTAAATGTATACATTTGTTTAAAAAATAAAAAAAGTGACCTTTTTTTTTTAATATCTTGCCAACTGAACCTATAAAATCATCCTCTTTTATATTATGTATTTAAAAGAAAAGAGAGAAAATAATAAAATAATGAAAATAGGCATGCATGTATCTATTTTATTATACCTGAATGAATGAATAATTTGTTTATGATAATGGAAGGATTGATAATCCAAAAAAAAGTTGCACCAATAACAAAAATGTTTTGAATTTTTTTTTATTTATTCATCCATGAATCTAAATAGAAACGAATAAAAAATTAAAAACTTTATTCAATAATAAAAAATGCTTAGCATGAATAGCATGACAATAAAATGACAACAACAACATAACGACAACAATAGTAATAATAATAATAATAACAGCAACATAACGACAACAATAGTAATAATAATAACAACGACAGCAACATAACGACAACAATAGTAATAATAATAACAACAACAGCAACATAACGACAACAATAGTAATAATAATAATAATAACAGCAACATAGTTTAGTTGAGGAAAAAAATTGCCTTTATTAAATATTCTATTTCTCTTTCTACCTACTCATACCAACCTAACATGCCAATTTTTATTTGGTATTTTGTATTTTATTTTTTTTTATCTTAAAAAAAATCAACCAAAGTAAAAAAAAAAAAAATTCTTTAAACTATTTTTATTCACCCCTACTATCATGAATCTCTTTTTTTTTTAAAAAAAAAAATAGTTTTATACTAGAAATGAAAAATGGTTAAAGAATTTATTTTAACCTAGATAGCTATAAATATCTTGCTTACTTTCTTCCTTGAAAACTTTCCACTTTTCTCTTTTTAGACTTTTTTTTTTTCCTTGCTTCAATTTCCTTTCCACCACCATCTTTTATTTTTCTATAATATTAATCCTATATTTTATTATAGGTTCATTTTGTTTTATTTTTTAATTTAATACTTTCCATACAAGGTAATCAACTCAAATGAATTAAATTAATTTGTTCTTTTAATAAAAATAATATAAGAAAGAAATATATTAGATTCCATTCCACCACAAAGTGGAAATTTTAAATGATGGATGCTATTTTTTTTTTCCTTTTCCTAAATTACAACTAGGCATTTCAACCATGATAACTACTACCATTCATATGGATTAGCATTCCTTTTAGTAGATAAAAAGAAAATAGTATTAATCTATATAAATAGTTTTAGTCATCCTTCAATTCTTTTCATCATCATGATTATGATTTTGGTGGACATTTTTCTAAATAAAAATTTAAACTTTATTTATTAATAAAAATAATATCTTGACTCATTCCATTCTTATTGGTTCAAATTTTTTTTATTTATTAAGGAATTGAATGTTAATATATGTAATTAAAATTAATATAGTATTGTTGACACCACCACTAAATTTGGTATAAATTTGCTTTATTTCACCAGTCAGCCAGTCAATCAGCCAACAAAAAAAAAATTTTTTTTTATATTAAAAAAAAAAAAGAAAAATTCATATGCTTTTGAACAAAGATGGAATTTTTTTTTTTTTTTAAATCCTCCAACCCAAAGGCCAGTAATTTTTTTTTTAGTGATGAGGATTTAAAGTAAAAAAAGTTTTTTTTTTTAACCAATTAAAAAAAAGTATTAGTTTCTTTTTTATTGAATGATAGATTCTATGCATGGCATGGCATGGTGGTAGGCCAATGTGGATAGGGTTGCTTATTATTATAATTAAAAAATGAATTTTTATTTATTATTTTTTGTAAAACATAAAACAATTTTTTGAAACAAAATTTGCCGTTGATTTAATTAAATTTTAAATTTGATCGTCCTTTATTATAAAAAGAAGGTGGTTTTTTTATTTTGTTAGTGTAGAAAGAAAGAAGAGAAAGAAAAGACTCTGAATTTTTTCTTACTTTTTTATTTTCAAAGAATACTTTTTTGATGATTTCAAAAGTGTTTTTTTTTTTTTTTTAATTGAATAAAGGATACAAAAAAAATGTTTTTTTTTTTTTGACCACCTCCAATTTTCTATCATTTAAATGTTAAATTATGAAAAAAAAAAAAAAATCCTTGAAAAGAATAAAGGAGAATTTTAATAAAAAAAAATAAAAGAAGATGGGAAAGTAAAAAAGAGAATTGTATCATCATCATAAATCATCATTTTAATGTACCAAAAAAAGTATCTTTGAAATTTACATTTACCTCATTTCACTTCTTTCTTTTTATCAGAAAAAAAGGTTTTTTTTTTTTTTTTTTTTGCTCATTAACATTTAATTCATTAGGAAATTAATAATAAAACTGTTGGGAAAGAAAAAATGTATTCCTCTTTCTTTTAGACATTAAAGAATATAAATTCCAAAGTATTACTTTTATCCTTTGAAATCATAATCATAATAATTACTACTTTTGCTAATGTTGTTGTTGTTGTCGTTGTCTTTCCTATTCCATTTTTGTCCTTTTTTTACATTTCAAGTGGTTCTTTAAATTTTCCTATTATTAAACAATGATATACTAAACTAATATAAGAATTAGAGTCATGCTATACATTATCAATAGCGCGTTACTATAAAATTAAATTATCAACATCAAATGAATCCACTTTTTTTTAATTAAAAACTTTTTTGGTAGAAAGTACACCTGAAATAAAATTAATTAAAAGTAGGTAAAGGATTAGGACTTGAACATGAAAATAGTCCACTTTTTTTTTTTTTTTTTGATAAATAAAAGTCATGAATAAAAATAAAGCATGCACCTGTTCCTTTTTCCATTTTTAATACAATACTCTTTTCTTTTATTAGTTTTATTATTAGTATTATTAGAATTAGTATTATTTTTTTTATGCTTATTTCAATATACTTTTTAGATAAACATTTAAATAAATTTTGATTTAATAACATTATTAAACTTTATTTATTATTATTTTTTAATAAAAAAAAAATAATCAACTTTGGGATGAAAAAAAAGTACATAAAAAGGAAAAGATACTATTTTATTAATGCCTATTAATTTTATTATTGTTAAGGTTGTTGATATCGTTGTACATAGTGTTAGAATGGATATTGTTGTTGATGGTATTAATGTTAATATGATTCTAGCTAATGACATATGTATATGCTCTAATAATAATCTAATCCACCCACAAAAATTATAATAAATAAACTTTTTTTAAAAAAAAGGAAAAGTGGGTTTTTTTTTTGTTTTATTGTTAGTAGGATAGAAGCATTAGTTTTTGTATTTAAATAGTGTTTTGTAATGCTACTACTACTACTACTACTACTACTACTACTACTATTGCTCTACTACTATTACTCTACTACTACTACTAATACTATAATACTACCACTACTAAAATACTATAATTCTAATAATAATGATTATAATACTTCAGACATCCCTGCTTTTATTTATAAAAAATACTTTTTCATTTTTTCTAAAAAAGTTACTATGATTTGTGGATTTTCTTCTTCTTCATCTTTCTATAAACATTTTCCACTCTACCTACCCACAATACCAACAACAACAATAATAATAACAATAGTAATAACAACAATAACAATAGTAACACTAAAAAAAAAAAGTTTAATAAAATTTTTATAATAATTAAAGTTTATTAATTAATAAAAAAATATTTATTTGTTTATAGATTTTTCTATACAAAAAAATAATTGTGATTAGGAATTAGGACATCATTTTCATTTCTGTATACCTATACCTACTGTTATTGTTTTAAAGAGTCATTACTATAATGACCATTAATAATAGCAATAACAACAACAAAATAAAGAAAATATTAAAAAAAAAAAAAAGATTTTATTAAAAAAACATTTAAATAAAATGAATTTTTATCATGCCCACCCTTTTTAATCTAATGCTACTCTGTACCTTCATTCCATTCTTTTTCACCAGCAAACGAGCATTCTATTCATTTTACTTTTTTTTTTTTTTAAAAAAAAACTTTAAATATATTAAAATTGGCTAGGCCTAAAAATATTAAAACCAAATAAAAGTAAGAAAAAAAAAAAGGCAGTATTCTTTATTTCAAACTTTTTTTAATTTCATTTTAATATATACTAATAGTAGTTAATAGTAGTAGTGGCTGTTTATCATTTTATAGTCTTTTATTTTTTATTTTAGCATACTATGAATTAATTCCGTTCATATTCATTCCATATTTATCCATGTTTCTATTAAAAATGAGAAAATATTAATTATTATCATGACATGCAATAGTGAACACATCCACTACCGTTATCATAATATTATGTCATCCTACATCATTATCATAATAATAATAATAATTAGAATAATAATACTAATACTAATAATAATAATAATAATAATAATAATATTTAATAATAATATTTAATAATAATATTTAATAATAACATTTAATAATAATATTTAATAATATTTAATAATAATATTTAATAATAATATTTAATAATAATATTTAATAATAATATTTAATAATAATATTTAATAATAATATTTAATAATAATATTTAATAATAATATTTAATAATAATATTTAATAATAATATTTAATAATAATATTTAATAATAATATTTAATAATAATATTTAATAATAATATGTCATCCTACATCATAATCATAAATTATTATCTTACATTCTACATTATTTTCTATATAATTTAATATAACCTAATATTATTTTCGTAATTCCTATATCATAATAAACATTATACGCATTATTCTATCACCATTTATCCTAATCATACTAATGGTAATCCAGCCATTTTAGATTATTTAATTAATTAAATAAAATTTTTTAAAGTTTTTCTTTTTTTATTTAAATATGGTATTATTAATCTTTGAGAGAATGTTTAAATGAAATGGAAAATGAATATTAATTATTTTTAATTTGATACATCTTATATCGACAAATTTGGTATAATTAGGCGGGTTGGTCATCATGAATTACCGTTTAAATTTTTTTTTTTTTCACGTAGAAAACCCTTAATTGATATTGGTTTTATTGGCAACCTAAGGTGTAGGTGTGTAGGTTTAAGCTAAACTTTTTATTGGTGTTTCTAAAAAAAAAAAAAGATGGTTATTCTATCTTAAACATAGATTGGTTACACTGGTGACGCACCACCACTTTTTTTTTTGTTTGATTTGTATAGTGATCCATACTTTACTCTTCTTTACTCATGCAAACTTTACAAAAAAAAAAAAGGTTACACTATTCTTTCATAAATAAAATATATGGAAAATTCAATTCTATTATATGATTCAATTTAAATAATAAATTTTGTAATACATTAAATGGTTTTAAATGAATGATATCATTTCTATGATTTAAAAAAAATATTGAATCTATTTCAATATATAATATATATTATTATCATTTTTTACAATATATACTAATATATCCCAATATTAAATATGTTATTGAAAATTTAAATTATTTTCCATATATAGAAATAGACTAAAAGTCTTCACTTTTATAAGTAATAAAGTTCCTCTATCCTTATATCAATTAAAATTCTTTTAATTTAACTCATATATTAACCCATATATAAATTAAAATAAATTTAATTTAATCCATAAATACCCATATATAAATTAAAATTATTTTAATTTAATAAATAATATGCTAAACAAACATTTAATTTTATTCTTATATTATTCCATATATTATTTTTAATTATAAAAATGAAACTTTAGTGATGTATCATATATAATGTTTTAAATTAAAATTATTATTTAATATTTAATATATGAACATTTTTAATTTATAATTATGCAAATATATTACAATAAATGATTTAGTGTAATGAATCTATGTCACAATTCATCTATCCATCCTTCATTTCAAACCTTATTTAGTATAAAAAAGTGGAAATCCATAATGAGAAATCGTTCATTATTATTCATTTTTTGTGTTACTATAGGCCATAAACTGTAATTATTAATAGAAAAAATTTTGTTCAACCTCAACATCCATACAATTCATAATAAATGATGGAAATAGAAAAATTAAATTCATTCATATATTCATAATATAGAACAATATATGAATTAATAAATAGAATATAAACAAATGAAAAGAATAATAATAAAAGTACAGAACAGAATAATATAGAAAAAAAATACAATAAATAGACTCACATTATTCTATATATTATTATTTAATTGTTTATTGATTATCCTTTTAATAAAAAGAAATAAGCAACTATAGAATAATACATATAATATAATATATATACCTATAGAAATAGAATTTAATACAATAGTGTATCTTAACCAAATAGAAAAATATTTTATTAAATAAATAATACAATACAATACAATAGAATATATAGCAGAATATAATGCTCTAAAATATAAATAATTTAATGTTATATATTATTTTATAATACTATATAATATAATATACTTATATAAAATACTATTATATAATATATATCACATATTATATACTATTATAATATATAATAATATAATACTATTTATAATATTTATATACCACATATACTATTATAATATATAATACTATTTTATTTTATATACCACATATACTATTATAATATATAATACTATTTTATGTATTTATATTTTATGTATTACTATTATAAATACATAGTATTTAGAATACTTTTTATATTGTACCATAAATAATATTATATAATTATTCTATGGAATAATAGAGTGTTTATATTGTATTTCTATTTAGTTAATAGATTTCTACCATATAAACCAATTCATTTATTTTTTTTTTTTGTTTATTTCATCTTTTTTTAAAAAGATATAAAATTAATATATATTAAAACGTTTATTAAACTTTATATATTATTTCTATTGAATTAATTCTATTATTTTTTATATATAAACTTTTATAGTTTAATTTATTTAATGATGCTAAAATAAATTTTATTATTTAATAAAGTTTAACATCTTAGTTGTTGAATAATTTATTATCCATTTCCCTAAAATCCTTTCTTTATATAAAAAATAATTTTTCACTTTTCTTAAAAAAAATTTAGTAAAAAAAATTTTTTTTATTATTGCAAATTCTTTTTTTTTTTTCTTTTTTTTTAATATTAAAAAAATAAATAAAAAAGGAAGGAAAAAAAAAAGGTCAATTTTTACTAAAGAAATTTTACTTTTTTTTCTTTAATAAAAATTTGTAAAAAAAAAAAAAATAAAAGATAGTCTTCATTTCTTTTTATTTTTATTTTTTTTTTTTTTGATTTTAATACTTTTTTATTTTGTTCATCTTTATTCTTCTTTTCTATTTTTTTTTACTATCATTTTATTTACAAGTGTATATTATGAAAAGACACTTTTAAACATTGAAATTTAATAATAAAGAAAGAAAAAACAATATAAATTTTATTTTAATTTAAATTCGACTTTTATTAGTTATATATATATAAAAAAAAGAAAACACTTTGTGTTTTGACAATTTAAATTTGAAAATATATATTCCTTATCAATAAAACAGTGTATATATTTTCAATTTAATATCACTTATTATTATAATAATAAAATAGAATAAATAAGAATAAATTTTAGAGAAAGAATACATTTTCAATTAATTATGATTAATTGATAAAAGAAAATATAATATTAAAAGAAGAGTATATATATTTATAAAAAAGTATCAAGAATTATATTAAAAAAAAAAAAAAAAAAAAAGAGAAAACAAATAAACAAATAAAAATTAATCAACTAAAAATTATGAATTAAGAATAAACAAAAAAAAATAAATATAAAATCAACAATATAATTAATAATACCAATGATAATAAATATTTTTTAAAAAAGAATAATAAACAATTTAATAAATAAATACAAAAAAAGGAATAAATTATTTTTTTAGAAATAATCAAAACAATATTTTATAATAATCGTTAAATGTTAATAAATCATTAAAAAAAACAAGTCTTTCTTGAAAACTATTTTAACGTATAGAATTTAGGAAAAAAAAAAAATCAATTTTTTATTTTGGAAAAATAAATGGATGAAACTAGAAACTAAAATAGTATTTAGTTTTTTAAAGAAAAAGAGACATAACAATTGAATTATATATAAACAAAAAGAAAAAAAAGTATAATTCTTTTTATATATAATTGATGAAATAGTTTCACTCATTTGAGAAGATAAAAATTTTTTAAAAAATTTTATAGTTAAGATAGACAAAGAAAAAAAAAAACATTATAATAAAAATTAAAAAAAAAATAGTTTTTCAATCTATTTTTTATTTACAAAAAAATTATATATTTATTAAAATCGCTTGAAAATTAAAAAATATATAGTAAAAATTAGCAATTGTAAAAAACAGGAACATAGGCATAGCTATAGGTATCACTTTTAATTCAGAAACAATAGTTTAAAAGATTATTTATTTATTATTTATTTCATACTATTTTAAGTATTATTTATTCTTCAATATATTTTGATAATATATTAAGTATTATGATATTTTAGTTTAGCTACAATAACCATCACTATTTATTATTTATCAATAATTTTTTCAATAGGCAAAAATAGTCATAACATTTTTTTTATTTTTTAAAAACACACAACATTAATAATAATATCCTTTTAATCCATCTAGTCATACCTCACAATACAACCACTAAAATATAGTAAGGAGAGGCAAAATAGGATAAGTAATAAAAAAAAGAATACATTATTATTAGGTTAGGGTTTTATTCATTTTATAGTCAACATCGTTTAAATAGTATATAGATAATTTAAGATTAAGGATATAATCTGGAATTGTGTTCAAGAAAATTGAAATACTTTATATATAAAAAATAGTCGTTAAAAATAACAGATAGTTTAGAAATTTTTTTAAAATTCTTTTTATTTTTAACAACGATAAAAATATTACAGTATTTTTTTGTTAAGAAAGTTTAACTATTGTATTACAATTTTTAGAATAAAAATTAAAACTATTTTTAAGAGAGGGCTTGATACAATTAACAACATACCAATCTTTTTTTAAATCAATCCATTTGTATATATTTATATAGAGATATAATTATAGATTTTTTAAAAAAAAGTTTGGTTATTCTATATCAAAAGTATAAATTATCGTTCCTATTCAGTGACAAGCGATTCATTTAATAATATAATATTTATGTTGATAAAAAATAGTTTATTTTTTTTTAAAAAAAGTCTAGTATAATTTTCACACTAATTTTAAAAAAAAATATTTATAAAAAAAAAGATATTTATTTTTTTATTCCTTACACTTTTTAAACAATTATTATATCATCAAAATTTTAAAAATAAACCTGACAATATAGCTTTTACCAAAAAAGAAAAAAATAAACCGATTGTTGAGTTTTTTTTTTTGAATTATAACTATAACAATACGTCCTTTTTTTATGGTAAAAAAAGCTTACTATTAAAATTAAATCATCTAACTAAAACAAAACTTTATATTATCAAGACCTGTAGTAATCTACTATTTTTTAAATAATACAAGTTTAATATCAACAATGCAAGCCGTAAATATGAATTATTTAAGTCCGGCACAAACCTATGCAGATAATAATAAATATCCTAGCAAATCCTCCATGAACAATACTATGGAGGGTAAAACCTCAGAGTATGATTCTGTGAATTTTATGAATAAGAATGCATACCTACAAAAAAACAAACCATCCTTGAATAGCAATTATCTACGATTAATGATGGAAACAACGACCAATGGTAGTGGAAATAATGTAAGCTATGATGATTATCATTATGGTGAAAATATGAGTTTTTCTCAACTTTCTCAACCAATAAACCTCTCCCAAACTAGTACAAGTATTCCATCACCATCTTTTTCTCAATATCAAAACCCTACAACTACTATGGGACAACACAAGTACAGAAATGGGCTTCATCATAATCGTAGTAACCCTTATGAATATAACATGAATTCTGGTGATTACACCTTTGAAGAATATCTACGTGAAGTAAAAATAAAACGTAGTCATTCTGATAATACTTCTTCTGAATACTCCATGAATAGTAATTCTTCTGTCAATATTCATCATACCAATTATTATCCCCCGGAATACTCCCAAAATACGAATAATAACATTAATTCTCATTACATAAATAATGGTAACTATTCTACCTATAATTCGTCCTATTCACAAAATGGCTCTTATAACTATGGCCGATTTGTTGAAGAGGGTAAACAAAACATTCGAATGAGATCTTATGGTGATAACTATGATGAGGTGATGAAACAAAAATATGGATATGATTACAATAGGGTAAAAACAGCTTCTTCAGATATGAATAACTTATGTCGTAATATGAATTATGCTATGCAAGATCCAATAGGAAGAAAAGGAACTACTGATCGTTATGGTAGTGTAAATTATAATTCTCATGGAGATGTTAATGGTGAAGAACCACCGGCAAAAAAACAAGTTATCAATGTTAATAAATGGAATAGTATGTACAGTATGCGTAATAATTCTACCGTATCTTCCTATACCAATGAGAGTATGGTGGTTCCAATTAATAATATGGTAGGAAGTGTTATGGATAATTCTGCAGTGGTGAGTAGAAACTCTAGTCATCCTTACTCCTCTCCAATAAAGGAATGCCATCATGATCATGATCATGAAAATGATACCACACTCTCTACCATTGCTAACACAACTTCTAGAACTATTGTTGCTGAACCGGAAAAGATGCGTTATAGTCCGGAAAGAGAAGAAGAACTCTTTTTGTTTTATATTAATTTCCTTCGTAAGGAACTCTACAATAATATCAAGGAAATGAGTAAAAAGCCAGAACGTAGTCCAAGTGTCAAAGATTCTGAAACTAACTCAACGGCATCTACACCAATGAATATAGATGGGCCTTCTGTAGTTATTGCTAAGGGTAACGGTACCATCTTTAATAATAATTCAATAAGTAATTTGAATTCCATTCCAAGCATTAATAATAATGGTGAAAGCGTGACCAATAATAGCTCCCAAAGTTCCTATATGACTTCCCAATCTGATCCATACTACTCTCCACCTTGTTCTCCTATTGATGGCGATAATCATCAAACATTTTGTAAGTATTGTATTCACTTGGTATTAAAGAATGGTAAAATTGAAAGTTATATTTTACTTCCATCGGAATGTACTCTTTGTCATCATAGCTGTCATAAGGAAACTGTCGTTGAAACCGTAGCAGAAATTTATTCCAACCGTTCATGTCGTGATTGCAATAAATATTGTAAATATTGTACTGATCATGAATGTTGCAAAAGATGTTTTGATTTTGCTCGTACTCATGTTAGTAATGATGATATCGCTATTGATTTGGAAACGGTTGAATCATTTATGAATAAATTTACCTCAGAAAGTGAAGACTCTACAGCTTCTTCTACCATATCCGATGCTCAAACCTTGAGTGGTGGTAATTGTTCTATGAGTACATTGAATAATTATTCACGTTATTCTTCCACCTCTGGAAAGCTCAGTATAAATCCTAATGTATCTGGATTTTCTGATAAACGTTCTGAAAGTTGTGCTACCTTAGCCATGGACCAATCTACTTCCTTTGAAAAATCCTATAGTATGGATGCCGAGTCCCGTATTGCAAAAAGCAATAGTAGTAAGAGTAGTAAGAGCACGATGAATGAAACCTTTTTAAAGAATTATAACATGTATGGCAATGATACCAAGTCCACCCATGCCTTAAAAACTCCAGGACAATCTATTATTGATTCAAAGTCGTCTTCAAAGATGGATCTTAACAAGAGCAATTCACATCGTGACCCATCTTATCATTCCTTAGACATGGAATCCAAACCAGCAAATACATCCACCTTTTCCAATTCCTCACTACAAGAAGCAGTAGCTAATACCTCAACTACTGCGAAGAATATGGCTAAAATTATGGAAAATACATCATTTGAAAGTCGTAAAGGTTATGACAAGTATGAGAAACATAAGGAATATAAGGATGATCCAAAAACAATGCAACGTCTACATCGTGCAGAAGAAAGTCGTCGTAAAATCAAGGAAAGAATTGGTTATGAAAGAAAAATTCTTTCCTACTTAGAATCTCATGGTGGAGAGGTGACTTCACCAGAAGAAATAAGAGAATTAACAGAGCTCTTTGGTAAAGAATTTAGTTTCTATGGTTTCATTTTACGTTTCAGTATGGTTTTTGCCATTATATGTGCGATGTTTTCTGAACATTCTCGTCATATTTCCTATAACGTGGATAGTTTCATAAGTATATCCAAGATTGTTGTCTTTGTTATTGTCAAGAACATCACTCCTATTACATCTTGTATTTCAGCCTTAATTCTCTATGTTCGTTTCATTGAAACAATGGACTATGAAAGTGCTGCTGATCGTTACAAGATTGTTCGTAACTTTAGTCAATTAGTTCGTGATGATGAATTTGGACAATGTGTTGACAAAATATTTAGCGAATATATTGAACGTGTTTCCACCCAAAATAAAGATGAATCTGGTGAACATATGGAGTTAGACGATTCACCGAAGAAGGAAGAAGATCATGCTTCTAGTGAATTTAGAAGTAAGCGTCGCATTAATAGTGATCTTCCAATATTCCCAAGTTCTTCCATGAATGAAAGGAATCGTAACGTTGTTATTGATAGTTATCTTCTTTTCATAATATGTCTCATTATTAGCCATAAGTATACCATTGATACATGTGAATATAATTATAAAAACAAGTCCTGGTACTTTATATACACCTTTTTCCTTAAAGATTATAAAAATCCAAATATGACCATGAAACAATTTAATCAATATGAATTTTATATATTATGTGTACTACAATATAATATTCATATTAGTATGGAAGAATATAATAACTTTGATGTATTTGTTAAACGAAATTGTTCTTCTTTTGGTAAAGATCTTTCCTTGTACATTACTACTAGTGTATTAGATAAACTTTCAAAGGCAATGGTAAATCAAGAATACTACAAGAAATTAAATAGTAATAATTATAAGAATTATATCTTTAATTCTGTCATCAATAATATGGAAAGTAAAATAAGGGTATTTTTCGAACAAGTTATTACTATGGTTAAAAGAAACACAAATGATTATCAGCAAAAGTCTAATAATGAATTCCAATCTTTATCCATAAAACAACAAGCCTCCGCTGTATAGTAGGTAGTTATCATCATTCATCCTCATTAAAATTTTTGTTTCATTTCATTTTTTTTTAAATAAAAAACGTTTAGAATAAAAAATAAGGATTTTAGAATTTTTTTCTTCTGAGAGCAGTAAGAAGAAAAAGAAGTCAAGCTTAAAAAAAATCCAACTCAAAATAAATAATGATAAAAAAAAAAAACAACTTTGGACAGGGCAAATCACTAAATTTTCTGTCGCATTAAATAAACAAATTTAAATAAAAACAACAAAAGAAACAGATAAACAAGCAAAAGAAATTCTCATTAATAATGTAATATATTGTTTTATTTTTGAAATATTTATTTCGAAACAGATTATTACAATATTAATCAAGAAGAAGTTTTACAAAAAAAAAAAACTTTAAAAATCCAAGATAAACAAAACAAAAAAAAACAAACAAACAAACAAAAAAAAAACAAAAGTATTGACAAAATTTCAAAAGTCAATCCGGCGAAAAATTTTTTTTCTGTAAAAAAAAGTTTTTTTCTTTAAATAAAAACAATATTAATAATTATATAATATTAAGAAATTTTAATAAGAATCAGTAAAAGATATATAAATACATGGTATTTGTATATTTCATTAGCACCAAAAAAAAAAAAAAAAAGTATTCAAAGGAATATTAATAATTTAAAAAAAGTATCTTATTTTTTTTTCTATTTCAAAATTAAAAAAAAAAAATAATGACGTTTATATTTTATAAATTATCATTTGTAAAGTATATGTTTTAATTAATTCTTTTAAAGAAAAAAATATTTCCAAAAAAAAAAAAAAAAAAAAAAAAAAACAAAACAAAACAAAAAAGAAAAAAAACAAAGTCTAAAAAGAAAACAAAAAATGGTGTTTTTTTTTTATTAATAATTAAAACCATAATATATAAATAAAATTTAAATAAACTGATATTTTTTTTATAAAATCAAAATAAAAAAAAAAGGAAAGCATTTTTTTTTTTTTTTTTTTTTAGTTTTATTTTTCTTCTTTATGATTTTTATTAAGCATTAAAACTTTTCAAATTTTATATAGTTTGAAATATAAATGTGGTTTAAAAAAAAAAAAACAACTTTTTTTTGATATTCTTTTGGTTATTAAAATTTTAAAAATTTATTACAAAAAACATAAACCAAACACAAACAATGAAACCTAAAATGGCAATCGATTAAAAAAAAAAAAAGAAAGGAATAAATTTCGATTAAAAAGCAAAACAAAGCAAAATAATTAAAAAAAAAAAAAAAAATCAAACAAAAAAATACCCAACACAACAAAACAAAACAAAGCAATAATAATAATAAAACAATATACAACAAAATAAAAAATAAAGTAATATATACAAAAATAAAAAACAAAAAATAAAACAAAAATCAATTTCAAAATAAAAGCACAATATCAATAGCAAATTCAAATAAACAATATATTTTATAATGATTACAATAATATTTTTTTATTTTTACTTTCAATATTAAAGAAAAAAGAAAGAAAGAAAAAAAGAAAAAGTATCATTATTAAACTTTATAAATTATTATTAAATTCAACTTTTAATATTAATAAAAAATGTTATTCTACTTTTTTTTATTTTTCTTCTTTCTTTCATGCTATTTTAAATCCTATAGATCCATTTTTTTTTTATTATCAATATATTATTATTAATCCCTATCTATTTCTATTATAATAGTGAAATAAATACAAAAATTCAAGAAAAAAAAAAAAAAAACCAAAAAAAAAAAAAAAAAAAAACTGAAATATAAACAAAATAACAATAAACAAAATAACAAAATAATAAAAAAAAGCAAACAAAAATTAAATTCTGTCTTTTAAACTTTTTTTAAAAGTTCAAAAAAATTTATACACAGAATCATATTTAATCAAATATATATATATATATATAACAAAAAACAAAACAAAACAAAACAAAAAAAAACAAAAAACAAAAAACAAAGAAACAAAAAAAGACAAATAAATAAATATATATTTTAAAAATAAAATAAAATAAAATAAAATAAATAAAAAAATTTTATAATCTATATATTTATTTTTTCTTTTTTATAATATAAATTCTTGAATTATTTAAAGTGTTTGTATTAAAGGTATTATATTAACAATGGTTTATTAATTGTTAAAGAAAGAAATCATGGTAATAGGAGGTGTAACAATGTGTATTGAGTTAAAAAAAGAAAACTTTTTTAGATAGGATTCATACATTCCTTCTTGGTAGAACTTTATGATGAATTGTATATCAATAAGGTGGAACAACAACATTTAAATGAACAGCTTTACAGTTCATCCGGGGGGGGGGGAGGAGGGGGATTCATGTTTCACGTATAGACGGATCTCTTGATTTTTCTTACTAAAATAAATTTTCCCACCAATTACTTTCCTATTGGTTTCAAAGAATGTAATCATTCATTTCATCTTCTTTACACTTTAAAATTTTTTATGATATCCAATAAAAAAAAAAAAAAAAAAAAAACAACATCATTCGTAGAATTTAATTAACACCATAGTGTATCAATAACTTTCACCCTAAAAATCTTTATAATATTAACAATGTTTTTGTACAGGAACGAAATTTACTTTTTGTAAAAAAGTTTGAATTATTGGAATAATAGTAGCCTAAATTCCCTCTTGGGAACGTGCCTTCATTTATTTAATAAATGAAGTTTCTCAAAGGGCTCTACTCATGCTCATGGTACTGAGAGAATAGAAAAAAAATCCAAGTATTGTGCAATGGATGCTTGGTTAGTCTTTATTTGGAAATATTATTAGGACTAAGCTCATGGTACTGAGCAATTAAAAAACATTTATCCATCGAATTTAAGTATTTGATGAATAAGTTGAATGTTTGGTATTCAGGTAAGTTTGTAGAGTATTTAATTAGAAGAGTAATACATTTTGTTGCTATATTTTTTCTTTTATTCATGTATTCATGTAGTACTACTCTTCTCTTGTAAGAATCTAATGTAGTCAACTTTAGCATTTGCATTGTATTTTTATATTCATGTAGCTATTGTTATATTATTTCTTGTAAGAGATGGATTCACTCTACATCATGTAAAAATACTATTCATAAGCTTTCTGGTATCGACATTTTTGATTCAAAAATTTTTTTTTTTACCAATTTAAATATTTAATGAAAGTTAAAGTCAAATAATTTTAGTGTCAAAAAGCGAATCGAATTTACTAACAACAAATCAAAACTAGAATTTTTAAAGAAAACTTACAACTAGAATTCAAAAAAAAAAAAAAAGAAATTTTAATCAAAGCATCGTAACAATTTTTGTACTACCCAGTACTTTTAAGAAGATAAAGACAGATTTTTTTTCCCATATACGTTATATTTATAATAAAGAGTTTTAATTTAATTGATTGATTAACTTTTTTCTTTTCTCTTTTTTTTTTTTTTTTTTGAATAATACAAGTGATATTAAGAAAAAAAAAAAAAAAGAATATTTTAAAGACATCACAATATTATATAATTTTTATTAGTATTTATTTTATATTCAATATTTTTTTTTAATTAGAATTAATTATCATGTCAGTCGTCCTTTATATTAAAGATAAGAATTATATCAGACGTGGTACCCGGTCTTATGGTATCTCCTTAGATGATATTCGCTCCTTCTTTATCCGTGGTATTCGATCATGATCAGTTAATATGCTATGGGAAAAACTCGAGGTTATTCTGGAAGATCAATTTAATTCAGTTATTAGTGTTAAATATTTTCAGACTTTCAATGATCACTTTTTCTTAGTCAAGGTTCATGGTTCATCGAAAGATTGTATTAAAATCTTACACATGTTAAAGTAGAAACTTTCAGTTACCTCAATTTCCTTTTCAGCTCGTAGGTAGAAGGAATCACAAATACACTTTTTCCACACTCAAACGTAAAATTTTTAGTTTCTAATAAACATCAACAATCAATTCAACAAGCAATTCAACAATCAGTTCAACTATCTCATCAACAATCAGTTCAACAATCAGTTCAACAATCTCATCAACAATCCGATCTTCAACAAGATCTTCAACAAAATCTTCAACAAGTTCCCCATCATGAAAATATTCCAGATCTACAGCAAACACAATTTCAATCTCAACATTCAACAATTAATTCCGATAGTTCTATCAACTTTGATAACAACTCAATAATTGATAGTTCTTCAGTTTCACAGTCATCTAGTCATAGTTCAACTTATTCCTCTGATGCATCATCCATTAATAATGATGACTTTAATAATAATAGCAACAATTCTTCCTCATCCAACAAGCCTGATAACTTTTCGTTTTGTCTTAGTTGGAACACCAATGGGTGGAATCACGAAAAGAGAGATAGTATTGGCTATTTCACAGCTACCTTTAAACCATTATTTTTATGTCTCCAAGAAACTGGTAATGGTTCTGGATCAAATACAAAGTATCCTTGTCGTGTTACTTTGCGAAACTATAGACACTTTTTCAAGAAAGCTGATGAGTCGGTTCCTGGAACGAGAGGCTTATATTTAGGTTTTCATAATTCGGGTCAAGCTTCACTTGAAAACTTCTCTGGAAAGTATATTATTTCTATTTATACTTTTAGTCCTTTGGAATAGATTTAAATGCTCGATTGGAAATGTTTATATGCCTCATAGTCATCACAACATCTATGTTGATCATGCAAATTAGATTTCAAGAATTGTCCATCTAATTTGACGTTAGCCTTAGATGTTAAATATAAATTTTTGATGAATTGTAAACTCTTACCTCGGATTCCTAAACAATCTAATTTATGGAGAATATTACCGATTGGGACTGAATTGTAGGCTTTCCTGAGATTTAAAAAAGCTAAATATGTCTCTTTATTATCTAATTGACGTCTACGACATATTTTTTGGATTGAAATGAAAAGACTGATACTTTCTTCCTTTTTTTCGAAAACCAAATTGTTCAGGTCTAATGAAATTATTCTTAAGACCATATTCTGAGATTCTAGTGATGACAATTTTTGAAATCAACTTACTACCATTATTGATAAGTGATATACCATGGTAGTTATCACAATTTGTCAAATTACCCTTCTTAGGAATAGAAACAATACTGGATTCATTTCATGTTTGATGTGAAGAAAGGAGTCCGTCAAGGTTGCCCATTTTCTCCTACTCCTTTTAATCTCTTTATTAATAATATATTTAAAGAGTGTGAAGACCTCAGAGTCAGTTTAGGTGGCACTCGATGCAGTGGTGGACTTTTTGCAGATGATATAGTTATTTGTGCTCCATCAAGAGGATGCTTAAAAAAAATGCAAAGAAGAATTAATTTTGTATAATGAAATGGAATTTGATATCTAGAAATGTTCAACGATGGTGATTCGTCCTGAATCAGTTGAATATCAGAACAAGAAAGATCCAACATTCTACTTAGCAGGACAACCCATTCCAACTACTGATTGCCACACTTATCTTGGTGTTTTATTTGATAAGAATTTGTCCCTTAAACCAGTTATTAAAATTCTTAATAACAAGGTTTTGAAAGGACTTTTTTCAGTCTGTAAATTCTTAAGAAATCCTAATATTCCTATTCCTTTATAGTAATAATAATGGTAACAATAGTAATAATAACAATAGTAGTAGTAGAAATAATAATATTAGTAATGATAACAATAGATAGTAATTTAATTAATAATAGTAATAGTTCTAATAATCCGGTGGATATTAATGTGTATGATTATTATAATGTGGGCAATAAAATATTTAAATTCCTTCTTGGGGGAAGAAGTTTTACTAATATCAATTGCAATTCAAGGGAATAGAAAGAACTTTGCAAGTGTCAGATTCAATCTGGCACTAATGAAGGAACACCATTCTTGATGGTAACTGCGGAATTTCTAACCAAAATCATGCCTTTTGCTATTGGTCAGCAACGGTCAATGTTCAAAAGGTTTGAAGCAGCATCCAAGAACGTCAATGCTGAAGAAACAGTAAGACAGGCCAGAAGGGCCAGTGCAACTAATGCAAATCATAATTTTATTTCATAACAAAATTTTGATTTTTGGCTCGGTGTCCCATTAGAAGTCAAATACAATTATTATACTTTAGTAGAATAGTGGCTTTCTTACTTTAATTAAAATTACTAGAATACATTATACCCAATTTTTATTCATTTGTATTTATTTAAACATATTTTTTTATTTTTATTTTTAATTTTATTTTTTTATTATATGTATTATAATTTTAATTAAATTAATAATAAAGTTTAAAAGTATTTGATGCCGTTAAAAAAAAAAAAAGTAGCCTAAATAATGGAAGTAAAGCCCTCAGATATACTAACAATAAATTTCTTAATTTAAATCGCCTAATGCCTATCGGTCTCAACAAACCTCACTTAAATTTTAGGAATTACTTGGATTATTCGTATTCGATGCGGTTATGAAAATACTACCATAATTGCTATTGCCAGTAATAGAGTTACCCCTGACTGTCCTCGTGTTTGTCCATGTTACGGATATGATGAGCAATTTTTATATCATTGGATTTTAGAGGTGTTCTGCATTCTCTGAATACAAAACTTCTTCACTTAACTTTCTTGACGATCTTTTTACCCTTTTTTTTTCAAAATAAATTCAAATAATCAATTCATCACTTACTCCTTGAAATGGAAGTAAGAAAAACAATTTATAATTATATTTTTACGTTCCTTCTTGGTGGAACTTTAGCTGATGATGAGCTACAAATCGATAAGGCGGAACAAAGATATTTGAATGAATAGCTTTACAGTTCTTCGAATGAAAACATTATGAACTCATGGGAGAGTTTAGTGGACACCACACTATTCTACCTGATGTTACTTTTCTTTTTTATTTAATCCCACACAGTACGAATTACAGAGTTTATTGAACTTTTATGCAACTTTAATAATTATTTTATTTTATTTTTTTATTTATATTTATATATATATATTTTATTATTTTTATTTATCATTTATTATATCAATATGTATTATCACCTAATATAATGTAATATTTCAAATTAAATAAATAAATACAAGAAGAAGTGTATTCTTTTCCTAGTCTAAAAAAAAAATCATATTTGATTTATTCCTCGCTTCACCCATGTCTAATTATTCTGGAGCTAATGAATCTTTATTATTATATATAATAAAGAAAAGTATTAAAATTAATATTACATTAAAGAACTTTATTTAAAAAAATGAGTAATTTCAATGAAAATGATAGTAAAACCCTCAGATATACTATCCATAATCTTCTTAATTTAAATCTACTTAACGTTTATTGATTTCAAAAAAAAAAATTAATCTCAATTTTTAGAATTATTTGAATAATTCATATTGGCTGCGGTTATGAAAAAAAAATTACCAGAATTTACTATTATTATTAAATAGAATTATCCTTTCTTGACTGTCTTAGTATCCTCCCGCCTGAAATGAAAGTAAGAAAAAATAAAATAATTTATAATTCTATTTATTTATATTCCTTCTTGATGGTATTTTATTGTCAATTGGATGAGGCGGAATAAAGACATTTGAATGATCAACTTTACTTTACAGTTTATCGAGGTCTCATGTTTCATGTATAGATGATCTCTCGACTTTTCTTACCAAAACAATTTCTATTATTAGTAATTTTTATGAAACTACTTTTTTGATAAGTTTTAGTAAGTTTACCCTATCTGGTTAAGTACCTCGACATTGTATTGATATGTCAAAGAAATATTCCTAATGTTTCATACACAAAGGTTTAATGTTAGTTTTTTTTTCATTCATTCATTCATTCAAAAAAAAAAAAACATTAAAAAACTCATGAAAGAGTTTAATGAACACTATACTATTCTATCTATTTAATATTATTTTTCCCTTTTTTTTTATTATTTTATCTAATTTATTAGATAGGAACCAATTCTTCATGCAATATAAATTTTAAAAGTTTAGCAAAACTATTATGTAATTATGTAGCTTTAAATTTTTTTTATACTTTATTTTAATATTTATATTTCTATATTTTATTATTTATTATTTATTATAGTAATATTATTAATTATAATTATTAATGTGAAATATCACAGTCAAAATAATGTAAATTTTATAAATTAAATAAATACAAAAAGAAGTATATATTTTTTTTTTCATCTAATAAAAAAATCAACTTTAAACTTTTTAGAAATTATTATTCTTATATATACTATATATATAGGTCTATACATATACGTAGTATATAAAAAAAAAAAAAAAAAGGGAATAGTTTAATGACAGATTAGAATGAATAATGTTATTAAATTATTTTTTTTTATTATATGAAGATTTTTAATTTTTTTTTCAAAGGTTAAAAAAACTGTATCCCAATTTCTTAAAAAGAAAAAAAAATATTAATAGTAATAGTAGTAATAACTAACAATAATAAATAATGACAGTTTTAATAATAATAGTAGTATAATAGTTGTAGTATTAATAGAAATAATGAAGAAGATGCTAATTTTAATACTTAATAGTTGTATAATTATATGAATTTAACCAGTATATGATTTTATTAATAATAATTTTAATCATTTAATAATAATATATAACACTATTTCAGTGTAATGAATTATGAAAAAAGTATTTACATCCTTTTTTTTTGGGAAAAATTATTTATCAAAATAATAATTCATCAAGTTAGATTAAAAAAAAAAAAAATAAAAGGCTATTGAATGTCACTTTATAATCTACTAAAACTTTTTTTTAATAAATTTTTTTTGTATTTCTAATATTATTAATATTAAATAATTTATAATTTATTGTATTTTATTCCTAATAATGTAATCACCTTATTTTCATTTCATTCTCTTCCTTCTTCAACTCTCCACCTAAGAAATTAATTAAAGAATAAAAAATCAAACTTGGATGATCCACTTTACATTGTTAAGATAATGTATACAATAAAACATTATTTGTACATAAATTTTAATTTTTTTTTAAACTTACATTCATCTTTAATTTTTTTTTTTTTTAAATTCCAAATTTTATTTATAACCAATCATATTTTTATAATGTAAAAATCTACGAATAAAATACATTGAAATTTTAAAAAAGTTTTTTTTTTACATTATCCATATTTATTGTAAAGTGTTGTAATATTTTTTATTTTTTAATCATAATAAATAGGGTTAGAGTATAAGAAATAATTAATTTTAAATAATAACTAATAGTGAATAAATTGTAAAAAAAAATTAGTATTATTATTTAAATCTTTTTATTTTAAAAGAATAAAAATTATTTTTTTACATTACATTAATGTAATAGATTTTATATAAATTGTTGTATACATAAATAAATTATTAATTTATTACAATATATTTCAATATATTACATTAATATATAACCATATATTAATTTTTTTGTGATTTTAAAAATTTATTAAAAAAAAATTTTTTTTTTAAAATTTCTTTTATTTTATTTCATATTAAAAAATATCATTTTACTTTTTTTTTTTAAACAAAGTAAAAACTTAATTATACCATTTAATATTATAAAAGAAACAAGAAAAATAGACCAAAATAATATATATTCTTTTATAATTATATATTTATTTTTTTTGTTATCGCCTAATCTATTATTTAATTTAAAATAATTTAATTTATTTTTTTTTGTTATAGAAAAAAAAACTTTACATTTTTTTATTATTATCACTATCATATTTTAATTCATAATACATATATAAAAGAAGAAAAAATGGGTAGAAGAGCAAAGAATAAGCAAGCCGATCCACTTCCATTAGAACAAACTCTTAAGAGAAAAAGTTCAGAATCAAATAATAATAAAAACAAGAGGTATTACTTTATTAAAATTTGATTATTAATAATTAAATATAAATTTGTAAATGTATATATGTATATATAAAAGAAAAATTATTCAAAATTATAACAATATATATAATTTTATTAATTTTTTTATATTATTTCTAAACATAAAAATAAAATGTATACTATTATATATTTGGATTTTTAAAATCTTTTAAAAATAATCAAATGGAAATGCTATCAATGAATTTAATTTTAAAAATTTTAAATATAATATTTTTAATTCAATTTATCAACACATACACCAATAAACTTTTGTTTTCTCTTTTTTTTTATTATTATTTCCTTTAAATCAATCATTTTATAATAATAATAATAACAAAAATAACATTTACAAAAAAAATAAAAATAAATTAAAATAAAATCAGAGCTAAGAAGGCTCAAGCTCAGAAAGCAAAGAATCCACCAAAGAAACAACCACAACAACCAAAGAAGGAAAAAGCACAAAAGAAGGAAGATGATGAAGAAGAATTTGTCATTAAGAGAAATAATAAAATTGATGATGAATCCTGGGATAATGTTGAAACTATACAAGATGATGATGAGGATGATGAATTCGATGATATTGATGAATTTGATGATGTAGATGTGAGTAATTCAATTTAATGAAAATATTTTTGATAATCATTTGATTAGTATTTTTCTTTTGAAAATAAAACAGAAAAATCATCAAAAAATATTTAATAGTTAAGAGAGTAATTTTTTACTAGAAGAAAATAAAATCATCTTTGTCCTTTTTTATTTAATTGAAAAATTTGATATAACAATAATGACGATAAATTATGATATTGAATTTATAGTAATGTAGATTTTTTGAATTATCAAGTCAAACCATATAAAAATATGAATTTAAAAAATTAATTCTAAAAATTTAATATTTAAAATTGAATGAAAACTGCAGAATTTATATAAATTGTTTTTTTTTTCAAAAGAAAAATACAATATCTAAAAGAATTATTTATAAAGTTCTTTTTTTTTAAAAAAATAAAAATATAATATCTTTTTATTAATAATTATATTTTATATATTTTAAATCGTTTATTTATATTTTTTATATTTAAAAAAGAATGATGAATATGTTATTAAGAAGACTTCCTTCAACTTTGGTTCAGATGAAGAAAATGAAGAAGAAGAAGAAGAAGAGGTAATAATTTTATTTCAATCTATTATTATATAATTTAAAGAAAAGAAAAATTAATATAATATATTAATATATATTTTAACCAATATTTTATTTTAATTTAAAAATAAAACAATAATTTAAATTTTCATTTGTACTTTAAAAAAGTTGGAAATTGAAAAAGAAGCTAGAGAATTAGATGAAAGACAAAAGGAAGATGAAAAGTTAGCTGAAGAAGAATTAAAGATTAATGTTGCCGAAACTGAAAAGATGGTTTTAACTAGTGGACAAGAAATTGAAAAAGATTCTATGATGGCTCCAGATTTAACACTCATTCAACAAAGAATTCAAGATATTATCAAGATCTTAAACAACTTCCGTGAAATGCGTGATCCAGAAATGAGTAGAACTGATTACATGGATCAATTAAAGAAAGATCTCTGTCAATACTATGGTTATAATGATTACCTTTTAAGTAAATTCTTAGATTTATTCCCAATTAACGAAGCTATTGAATTCTTTGAAGCTAATGAAGTTCCAAGACCAATTGTTATTCGTGCTAACACTTTAAAGACTAGAAGAAGAGATTTAGCTCAAGCTCTTATCAACAGAGGTGTCAATCTTGAACCAATTGGTAAATGGTCCAAGGTTGGTCTTCAAATTTTCGATTCTCCAGTACCAATTGGTGCCACTCCAGAATATCTTGCTGGTCACTATATGCTTCAAGCTGCTTCTTCCTTCTTACCAGTTATGGCTCTTGCACCACAAGAAAATGAAAGAATTTTAGATATGTGCTCTGCTCCTGGTGGTAAAACCTCTTATATTTGTAAGTATTACGCGTCAATTTACTTTAGGAAAAAAAATTTTTTTCCATGAAAAATATATATGATCAAAATTAATTATCCAATATATATTTTTAATCCTATATTTATTGATGAACCGGTTTTTTTTTTAATAATGATCCAAATTAACCAATATTTTTTTTTTTTTTTGAATATTTATTCTAATTATTAAAATAATAGCTGCCTTAATTAAGAATACTGGTTGTGTATTTGCTAACGATGCTAACAAAGATAGAATTAAGGCTGTTATTGCCAATATTCACCGTCTTGGTATTAAGAATGCTGTTGTTTGTAATTATGATGGTCGTGAATTCCCAAATGTTATTGGTGGTTTTGATCGTGTTCTTCTTGATGCTCCATGTAGTGGTACTGGTGTTATTGCTAAGGATCCATCTGTTAAAGTTAACAAGTCTGAACAAGATTTCCAAATGGTTACCCAAATTCAAAAAGAATTACTTTTAAGTGCTATTGATTCTGTTGATGCCAATTCAAAGACTGGTGGTTACATTGTTTACTCCACTTGTTCTATTACTGTTGAAGAAGATGAAGAAGTTGTTAACTATGCCTTAAGAAAACGTCCAAATGTTAAATTAGTTCCAACTGGTCTTGATTTCGGAAAGGAAGGTTTTACTAGGTAAAAATTTTATGAATAGATTAATAGGTTACCACTAGATTTATTTTATTCTTTTTAATTTTAATAAAAATATTAATTTTTTAATGTCTTTTTTTCCCAAAAAACATAGTTTCCGTGGAAAGACTTTCAATCCATCATTAAAGTTAACTAGAAGATACTACCCACACACTCATAACATGGATGGTTTCTACGTTTCTAAGTTTAAGAAATTTTCTAATAAGATTCCAAAGGTTAATAAGGAAGAAGATGAAGAAGAAAAAGATGTTGAAGAAAATACTGTTGTTGAAGAAGAAATTAAATTCGATGATGAAGAAGATGCTAAAATAATAAAGGGTAAACTATTATTTTTATAAAATATTTAATAAAGAATTTATAGTATTATACATTTAATTGTTATTAATATGAATTTTTATATGAACAATTATTAAATGAATCCAATAATTTTTTAATAATATTAATTAATATAGCTGAAGAAGAAAAGAGACTCAAAAGAAAGGGTATTAAGCCATCAAACAATAAGAAAAAGAATAACAACAAGAAATAAACACATTTTTAGATAATTAATATGTTTAAATCTTTTTTTTTTTATATATTTTATTATAGTTATCAATTTTAGTAATTTATTTTATTTAAACTCTGGATAAAAATTTTTAGATCATATAATAAAGCAAAATGTCATTTCTTATTTTATTATAAAACCTATTTTAATCTACAGTTATAAACTATTAATGTTATACTTTTCTTTTTTTTTTTCTTTTTTTTTTTTTTAGAAAAAAAATCATTTTATAATTTATTTATTATGATCTTATTTTTTTTTTTAAGAAAATTATAAATATATGTTATTGTGGTATATCGGAAACATACAAAATTATATTTTTTTTTTTTAAAAAAAAAAAAAAGAATAAAAAATTATTTAAAAAAAAAAAAAAAAAAACATTTTAATTGTTTTATTATTATTTATTTATATCAAGTTCCATAAAAGTGTAAACATTTTTTCGTGAATAAGTTTATTTTATTTAATTTTTTGAATCTTTATTTATGGATTGTAGGATGAATTAATATTTATCTTTGATACCAATTTTTTTTTTTGAAAATTTCCTAGCTAAAAATCTGGCTAAGGTCAAGTTTCTTCTGGCAAGAATTTCAAAAATGTTTAGGATAATTATTTATTATAAGTTTAAAGAAGAAAAGAACACCTTCTTTTAATATATATTTAATTTAAAATCAAATAAATAATAATAAAAATAAAAAAAAAGATTATTCATTTTATCCTGGTAAATATTTATATATTATTACATAGAAACATTTTCTTTTAATACATGATTATATTATTTTAAAATAAGATAATTTATTCTTTAGTAAATATTTACATTTTGATAGTTATATATAGTATATTAATATTTCAAAAAAAAAAAAGAAATCTTCTTTTTAATATATGATATGTCTATTTTATTAGAAAAAAAGAAGTCTTCTTTTTAATTTATATATATATATATATTTAGGTAAACAAAACTGAATTGCCCATTTTTATAAATAATATAAAAATAATAATAAACGTTAAAAAAAAAAAAAATAAAATAAAAAATGAAAAATGATATATTTTTAGAGGTGTTAACAATTTTTATTTACTAAATCATTTCATTTCTTTTTTTATCAAAAAATATATACCAATAAAATTTTTAAACTTTTGGTAGATTACTTTTTTAAAAATAGCTCTTAATATTAAGTTTTATATATTAATTTTCCATCAATGATTTTTTTAATGATATTTAAAGTAATTTTTTTTTATTATAACTTTTAATCAATAAATTATAAATAAAACTATTAACTAACTCTTTAAAATGTATATAAATTGAACAAAATCTCATTCATTTTTTTTTTTTGAAAAAAAACAAACGAACATTTATAATAATTAATTTATTTCTTCCTTAAAACATTTATTATCCATTTATTATACCTTATTGCCTATCAAAACTCTACCATCAAGAATTTGTTCATAGTTACATTAATTGATCTACCTTATATTATTCTACCCTATATTATTCTACCATATTATTCTAACCTGTATTATTATGAACAAATTCTTGATGGTGGAGTTTTCATAAGCAATAAGGTATAATAAATGAATAATAAATGTTTTAAGGAAGGAATAAATTAATTATTCATTTATTATACCTTATTGCTTATGAAAACTCCACCATCAAGAATTTGTTCATAATTACATTAATTGATCTACCCTATATTATTCTACCCTATACTATTCTAACCTGTACTATTATACCCTATAATATTCTACCGTACTATTCTACCTATATTCTACCATACTATTCCACCTATATTCCACCTATATTCCATCTATATTCTACTTATACTACCTACCATAAAAATTTGCCGTATTAACTATGCATCCGTAAAATATAAAGAATTTACCTACTATATCTACGCATAATAAATAATGAGGAAATAATAGAAGAAATGTTCCATTCTATACATATAATGAAGAAATAATATGTGAGATATAATATTATTTCACATATTTATAATTTATAAAATTATAATTTATATATTATTTCATAAATTTATAATTTATAAAATTATCAAGAATTTATAAAATAATTTTTTATAGTTTTATGAAGTATATTGTTGTGAAATATATAATTTTATCTTTTAATATTAAAGCGTTAATGCTATACAAATTATAGTTGTAGTTGTATTAAAAAAATGTAATATTGATATATTATAATGATAGTATTAGTATAATTTATAATAAGTATATAAAAAGAAAAAAAAAACATTGTTAAAAATATATAAAATGCTAAGAAAAAAAAAGAAAAAGAAATTTAAAAATATGTAATGTTTGAAATAGATTTATTTTAACAATATTGTTGAAAATTAATTTTTATCATAAGATACATTTTTTTAATTATATATATATATATATAAAGGAAAGCACCACCATCAACATATATTATTATAATATAATAATATTATATAGCTTATAGTTTGTATTTTTTCATTTAAACATTTCATTTCACTTTTAAAATTCATTTATTTTGTGTTACATTAAAAAACTTTAATAGAAATAAAGTTTATTGATTAATTAAATAAAAAACATGTCAATATTTTAATAAATAAAATGAAGATTAGATGCTGTATAAATATTTTATAACTATCTTCTTTTAAAGAAGAATAATCCATTATAAAACCATATACCATGTATAAAATACAATATTCTAAATCTGAATAGAACATCCAATTTTAAATAATTTAAAATAATAAAGTATAATAAATATCATTACTTTTTTATTATTATATTAGTGTTTAATATTTTAAATATCATTTTATAAAACACTTTATTATAATTTTAATTATAATTTAATATTTTATTATTTTATTATTTTATTAATAGAAATTAGGTGTATTATCTTTTTCTTTTTTTTTTTTTGTTTCTCATTTCTTAAACATTATATGTATATATAAAAAAGAAATCAACCACTTCTACATATAAAACTATATATTTTTATAGAAATAGTATTTTTTTTTTTTTTTTTTTAGTAAATATTAGATAGTATCAATTGTTTAGAATTATTATTAATATATGCGTTAGAAAAATATATTAATTCTATTCTTAATCAATCAATTACAGTTATATTTATATATCAAATATTTACCTTTTTTTTTTTTTTATAGAAAAAAAAATATTTTATATATTTTTATTTCCGTTTTTTTTTTTATATATTATTATTATTAATTTATTTATTTATTTATATTATACTAAACATTAATTTATTTTGGGTATTTAACTTAATCGCTTAATTGTATTAATATTTATATATTAAATAAAGGTGAAATAAAAATTGATAAAAAAAAATAAATGAAAAAAAGTAATTTTTTTTTTTTTTTGGCAATGTCAATTTAATTACTATTTTTTCTTTTATCTTACTAAAGTAAGTGTACTAAACTAAACGGTAAGTGTATAACTTCTTTTTTGTGTGTGTGTTTAATGGCATCAAAAAAAAAAAAAAAGTTTGCTGTTTTTTTTATTATTATTATTATTATTTTTGATAATGAATGAAAAAATGTTTTAAACCAATGACTTTTAAAGTATTGAATTATTTTTTCTATTTCCACTATGGGTTTAAATTTTTGTTTATTTTTAAATGTTTAAAATGTTTTTTTTTTTCTTAATTTAAATCTTTTTTTATTTTTTTAAATTTTAATTGAGGTTTAATTTTTCTTTTCGTTTGTTGCTAATTTTATGAACTTTATTTTTTTTAAATGCTATTATTATTAAGTTTACTAGATTTTTGATGCCATCAAGCTTTTAATGAAATTTAATTACGTAAAGTAAGTTGAATAGTTGAATCTATTTATGCATAAAAAAAGAAAAAAAAAAACATTAATAATGATTATAAATTTATTATATTAATTTAAATTTTAAATTAAATCATAAAAAAAAAAAATTATTTTAATCTTAAAATGTTATAATGCCTTCATTACCTTCGCAAATGTTGTAGTCATGTAAATTGAATTCATCTTCTAAAACATAACCATTGTAAGTTAAGATTTCTGAAGCAACATCACATCCTAATTCTTCTTTAATTTGACTCTTTAAATTACCAATAGTTTGAGCAGAGGTAGCAATAACACTAAAGTTAATTCCTCCTCTAACATCAACATAGACCTAGGTTTCGTGAATAATAATAAAAAAAATTTTCTTAATATAAAATATATAAAAACTTTTCCAAAACTATTTATTTTTTCATCCTTTTTTTTTTCCTTTTAATAAATAAATATTTTTTTTTGTGATTTCATACCTTAATTTCTTCATTGTTTATAACAAAGGAGTTTAATTTTTCAACTTCCTTGGTCATGAAGCTTTGATCTTCAAGAATCTTAGCATCAGACTTTTCTAATTGATCAATCTTTTCTTGAAGTTTCTTAAAGTCACGGTTATTTTGAGTAATTTGATCAATAGCTTGAACAATTTGATCATCTGAAAGTTCTCTTTGACTAATACTTTGACTTTGTTCTTGATATTGGTCTTCTAAGTTTTCAACCTTTTGTTCTAAATCTTGAACCTTACTAACCATATCAGTATTGCTTTCTATCTTATTTAATTTCTTTTCAAGTTCATTAACCTTGGCTTGGTATTGACGGTTTTCAACTGTGAGAACTTCAATTTTTTGAAGTAAAGATTCAACCTTTTCATTATGTTTCTTTTCTTGTTCTTCAAACATTTTAAGCATTTGAGCCTTGAACTCATCAAACTTACTTTGACTATTAGTTTGATTATCAGCTAAATCAACAAGAGTTTCAGTACTACCATTTTTGTTAGACATTAATGTTTTTTCTTCTTGGATAGAAGAAATGTCTTCCTTAATGAAACTGGCTTCAGATTTGGTTCTAATGGAAGCATCACCATTAATGGTTTTTCTCTTCATAATTCCCTTGATTTTCATTTTTACTATTATGCTAAAAGTAATACAATATATAAATATTTAAAATTAAAAGTTAATAAATTATTAAAAAGTTTTTAAATTAGTTAAATGCTTATAATATATATATATATATATTATTATTATTATTCTAATTATTATTATTATTATTATTATTATTATTATTATTATTATTATTATTATTATTATTTTATTATATTTATTATTAATTTATCATAAACATTTATTTAAAAATACTTAATACTATTATTTCAAAATTGTCTAATAACCATTTAATTTTACTCTTTAATGAATATTGTATATTTATAAAAATTGTATAATGATATTAAAGTTTACCTTTTTAAAAAAGTTTAAATTATAATATTTAGTTCAATTAAAATAGGTAGTTTTTTAAAACTAGTTTATTAAATCGTTGTTTATTTTGTTGATATAAGATAAAATTGTTTTATATTTACTTTATTTTTATTAAACAATTATTAATAAAAATATATTTATTTTTGATAAAGAGTACTATATAAAACAAAAAATGTATTAATTATTATTTATTTAATTAGGAAATAAAAATGAATAATTGTATCTTTTTATATATAATAATTTTATTACAAAAAAAGTTTTTTTTTTTTTTTATAATTTTATTATATCTTCAGTTATAAAAAGAAAAGTTATATTTCCTCTTAAAGTCTTTTTTTTTTTTTTTAAATCTTTTGAATATTTTATTTAAATTTAAAAAAAAAAAACGACCTTTTCTGACTTTTTCCTCTATATATAATTTTTTTTTTTCCCTTTTTTTTTTTTTAATTAATATTTTTTTTAATTAAATAAATATTATTATAAAATAAGAATTAATAGTTAATATATATAATTATATATATAATTATATATTAAACTATATTTATATACAATATTAATTTGATGTTTTAAAATTTTGATTTCATCATAAATTTATGTGAAATTGAGATTATTTATATTCCTTTTATGTATAAATTAATTATTTTATACACGTGTATATCATTTATTGTTATTTTTTTTATTAATCTTCAAACTTTAAATTTATTGGATTAAAAATAAAAAATTAAAATTTTAAATTAAAAACTTTATTTATTAATAAATTAAAAGTTGTACAATTTTTTTTGAAAAAAGTAGTGATGTTACATGTTACCACCATCACATTGTTATTGCTGCTTCCTTTGCAGCTACTATTATAATCACTACCACAATCCATAATTAGTAGTGATACTATAGTAACATTAGTAGTAGTGATTATAGTGTCACTACTACTAATTATTAAATTTATAAAATCATAATTAAATATAATAATAAAAATAATAATAATATTTATAAAACTGATTTTTATTAAAGTAAAATCTTTTATAAATATAGTTTGACCATCTTTTATCATAACTTTTTTTTTTATAAAAATTATCAATTCCTCTTATATCATCATCTTTTAATCCTTATTTAAAAAAAAAGATTGTAGAATAGCAGAATGGTATATAGAGTTTATTTTTTAAAAATAAATAAAAGCTTTTCTTTTTTCTTTAAATCATATAATCCTTTTAATAGAATGAAATAAAATAATATAATAAAATAAAAAAAAACCATATCATTTATTAATTTAAATCTTTATTATTATTTTAAAATTTATAGTATTAAAAACATGTTTTTTTTTATTTTTTATTTGCTTTCTTTTTTTTTAATTCTAATGTAACTTCACAATTTTATATATAAAGAGGAATAAAAAAAAAAAGCTTTAAAAATATGATTGCTATAAAGGATGGTTTAAATACAACAACGACCTACAAAAAATAAAACAGATTATGACTATTTGTATTAAATAATCTGACTTTCATTAAATACATATACATTATTTAATTTATGTAATGTAAATTGTACAGTATTATAAAATGATGCTCTTCCAACTAAAATGAATGATTCATATTGATTAATTATTGGAGAGAATAATTAAATATTGACCAATCATATTGAATTTTATGAATATAAATATTGATGAACAAGGTTTGAAATAATTTATCTCTATTGCTTTTTTTAACTTTTTAAAGTTAGAAGATTATTACCAGTAATTTAAGGGAGT
The DNA here is from genome assembly GCA_002104945.1 of Piromyces finnis. Classification (NCBI taxonomy): domain Eukaryota; kingdom Fungi; phylum Neocallimastigomycota; class Neocallimastigomycetes; order Neocallimastigales; family Neocallimastigaceae; genus Piromyces; species Piromyces finnis. The sequence continues at coordinate 542,736 of MCFH01000019.1, read as the reverse complement.
TAAATTTTAATTTTGCTTAATTTTGGTGGTAATAAAAAGTAAAGAAAAATAAGAGGATGATTTATTAAAAAAATGGGAATCTCTCTGACATATAATGAAAAGAGAACATTTAATATTTTTAAATGCTGATTATTTTTCTTTTTTTATTTTATAAAGTTTGAATGTAAAAATTTTTAAAGCATAGTAACATGGGAAGAAATATTTTTTTATACCAAAAAAATGAAAAAAGAATTTTGATAACAACAAAATAAAGTTTATATATTTAAATATTTTTTATTCTATAAAAAAAAAAAACTGAAAAAGTAAATTTATAGTAAAGGTGTAATTCTTTAACAGAAAAAAAAAAAAAAAAAGGATATTATCATTATATAATAAGAATTTTTTTTTTTTTTTGTTTAAATATTTAGCTTTTATTTTTTATTTATTTTTCTTTATTTTTAATTCTTTATAAATTATTCTATTTTTTAAATCTAATTTTTTAAATATATAGAAAATGATAAATAATTTTACAAAATAATATTTTTTTTTTTAAAACCTGTCTTTTTTTTTTTATTATTTTGCATTTGATGAATTAGTAGAAGATGAAGATTTTGAAGATTGAGATGATTTTGAAGATACGGAAGATTGAATAGATTTAGTTTCTGAGTCCTCCTTTAATGAAAGGAATGGTGAAATTAAAGCAGGATTAGTATCAATTAAATCTTCAACAAAATCATTCTTTACACTTTCTGGAATTTCTAACAAAACAAAGGATTTTTCCTTTTTTATAAAGAGACTATCACCACCAAGTTTTCCTTCATCCGTGGAAATATTTGGTAAAGGTTCGAAAGATTCACCACTAGAAGTTTCGACCTTATCCTTAGTGCTAGTACTACTTGAACTACTACTGGAATTACTACTGGAATTACTATTTCTCTTACTAATACTAGTATTTAATTCTTGTTGACTTACAGAGTTAGTCTTTTTTTCATCTTTTGACTTTGATTTGCCGTACAAGCAATAACATAAAGCTAAAAGAATAATCACAATAACAATACCAATAATAACATAGATTAAAGTATGGCTACTTTTACTTTCACAAATGGCTAAGGATGGTGCACAATCTAATTTTTCTTTTGTACACATTTCAGTCTTTTCAAAATTACAAGTTTTTAATGCTTTTTCCATTTTAGGGATTTCTCCTTCTATTTTATTGTTACTTAAATTACTAATTGGAATAAAAATAAAAATAATAATAATATTATTATTATTATTGATTTAGAAATATTGCTTTTATATACATATTTATTTATTTTATTAAAGAATATTTAATATTAATAATAAAACAATATATTATTTACACTTCTTCTAAAGTTTCAATATTGAAAAGGGAAGATGGAACAGAACCAGTCATATTATTATTACTTAAATTTCTATTTTTCATAGTGAGATAAAAAAATTTTTTTTTTTTTGAAATTCAATACATGTTCAGATATTATCATTTATTATTACAAGCATACTTACAAAGTTTTTAATTTCTTTAAATTTTTGACATCGCTTGCAATAGTACCATTCAAATGATTATCATTTAATTCTCTAAAATTTAGAATAAAAATTTCCATTAATGAATTGTTTATCAAAAAATACATAGATAAAAAAATATGGAGATAACTAAAAATTTTAATTCTTTTACTTACAAAATTTCTAAATTCTCTAATTTATAAAAACCTTCTGGAATTTCACCATAAATACCTGTATTTGATAATGAACTAATATATATTGTTATTATTGTTATTATTTATTGAAATAAAATTATTTGGTATAAACAAGTATCAAGGATGTCTATTTTAATATTGAATTAATATAATTTAAAAATTTATAATGATTAATTACAGTGTCTTTAGACTTTTTAATTCACTAAATTTTGTTGAGAATGGAATGTTGAGTTTAACTGATTTTAAATCTCTATATAATTATTATTAATTAAAATTATTATATATTTTGATTTAGTAAGACTTATATTCCATAATATTTTTTTTTTATTATTATTAGTTATTGTTTTTTTTTTTTTTCCTCAATTATTCTTACATTTTTTCGATATTATTTTCATTGTTACAATAAAATGGTTCTTTACAACATTCATTGATATTTTTGTACCATGGATATTCTTCCTTAAGATCTTTAAAGATATCCTTTAAAATTTCACAATCAGATTCATTATCACTTGAAGGTGAAGTAGTTGGTTTTGATGCTGCTTTTGAAGTAGTAGAACTAGATTTTGTGGAAACAACTCTTTTTGTAGTAGTACTAGTCTCAGCGCTGGTGCTAGTACTTGCAGCAGTGGTAGTGGTAGTAGTAGTAGTACTAGGGTTTGTGCTTGTACTTGCGCTAGCATATGACATGCCAACAACGGTAAGTAATGAAAATAAAGTTGAAATTTTCATTGTTATATTTTGTTTTAATTTATTTATTTTTATTTTATTATTTTTTTTTTAGGAATATATATGTGTATATATTTATTTTTGCGTTTTCTTAATTTATTATTTTATATCCTATCTTATGATTGCCCAATAATTAACGATGTATATTTTTTTTTTAAAAAAAAAAGAATTAAATGTATATTCATACGACATTGAATATATATAATACATAAAGTTTATGTAGAATAAATAAAATATTGTTCTATTATTTAAAAGTATTATTATAAAATACCTATTAAAGTATTTGTCAAGATTTTAAAATTAGTATTTAGTACTTGTTTATATTAAAATCTCAAAAAATGTTCTTTTGATATATGGGATAATAAAAAATTTTATTTCTATTTTAATTGAACATTATTTAAATGTTTTTTTCTTTTTTATTTATTTTTATTTTATTTTATAATTTGTTAATGAAAGAAATATAATCTTAAATTAACAACACACTCCTTTTAACAAAAGGTCCTTTTTTTATTATTATTATTTATGATTATAAAAAATAGAATTATCTGAAACTTTTTTTTTTATAAAATGATATAATATATAATTTATATATGAAATAATATATTTAAATTAAATTGTTTATTTATATTAAATTAAATTTCTTTTGTCATACTTTAAAATTTTCAAAAATATTTTTAGATTATTAATTCTGGATCATATTAAAATATATTAAAAGATATTTTTTATTAATAACATTTTACTTTATAAATTTGATCTTATGTAGAGTTATAAAGTAAGAAAAAGAAAGGATATAATAATGTTAATGTACTCTTTTTTTATTTAATATAGTAATTGCTTTAGCATAATGCTTTCTTTCAGTAATCCGTTCTTTTTTTTTTTGCATGAAAAAATTAAAAAATGAAACACTTTTTGATAAAACTTTTTTAATTCACATTTAATATATTAAAAATATATAACATAATATATATTGTTATATATAATAATTATTTAATATATTATTAATATTTATTCATTATTATATTAAAATAGATGATAATATTTAATTTAATAAAAAATTAAAAAATGTGAAATGTGTAACATCAAAGTATTGATAATAGAAATGAAATTAATCATGGGATCACATTGTTTAACATTAATATAGAGTGAATATTTATGTGGAATATACATAAATTAATGTTTAATTTTGAAATGACGCTTTTGATGAAATTTCAATATTATTATTATTTGTATTAATTGATAGATGTATACTTTTATAAAGATTAAATTATTCCTATTACCTCCTTTTGTAATAATAAAATAATATATAGGAATACATTTCTACACTCTAAAAATATGAATGAAATTTACCTACCATTAACCATTATATTCATTTATATATGGAATATTATAAATATTTTCTTTTTCATGTATATTTATTAAAATAAAACATTGTATGTATGTTACACTTTTCCCTTTTTTTAATATTAATAAACCAATCATATAAAAATAAAGAAATAAACAAAAAAAATTAAAAAAAAATTTATAATTAAAAAAAAAAACTTTGAAAAATTTATAATATTGAATTTCAAAAAGTTATCCTAATAATATACAAATGTTATTATAAATTGGAATAATGAAACATTTTAATTATATAAATACTTTATATTTAATATTTATAAATTGAAAAAATGCATAGAATAGAATAAAGAAAAAAAAAAAAAATGAATGTAGCATATTATAATTTAGAATTAGGTATTCTTGAAATGAAATATCACCATGAAATTTTATATTCTCTAAGTATTCTTAAAGCAGACGACACTAAAACCAAAGAGTTGAATGAAACAGCAAAACAACAAAAAAATAGTTTCACAGATAAAATATTTAAAGAAATAAATGAATATATGATAGGTGAAAGGAAAACGTTTGATATTCCATACAAGTTTCAAGGGACATCTTTTCAAAAAAAAGTTTGGAAGGTATTAGAAACTATACCTTATGGTGAAACGTTCACTTATGGTGATGTTGCTAAAAAAATAAAAAATCCTAAAGCAGTTAGAGCTGTTGGTGGTGCTTGTCATAGAAATCCAATTTGGCTTATTGTACCATGCCATCGTGTTGTAGGTACTAAAGGAAATTTAACTGGATATGCAGGAGGTGTTGATATGAAAAAAAAATTATTGACAATTGAACAAAAATATAAGAAAATATCAACACAAAAATAATTATAGGGAAGAGGGGGGAAGAAAAGAAAAGTTAATTGAATAATTTATAAAAATACAAATATATATATTTTTTCAAAAATTATTAATTTTAAGAATCACTTATTTTTTTTTTGTTAATTACTATTTTTTTTTCTACAACTAAAGTATGTTCCAATACCAACATTATTATTAACAGCCTTGACTATTAAAATGCGTAAATCATAAATTAGAAATAAATTTCATATTGTCTTATAAACTATTAAAAGCATAAAAAAATCATATTGTTAAATTTCCATATCTTTTTATCTATAATACCTAATATATACCTAATGTAGTTTTTTTTTTTTTTTCAACATCTTATATATTCTATTCAAAGATCCTTTTATTTATTAATTACACATAAAATAGTATTATTTTATCATTAGATTTTCTATTTAAATTATTTCTGAAGATATAAATTATACCCCAACAACAACTTTAAAAGTGTATATTATAAAAACAGCTTTTTTAAATAATTTTTTAATAAAGAAAAAACAAATAAAAATAAATAATCTTGTAGGAACTATTATTTTCATATATTATTAATTTTATTTCATTTTAAATTTATTATTATTATTATTATTATTATTATTATTATTATTATTATTATTATTATTATTATTATTATTATTATTATTATTATTATTATTATTATTATTATTATTATTATTATTATTATTATTATTATTATTATTATTATTAATCATTATCATTATCATTTCTATATTTATATTTTTTTTTTAAAAAAAAAAAAAAAAGTGATAATATATTTTCATTGATATAATATTATAATAAATGAATGAATAATAATAATAAAATATTTTTTCTTTCTTTGTTTTTTATTTCTATTTGTAATAAATAAATAAAATTACAATGTTGATATTATAATTTTGAATAAATAGGTTTATATGTATATTGTCTATTGTTAAAAACAAAAATAATGGAATAAAAAAAAATTTTTTTTATTGTTTTCTATGTTTTCTATAGTAATAGTTGAAAATTAAAAATTAATTGGAAATCGATAAAAAAAAAAAAAAGGAAATAACAATACAAAATATTAATTGGAATTAAAGATGTTTTTTTTTTTTTTTATTTTATTTTTATTTTGAAATGGTATAATTTATAGAGCTATTTTATTAGTATTATTAGATATTAGGATTACTAGTTATTAGGATTATTTCTTTTTTCCTTTCTTTCCTTTTTTTCCTTTTTTACCAGATCGTTTCTTTTCTTGTTCTAACATAAATTTATTAATATCAAATATTTTTGAAAATATATCGGATTTCATTCTTTCAGTAACCTGACAAATAAATACGGGTGCAGTTTTCTTTTTTGCTACTACGATTGCTTTTCGCGTTTTAAGTGCTTGTAACATAATTTCACCACCATTATTACCAATATTATTATAACGTAAATCTAAATGAGTAATAGCAGATTCTTCTCGTGAAACAGCTTCAGCTAAATAAGTAAGTGTAGATGTAGTCATAGATACAGAATTATTATCTTCAACAAGATTTGAGGATAACGCTTTACTTTTATTTTCATCTAGTTCATTCATTAAATTATCACCAGTAATGGTACTCGTGCCGGATACTAATCCTCCAACTTCTACTGGATTAGGTACGGCAGGGGTAGCAATATTTGATTTTGATGCTATGGGCGTTAAAAGAGTTCTTCCATACAATTCTTGATCATCTGTGATATTATTGGATGCAAGATTTAGTACTTTCAATGTACTATTATTCATTAAAGCAGTAGATAAAAACATAACCCCATCTTGTCCTAAATAATTACCACTTAAATCTAACTCACTTTTAATTATGATGATAATAAAAAAAAATATATCCAAAAAAAAAAAGAAAGATAAATAGATTATGAAAAAAAAATAGAGTAATTAATATATAATATAAAAAAAAGAGTTAATAAATTATTTAACTAATAATATTATTATTATTATTATTACTATTATTATTATAATTTATGAATAAAAGATTTGTTTCTTATCTTTTATTCTATTCCTATATATTTCAAATTTCAAATAATAATAATAATAATAATAATAATAATAATAATAATAATAGAAAAGATAATTACGTTATTGTTTTATTTCCACCGATTAGAGGTACTAAAGCTTCACAATGTTCACCATGGATATCACAATATTGAAAACTTAATTTTTTTATTTTCGTGTTTTGATTTTCTTTTATTCCCATTAAAATATTAATAAATCCTTCTTCTTTTAACTTATTATGATCAAATGTAACATCTACTAATGATTCTGTATTTCTTAATATAGAAGCTAAATATACCGAATTATCAACATTAGCACAACAATAAATAAAAATGAAAATTTCCAAGAATTTATGTCTAGATAAAAATTTATCCTGTTGATTTTTTTTTTTTTTTCATGAATATTAAATTTAAATAAATAATTGATAATATGATATTAATATGGAATGGAAATTATACATAAATTATATAATATATATACATATATATATTTCAAATAGAAAGTTCATAATAGAGTTTTATTTAAAATTTATACAAAAAAAAAAAAAAATTATTAGAATTTAATATTATTTCTCATTCGTTATTATAAAAAAAAAATCAATATAATTATTTTATATTTTTTTAAAATAAAATAATAAAATATTTGTATATATATATATATATAAAACATACTAGAGCAATATAAGCACCCTTATCCATCTGAATATGCATTAAACATAACATTTTTAAATATTTAAAGTTTTGGAATGTCGTTGATAGAGCATACATATCATTACAATTCATTTGACACATCGATATAATAATCTATAAAAAAGATTATAAACAAAAAAAAAAAAACCAAGGATAAAAAATTTATTTTTTTAAAAAAAAATATATATATATATATATAGAGAGAGAGAGATAATGAAAAAAAAAAATCAATATTATTCATATATAAATATATATAATTATAATTAATTTCTTCCTAGAATATTATACTGTTGTATTTTACCTTGTCTAGAAATTCATTTTTATTATTATATAAATAATTTTCATTATTATATTTTTCTATTCGTTTTAATACTTGTTCCATCGGTACCGTTACAAAATGGGTACATTGACGATTATAGGCATTATATAATTTTCTAATTTCATAAAGTTTAACAATAACTAATTCTTCATCTTTTTCATCTTTTTTTCCTTTACTTTTTCCTTTTCCTCCCTTTTTTTTTTTAGCAGTTGGCATTCTTTTTTTTTTCTTTCTTTTCTTTGATTATATACTTTTAATTAATGTAAAATAATAATTATCTATCTATGGAGATATAGATATAATTATATTATAAATTCTTAATATTGGTATATATATAGTATTTATCAAAGACTTGAATATTTTCAATGGGATGATAAACTTTTCAATTTATATTAGTATTAGATAATTTCTTAAAGCACAAAGGTTTGTCAAGCGAACACAATTGAGTTATTATGATATTATTATATTTTTATTTATATGTATAATTAACTAATACACTATCGTTTGTCAATTGTAAATGATTTATAAAGTATATTTTTTAATAGAAATCTTTTTTTTTATGATAATCTATGATATATAATTAATAATAATAATAATAATAAATTGTCTTTTAATTCTATCTATTGTGTAATTTCAATAGTTAACTATTTCTTTATATATAATATTTTTATTTAAAATGGTTTTATCATAATATATGTGTTAATTATAAAGTATTGAAGGGTATGAATGATGATAACAAGGTATAATTTAATTGTTAAAAGTTATATATTATTATTATACATTAGCATTGCAATTCGTTGTTCTATATATATAATGATAATGGTATATGACTAACTGAGATAAAGAAATTTTTGTTATCTATTTCTATATAAAATAAAAAATAAAAAAAAAGATTTATAAAGAAATAACAAATCCAAACCAAACCAAAGAAGTTTATTTTCATATGAAACTTTAAATATTATGATTTTATTGTTTTTTAATTAATCAAAAATAAAAATTCATCGGGGATTTTAAATATATTAAGATGTGCTACATTATAAATTATGTATACATACTGTACATATTGATACAAACAAAAAGGAAAAAGGAAGGTGAAACTTTTACCGATTGTCAAAAATAATAGTACTTTTTGTTGTTGTTATTTATGAATGCTATAATAATGTCGATTTTATTTTAATAAAAATAAAAAAGGAAAAAAAGATAAAATTCATTATAAAACATTTATACAACTTTTATAAAAAAAAAAAAAAAATGAAAACCACAAAAAAAAAGCAAACTTTTTCTCATATATACACTAAAGTACTCATTACCTATTCCTATATTATTTTTAAGGATAAACCAAAAACACAGTACTTTTACACATATTTAATATTTAAATAGTAATTAAATTATTATGTATTTTTAATTGTTGCTATTGAAAATTTTTTGTTTTATATTCTTTTTTATTTACTACTTAAAAAGGTATATGTTTTAATTTTAAATTTTTTTGTTTTTTGTTTTTTGTTTTTTGTTTTTTGTTTTTTATTTTTTGTTTTTGCATATTCGTATTTAACATAATGGGTTGTTTGTTTTTTTTTTCCTGGATTTTCATTTAAATTGTTTGTTTCACTTTCAGAGTGTATTTTATTTAATTATTCATTATTTTTCCTTTTTTAAAAAAAAATAATGACTAAATTTACTAACTTTTTTTTTTATTATTATTATTAATTAGTTTTTTTTTGTTTGTTTGTTTGTTTGTTTGTTTGCTAGAGTTTATATAAAAATAGTTTAACCATTGACTAATAATTTCTAACTTGATATTTTGTTTTAGATTTGGTAGTGTTGTTGTTGTTTTTAATACTTCATTTTTAGAAATATTTATTTATTTTTTTTTTCCGGGTATTGTTTATTAGATGAATTTGTTTCGATATTAAAAGTAATAATCCCAGTTCATTTTATATTCACATATTATTTTAAAAAAGATAAAATAAAAGTGGTTTATTAATTATAGAGTTTTTTTTTTGTTTTTTTTTTTTTTTTTTGTTTTTATTTTTTACTAATAATAAACTTGATAGAATAGTAATTGGTACTGAATAGTATGATTGAATATTTGAGGTTAAGAATTAACGACTGTTATGAATAAATGAATCCTAAATCAGTTGAGGAAAAAAATAATATATTTTATATCTTTTATCTTTTTAATTCATTATACTTTAAAAAATATCTATATTTTTTTTTCTTTTTTTAGATATATATATAAGATAATTCCTGTTTATTAATAATAGGATCTATTAATATTTTGAAATTCAACAAAATATAAGAATAACTTTTATTAATTAATTAAAAACTAGTGTTTAATAGCTTTTAACATTTTTAAATAAAAAGAAAGAAAAGATTTTTATATATAGATAGATTAAATCATACTCTCTTCTTTTTTTAAAAAAAAAATAAAGAAATGCATATATTACTTAATTCCATTATTAAAAATATATCCAATTTATATTTATAGATATAATTGGATTAAGCAAAGGGTGATTAAATATATAAAAAAAGTAAAAAATTGGATAAAGGTGAAAAAAAAAAAGGTTGGTTTTTTTATAATGTTTTATTAAATTATAGGCATATAATGAAACTTTTATTGTTATATAAAAGTGTGGTGTTGTTTAATATAATAATATTATATGAAAAAAATACATAATGATTTATTAGGGGTAAAGGTATTTATATATATATATATTATTACTAGCAGTATTAAATGATTTTTAAAAGTCTTTTACAACTTTTTTTTTTTTTTATAAAAAAAATAGGTAGGGTTTACTATTTAATGAAAAAAAAAAAAAGAATGAAATAGACTATGATTTATATAATTAATAGATATAAGCATTTTAAAATACTTTTTATCATTCTTTTTTTTTTAAAAAAAATTTTTTGTTTTATAGTTTGTTTTCATAATTGATGGGTTTATTTCTTATTTTAACAGTAAATTGATATAATTTATCTTCTGTTTGGAATAGCATAATTCATCTTGGAATGTGAAAACTTTTATTAATAATGAAAAAAATATATAAATATATATTAAAATTAATATATATATAAAAATAATTATAATTATATTTTACTTTCTTTTTAATAAGAAAAAAAAAAAAAAAAACTCACTCTATGTTGTAATAATTGTGGTGGTAATGGGTATAATACATTGTTAAAGTTACCACTATGATCATCACAAGTTTCAAAATCGGCTGATAATCTCCTTCAAAACCATAAATTTATGTTAAATTTTTATTTTTTATTTTTAAAATTTTTTGAAATTTCTATTATTTAATTATATTAAATACAAAAAATAAAAAAAAAAAAAAAGTTAAATACTTACCAAGTACCATCAACAATAAATTTGAATTCATGAGTTTTTGATCTGTCAAGGTATAAAGTAGCAATATGTTCTTCTGGAGCTAATATAATTTAAAAGTTTTAATAAAATTTATTTTATATTTGATATATTTATTATCGAAATTAGAAAGAAGAATTTTAAAATATATTTTAAAATTATACCTTCTGGATCTAACATCATTGGAACAGAGACTATATAAAATATCCATTTAGTATATATATATATATTATTTAAGGAATATTAAATAATTATTATTTAGTTACTAACTATTTTTTATTCTAGTAAATATTTTTTTATCTTTTATTTATTATTAATTACCTTGCCAGTTATCAAAAGTACCAGTTAAGAAAACTTTTTTTCCACCAAACTTCCAACTATTAAATATGATATATGCATTTTTTTTTTTTTTTTTTTTTTAATTATTAGTTTTTATTCCTCTATTGAAACTATTTTTTAAAAAATAAAGAAGAATATATAATAATTACCGGAACTACATTTTTTAATTATATAATAAAAAAAAGTATTTAGTATATAAATATCAATATTTATTATATTTCTAATAAATAATGCATTGAACAACTTACAAGAACTGGTTGTAAATTCTTATTTTGTTGCTTGGTCATTTTAAATAACAGATTGTTAAATTCTAACAATTTATTTTATTTAATAATTATATTTATAATTATATTTAATATTTATTTTATTATAATAGAGTATTATAAAATATATAATTATTTTATTATTATTTTGTTTTCTTAACTAGAAAGTATACCTTTAAAACTTTATTTTAGATAAAATAAAACTAGTTTATTTATATATAAAATATCTTTTTTTTTTTTTTTATTCTTAAACGATATAAAAAAAAACTAAAAAAAAAAAAAAAAAAAAAAAAAAATTTCAATAAAAAAAGTTCCTTTTAAATTGATTTAATTAATTAATATTTAATAAACCTTTTTTTTTCATTGTAATGAAATATTACTAATTAATGAAAATGCGGTTTTATTAATTAATTATCATTAAATAACGTATATAAAAAATGATGATGATAATGATGATGATGATTTATATTGTTGTTGTAACTTTTTTTATATTGCCTTTTTTTTTATTTATTAAACTTTATTCTATATAGATTAATTAAAAAAAGGTTTAAATAATAGTATTGTCATTTTAAATAAAAAAAGTATAATTTTAAAAATATAAAGTTTTAGTAATAATAAGTATTATTATTATTATTTTCTTTATTCTCTTTCTTATTTCTTTTCCTTCATTTCTTTTCATTTTCATTTCTCATTCCAACCATTTTTTTAATTAATTTTTTTAATCTAATTTTAAAAAAAAAATTAATAAATATAATATATTATATATAATATATTAGAATTGACTCTTTTAAAATTTAAAATTTTAATTTTATTTTATAATAAATTTAATTTTTAATCATTGAATTTCAATTTATTTTATAATATATTATAATATAATGTAATATATGTTTGTACAACTTAATTTTTTAATTTAAAAAAATTAATTAAAAAAATTAATTTAAAAAGTTAACTTTTTTTAAATGAAGATTAATCTTCCGAATAATAATAAAAAATATAGCTAATCGTAGCTACTACTAATAGAGTAGTTTTCTTTATATAAAGTTAATCATAAATAAAGGTAATACAAATAAAAAAACTTAAAAGTATAAAGTATTAAATTATAAAATTAGTATTTATATTATTTTTTCATTCGTTTCCTTTCTTTTATTAATTACAAGTATAAAAAAATTTAATAAGCTTTTCACTTAGAGCACTATTCATAACATACCTTGGATAAAATAACATTTCATTAAAAAAAAAATAATAATAATTAAATACGAAAAATTAAAAATAATATTGCATAGCTTTAATAATTATTTTTAAGTAATATATAAAATGTAATAATTTTGACTAAAATTTATGGTGTTATAATTTGTACGGATATATTACTAAAAACATTACCAATAATAAATTAGTAATGTTTTTATTAATTAAAAAAAAAACATCTTTTTGAATTTACTTATTAAAATTTATAGAGTACAGAGATAAAAGAGAGAGAGAATTATAAAAGGAAAAAGAAAGCACACTTTTACATACAATGAGATTAAAGAAAAGGAGAATTATAAAAAGGAAAAAGAAAGCACAATTATACATATAATATATTAATATTAAATATAGCATTTTACATATTTTATATTATATTTGTATTGTATAAAATAAAATCTTTTGTATTATAATAGATAAAATAGATAAATATTTTCATATATTTGTATATATTTATTTTTAATCGTAAAAAAAACTTTAAAAAATATCTTTATTTTACCATACAAAAAGCATATCCAAATAATTTTAAATATATATATATATTTTTTAAAAAAAAAATTATAAAAAATTAACAGTAACAATTGTATATTATTTTCTATTAATACAATATATATAGTCAAAAAAAAAAAAAAAAAAGTATTTATTTATGTACTGTAATAAAGATATAAAGTTAAGGGAAAATTTAAATATAAAATTATTTATTATAGTTTTAATCATATTAATGGAGAATATTTAATAATATAAAAAAAAATTATTAAATATAGTAATTTTTTTAAAAAAAAAAAAAAAAAAAAAACTTTATTGATTTATTATAAAACCATAATTTCTTTATTATTATTGATTGAAAAAAAAAAGTTTTGTTACATTAACCTTTTTTTTTATTGAAATTTCGTTCAATAAAAGAAGTTATTAAATGTTTAAAACTTATTAGTTCTTCCCTTTTTTTTTTGTATTAGTCAAAATAAATGAATGATTAATATTCTTTTATCTTTAGAGTATGAATCAAAAAAGATTATCTCTAAATAAAATAAAAATAGACTATAAGATAAATAAAATAAGCAACTTTAAAAAATATAAAAAAATCTTTTCTCAATAATTTTAAAAATTTTTAAAAAAGATGCATTTTGTAAAGCTTAATATCTTTTAATATATATATGTTTCTATATGTATCCATTTTATCAAGTTATATACCACACCAAGAAGTGTGGCTAAAATAAAAAAAATCTCCGGTCACACTTAATCAAAGGTCGTTTTTCTCTGCCTGAAATTTCAAGTCAAATTTTTTGACCCTCCAGAAAAGAAAGCAAGTATAATAAATCATCCCTACCTCTAAAAATTATTTATGGAAAAATAATTCTTTTTTTTTTTTTTAACTCTATATATGAAAATATTTACTAATTCAAATTAAATTATATATATCTTGAATTTAAAATAAATAGAATGTGAAATAGTAAAAATTTATTTAGATGGGAGAGGTTTCTTGGCTTTTACCTTTTTGAAATGATTATTTTCATTAAATAGATCAATCAAATGAACTACTTGACAAAACATATAGTATGATATCAAGAAATTTTCAATTCATACATATTTGTAAATATAAATACATATATTTTTTATTTTTATTTGTCACCTAAAACACATTAAAACATATATTTCTTCTTCTTCTCATTCATTTTTTAAAAGAAACTTTATAATAAATTTTAAAATTTTCTATTTATATACAGATACAAAGAAAAAAAAAAAAATATTAGTTAACAAATTTTCTATTCTTTAAATTTAAAAATGTTTAATTTTTCTTTTTAAAAAGTTTAATTATAATTAAAAATTTTTGGTAATAACTTAATTGTGTTATAACAATATCAAAAGCAACGTTATTACTATATAATAAATAGTTTTATTCTTAAATTTGAATTTGGATCTGGTACTTTTTTATATATGAATATATGATATTTCTTTATGATTACCAATATCAAATATTAATTCAAATATATATAAATATATAACATATTCATTAATTTACTAGATTCAAACATAACTTTATAAATTGATTTAGAATTATTAAAACAAGACATAATTTTAATAATCTTACCACTATTTATTCTATAATAAATTATTATATATAAAATAATATCTTTAAAAATATAATTATATAGCAAATAAATACAATCCTTTCTTTTTAATTTCTTATTAAATAATGCTTTAATATATAACCAAAAAATAATGATATAGATTCATTATTCATATTATTTATCTAAAAATTATAGATTTCATATTATATCATATAATTATGATTTTGGTTATCATAAGTAAATACAATAAATTTATACCTTATTTTTTTTTAAAGTAAATATAGTTGTTTTTTTAATTATGCTGATATTTTTAGAATAGTAAAACATATTTTTAATTTATAATAAAATTATACTTAAAACTTTTTTATTAATAAAATAACCTCTATATATTTATAGTTTTAACTTTACCAGAAAAAAGAGTTATTTAAAAAATTTTTTTTTTTATTGAAGAGTATATTTAACCAAAATCAAATAACTGAAAATAATGATAAAAAACGGGCAATATATATTGAATTAATTTTATAATGCATATTATAACTATATAAAGTTTATTTCTAAATAAGCTTCTAATTTTTTTTTTTATTATTTTTAATTTTAATTATATGCTATACTTTTTAAAAATTATAATGCTTATACAATAAATGAATCTATTATAATATCTAATTTTCACCATCGAAAAAAAAAGTTAATATTATTTTTTCAATTGTAATCTTATTATTATTATTATTATTATTATTATTATTACTATTATTATTACTATTATTATTATTATTATTATTATTATTATTATTATTATTATTATTATTATTATTATTATTATTATTATTATTATTATTATTATTATTATTATTATTATTATTATTATTATTATTATTATTATTATTATTATTATTATTATTATTATTACTTTAATATTATTATTATCACTATTATTTTAATATTTATAAAACATCTTTTTTTTTTTTTTTCTAATATTTTATATAAATTTAATGAAATATTATAATGAAAAGAATTTTATATTGGATAACAGCATGTTTTACCATTATACAAATATTAACTGTTTATTCAAAAACTGTCACAATAAAAGACTATGAAACTTTTTTAAATCTAGCAAGTATTATAAATAATGATGTTGACGATACTTTAATTATTGATTTTGTCGAGAATTATTATGATATGGAGTTATTTAGAGAAAAGTTAATTAGTTATCATGAATTTTACATAGAAAAAAATATAATATTTAAAGGAAATGAAAATGGAACCATATTCGATTTTATAAATGATAGTTTTGGATATTTTAAAATAATATCTTCTAATATAAAAGGAAAACGTGTTCGATTTGAAAATATAACATTTAAGGATTTTAATCCTTCCTCTCAAAGTTACATTGGACTTTTTAACTTTTACAATAATAATAATTCAATAGATAGCTTAAAAGTAGAATTCTACAATTGTTCTTTTATTCATAATATTGTAACTAATTTTTCAATAATGATTACATCCACAAAACTATCTATTACTGAACCTCAACTTACATTCGACAAATGCGATTTTTAGTAAAAATATAACTTTTTTTTTTTTATATAATAAAACAATAGTAATATTTTATATTTACTTTTTACTAATTTATATATATATTAATATATAATTTCTATATTTAAGTAATAATGATGGTAAAGATTATATTATTGTTATTCATAAAAATTCTTATGCTCTGGACGAATTATATAAATATTTCAATATTTTGTTTAAGGACTGTAATTTTATTGATAATAATATAAGTTTACAGTTATATAATAATGGATATGTTTTCGAAAATTGTAAATATTAAAAAATATATATAAATATTTATTAAAAGGAAAAAAAAAAAAAAAGTATTTTTGTGTTAACTATGATTATCTCTTTTATAAAGGTTACTTTTCTTATCCTAAAATATACAGAAACACCGAAATTGAATATTCATTTATTAATAATCGAATAAAAGATAATTCAATACGGTTTATAAATTCAGTAATTGAAAATATTGACATAAGAAATTCATATCCATTTATTACAGCCAACAATTTAAACTTAGAGTAAGGCATTTTATTATATATTATTTCTATTTAACATATATATAAATATTGTTTTAAAATAATATAATATATTTTTCTTATAATAAAATTAAATCAATTAACAACGGATAATAACAATGGATAATATAAAAGAATCAAAAATTCAACATTTTCAAATTTTTATTCAGATTCAGGTTATATATTTGAAATAATTAATAGTTATAATCACCTCAATGTCATTATAAATGATTCTACATTTAAAAGTAATTATAAACATATTTTTATTTATTCCAGCATTAATTTTTGAGTATTTCTTTTTTTTTTTTTTTTTACTAATCACTATTTACTAATAAAAATTCAAAAGATACTAGTTCTATACTCACAGGAAAATACTTAAATACTAAAATATCAAATGTCATATTCAAAGACATAGCTTCAACCCAATCAATTCCTGCTTTTTCAAACGCAGTATCATCAAGTTTTAAAATTGAGAATTCTATGTTTTATAACTTAATGTAAAATATAGATATATATTAATTAAATAAATAATATATAACAATTTTAATAATATTATTAAATAATTTAATATGCATATATATCATAGTTTATCAAAAGGATTATTTAATGAAGAATCGTCATACGATTTAAATAATATAAAGTTCAATAATATAACATCCAATTCAAAGGCATTATTATATTTTGTATATAGTGATGTAAAAATGAATATTGTCGAATTTAATGACATTACATGTATTGGTGATCGAGGTGACTCATCATTTATCTTGTATGATTCCAGTGAAAACGATGTAAATATGGAAATAAATAATTTAATTGGGAAAAACAGTCAATCCAATGGACCTTTTATTAAAATTATTGGGGATTCAGCTTCAATCATAATTAACAATTCATATATTAATAATATTAAATCATATGGTTCAATTATAGATATTTTTTCAAATAAAGTAACTATTAAATTATTGTGATTTTAATAAAAAATTTAATTAAAATTTGTTATTTATATTTAATTCTTTTTTTCGCTATTGTTAAATATTTCATAAAAAAAAACAGGCTGCAATATCTATTTCTGATTTTAAATTCATTGGTAATACCAACATGAATAAATTGGATTGCGGTAGTATTCATTTTTCGAATGATTTAAATATTTCAATCTCCAATTCTGAATTTTCAAATAATTATAGTAAAAGTGATGGAGGAGCAATGTATGAACTTTTTTATATAAAAAAATTAAAAAATTAAAATTTTGTAATTATGATTAATCTAATATAATATTTTATATCTTATATATATTTGTATAATTAATTCAATATATATAAAATAATAATAATAATAATAATAATAATAATAATAATAATAATAATAATAATAATAATAATAATAATAATAATAATAATAATAATAATAATAATAAATTATTTCCTTTCAAATTCAAATTCAAAAAAAAAAAAAAAAGATGTATTAGCAATATTAAAGATATGAATCTTGATTTGTTTTCAAATACTTTCAAAAAAAATTATGGAATTAATGGAGGAGCAATATATTTAACTAATGCTGAAGCTTCATATGATAATAATAAAAAGAAGCATAGTCCGAGAAATATTAATGAAAATGTAATAAAATTTGAAAATAATACTTTTATTGAAAACGAAGCAGAAAATTTTGGAGGAGCCGTCTATTCCAATTATAATAAATTATTTTTAGCCACTAGTAAAAATAACGAAATTATTAAAAATAAAGCAGGGATTATGGGAGGAGGAATATATACTCCAAATTCAAAGGATCAAAATATGTTCAATGTAATGGATATAAAAAATTGGAAATTTGAAAATAATACCGTAAATTCATTTATCAATGACTTTACAACTAAACCCTATTACATTTCACTGAATACAACATTAAAAAATAATAGAATTACCATTACTTCTGGAAATTTCTTTTCCCTAAAATTTTTATTATTAGATGAATATAATAATATAATTAATGATATAACAAAATACTATTCTTCCTTAACACTAAAACTTTCCTTAAGTAGCCCAGATAATAAGAATGGAGATAATGTTAATTTTTATTTAACGAAAAATATTGGAACTTTTATTAATGGTAAATATAAATTCATGAATATATTTATATATATATATATATATTAAATGACTATTAGCATAATAATTTAATAATATAATAATAACGATATTATTTTAAAATATATATATATATATTCTTTTTCACAAATTCTTCATTATTTTAATGTTAAAAACTATAATGAAATAATAAAAAAAAATGCTTATATGTAGGTGTATGTGAATTAAATAATGTTAAAGTAATTGCAAATGCTAGTTTATATATTTTAAAGATATCCATTGAAAATTATTATGAAGAAATTAAATTTGATTTCCCAGATATAGAAGTAATGGTAAACTATTGTAGTAAACATCAAATCGCGATTTATGATAATAATAATATTTTACGTTGTGAAAATGCACTATGTAAGCCAGAATGTAATAAAGAAAATGGTATATGTTACCCAAGTGAAGATAATTTAAAAAATGATCCCTATAAAAATAATTGTCAATGTAATGCTGGATATCAAGGAAAAGTTTGTGACGATAAAATAGTTGTTGATTTTAGGTACACTTTAATATAAATAATAAATAGATATAAATTTTATAAAATACTAAAAAAAAAAAATTCTTTCTTTTTTTTTTTTTTTGATTATAATTCATGATTTTATAGTAAATTAAAATTAATTATTTTAATTGGTACTATACCAATTGTAGTGATTGTATCTCTTTTCATTCTATTTTTAATAATATATCGTAATGAAAATATTATTAAGGATACAGGACTCAAACAAAATTTACAATTTTCATTTGGAATAATAATCTATTTTATAAGTAATTTGTTTGTTACCTATATGGATTTCAATGGATGTGCCATCAATTTCTTTCTTAAGCATGTCGGTATAATCACAATACTTACTGTATGCTATGAAAACCTCGTTATTAATTATAGATTAGGATACAAGAAAAAAAATGAGGAAAAATTTAAGTTTTTAAAAGATGAATTAGAAAATGTGGATGGAGAATGTGTTTCCTATCCTCTAAATAACACTACCCATAATAATGTTGCAAAATCCAATGAAATAAGGTATTCCGGTAAATTTTCAGTTTCCTATTTAACTTTTAAAGATTCAGAAACAAAAAGTGAAAATTCAAGTTGGTTTACCGATATCAACAATAGTTATTATAAAAAAGTTAAAAGTACTCATTATTTCCATATTAGAATACAAGTTTTATATTTATTTTTCATTTTATTCACCGTAGCTACAATACTTTATTATTTCTGGGATTATAAAAAAAATGAAGATAAAGAAAAAGAATTAGTATTAAATAAAGATGCATTTGCATTTCAATGTAATCTCGATAAACCTGATTTATTTTACAACTCAATTTACGTATTAATAATATTTTTACTTATATTTATTGGAAAAATAACTTCACGATTTGAAATTATATTTAAATATGTAATTTATATTACATATTCCTCATATGTTTCTATTGCAACCGGTCCACTAATGAATGTAAATATAGATTAACTTTTTTTTTTTTTTTTACCATTAATGAATATAAATAATTAAATTCTAACCATACTTATATAAAATATATATTATTAAAAAAAAAAAAAAAAAAAAAAAAAGCTTTTTAGTCTTTCTATTTTAAAGGATCATAGATATTCAAGAATTTGTTATGATATAGCATTAAATACAATTTGTTATATTAGTATATTTGTATTTCTTTCATGGGATAAAATCTTTTTTATTACCAAAAAAGAAGGTTATAATCCAATAACATATTTTATATATATACGACATGAAAAATGTTTAGTTCATGATTCTACCTCTTGTGGCTGTAAATTAAATGAAAATGCTAGAGATAACTTGTTACAAAATATTGAAAAAAGTGTAAATATTTATAAGGCTGTTTCACAGTTAAAATATAAATATAAATAGTACTATTTATACTACAAATAGAAGAAGAAAAAGAATTCAAAAAAAAAAAAAAATAATATTGAAAAAATTAGATATAGATTTAAATTTAATTTAATATTTGAATCTGAAATAAATATAACCAACTATTTTTTTTTTGTTTGTTTGTTTGTTTGTTTGTTTTTTTTTTTTGAAATATAATAATGTTTACTTAATTATTTCATAAGAATATAATAATTTTGAATAATTTAAAAAAAAAAAAAAAAAAAAAAAAATCACTATAAATCACTATAAATTAATATTAGTATTTTCAATTTAAAAAAAAAAAAAAAAAAAAAAAAAAAAAAAAAAACAATCTATTTTTTATATGTATAGAAAAACAAGTTTTACATTAAATTAAAATTATCATCTATCATTATCTATCTTTGTATATTTAATTCAAATTCAAAGGAAGAAAATATATATATATATATAATAAAATGTTTAATGTTTTTAAATATATATAAACTTTTTATAATACTTATTATTTAATATTTCTATTTAAATCATTATACAAATATACATAAATATAAATGAAATACATATGTATTATAGTAGCCGTGCTGTATTATATCATTCATCTATTTATCATTTTATAAAAAAAAATAAATATTATAAATGAACTCATTAAAATAAAATAAAATAAAAAAAAAAGACGGTTAATAATAATATTTTCAAAAGAGTATTTTATATTTTTATCGGTTTAATTGTAATTTTATTGTTATTGATCGTTGCTTTTTAATTAAAGTTGATTTTGTTATTATTTTTTTTTTAATGGAATATAAATTAATGATTTATAATTTTTATATTTCGATGTTATTATAGTACTATTTTAAAATATTTATATATCTATTACTGTTGTTGTTGTTTATAGAATTATAATAATTAATATCACTTTTGATATTATTATTATTATTATTATTATTATTATTATTATTATTATTATTATTATTATTATTATTATCTCTCTTGTCTATCTTATTTAATAATCTATTTATTTAGTAGTAGACTAGCTATAACCTTAAATATATATATATGTATACATATCAAGTTAGAAATAGCAAAAAAATAAAAAAAAAAAAAGATATATCTAATTGAGATTTAATTATTACTATGGTATATAAAGAAATAATGATTTTTATTTCTTTTTTTTTTTTCATTGTATGGATTTTATAGTGGTTTTTTTTTTTTTTCACTGTATTTTTTTAAGAATTACAGAGTAGCTTTATTTTTCAATGTATTCCAATAAATCTTAATAAAACAATCAATATCAAAACATCCATGATCGTATAAAACACCATCTTGTTCACCATCAAGATTATTCATTACTGGAACATAAATATTCATGTTTGTATAATAAATAAGAGCATAATCACCTTCTAATGGAAAAGTGATTTTTTTTACAATTTTTGTTCCTTTAGCAAAATATTTATCACGGAATCGGGTATCATCCATTTCTACTTCCATGTCTTCCTTAAGTTTTCCTTGTACAATATCATTATTTTCGTAGTAACCATTAAATTTCTTAATATATAATGGTTCAGTTTTTGTACCATTAATAATAAAAGTACTTAACCTTATTTTTCCATTAGAATCAACATGAAGATCTGCTGTATTTATTTTATATTGAACAAGACTATGTTTAACAACATCTGTGAAATATTCAATTTCTACGGTATATTCACCTTCTTCAATTGGAGATGCTGGTACTTCAATTTCTTCTTCTTCCTCCTCTAAATTTAAAGCACGTAATATTGAAATTTTAATGGCTTCTGAGGAATATCTAGCACCTTTAGCATATCTAACCTCAGAAATTGCTTTAGTAGCTTTGGCTGATAAACCAACATAATTTTTAACCATACCATTAATAGCTGTTTTCATCTTACGTTTATTGGTATTAATATAACTACCGTCAAAGTTATCGGCGGTTACATCAACATTTGATATTAAACCTTTTCCATTGACTGACACAGTGACAAAAACATCATACTCTCCAAATTGTTCAATATGGAAATCACCTTTATACACCAAATCACCAACAACTGCCTTTTCATAATCAATGTGAATAAAAGCACTTGAATTGAACCCCATTAATCCAATAAACATATTAACAAAAACACCATTCATAGATTGAGCCTCTGGTGGAATAATGAATGAAATTTCAGATGGGACTTCATTGGTTTGACCAGCAGAATTTGTATATTGTCTAGATTCAATAATTGTAGCGTCCAAGGTAGTACCACTTGGAGAATTCGATTGGAAAACTTTCCATTCGGTAGCTACATCTGATGCCTTACCGATAACAACTTCAAGAACACGTGTTTTTAATTCAGCTTTACCATCATCGGATATAACAAGTATGGCAGCACAAGGAACACAATCACTAGCCATGGATGGAGTTTCAATATCTGTTGCATTCATTAATTTAATTGGGACAGTATAAGTACCAGGGGCTAACTTTTTTTCTAAAGTACCAAGAACAATTTTTCCATCTATAATTTTTGTATTACTTTTTTCAATAGTAGCATTAGCTCCAGTAGAAGTTTCTTTTAATGAAGATTCTGTTGACTCAGTATCTTCACTTAATGATTTCATTCCAACTTTTTCTTTAATAGATGAATAATCAATAGCCAAATAAGCATTCATTGTTTTTCTCATAGCGCACATTTGAACGTAAACACCATCAGCAGAAGGATCTAAAATTGGAAACTTTATATGGTATACATTTCCATCTTTATTTAACTCATATTCCATATCCTTAAGGTCACTTTTTACAGAATTACCGACATAATATTTCCAATTATTTGCCCATGCAGTAATAAGCATTATAGATACAGATTTAACATCCAGAGAAATGTATGCTGAACCATTTTCTTCAATAATAAGATAAGATTTTTCTTTTACAATACATGACGATGCTATTGAATTAAATTTGATATTTGTAGCCTTCATCATTGACACTGTAACAGGATAGTTTCCTGGTAAAAGTAATACGGAAGAACTTCCAAAACTTTTAATATTTTCTTTTGTTATATTTTCTGTCATTTTCCTTTCTTCCAATTTACGTTATTCTATATTTATTATATATCTTTTTTTCTAACTGTAAAATTTTTGAAAAAAAAGAAATGCAAATTAAAAAAGTAGTACAAAATTAAATTTTTTAAAAAAAAAATCACATTCCTTTTTTTATAAAATAATTTTTACCAGACCTTCAGAATCTTCAGGCTGAAATTACCTGAAATTTCAAGTGGTGGAAGCATATCTAATGCATCGGAAAAATGGACCAATTATATTTAAAAGAGTTTTTTTATAAAATTTAAATTTATGATCCATCATTATCCTACCAGAAAATAATACTTGCGATCTTTTTTTTTTTTTATTTTATAATTCTAATAATAAATTTATTAGAATGATAAAATAAAGAAATTGTATTATACGAAGGAATAGGTATTGTGTGATGAATGAAAACACTTTGATTAATATAAAAAAAAAAAAAAAAAAAATAAAGTATAATTAAATTTATAATTTTTTTTGAAATGTTCCAGTTATAATTCAATGAATTTAGTAAATAATATTCTTAAATGCATTGTTTTTGTTTTTTAATAGTTAATAAATACCAAAACAATATAATTGGACAATATAACATAAAGAATTTGATTTTAAAACAAAAGTGGTGTATTTACTAATTCCATAAAGCCATTTCTTTTTTTTTTTAATGTCAAAAATATAACTTTTCTTTATAATTTTTCACAGGAATTATTTTTTCTGGAATAAAATCTTTGATAAATAAATAGTCTATTACAACTTTTTTTCTCTCTCTATTTCCTTTTTTCTTCCTTCAATATTAATATCTTACATTTATCAAATATAAGTAAAAAAAAAAAAGTAACTATTGAAATTTTTGATAGTCACTCTAAGTGAATTGGAAACACACATTTAAAAATATACTATTTTTTTTTTAATGGCATCAAATAAAAATATATTATTAAATTAGTTAATTATCCTAGATTTTTTGCCAAAATTTTTGTCCTGGAAAAACTTGAACTTAGCCAGACTTTCTGCAACTTCATTCAGAATTAAATAATAAATGGTATTGAAAATATTTATTCTAGATTTAATGATAGCATTTCTAACTGAATTTTTGAAAAAATTGAATTATTATGAATAAATAAATACAACATCTCAGTAGCCAGTTACTATGTTAAACTCACACATTATTATAAGTTTCAAAATCTATTATCAACATTATAAAATGTAAAACTTTAATACACAGATTTAAAAAAAAATAACAATTCTTTGGTTTTTAAAACTCTTTATATTTTATTTTATTTTTTATTTTGTTTTTGTTTTGTTTATTCTTTACATGTTATTTTCTTGAAATAATAATTTTTTGTTGAAATAAATATTTTTAATAATAATAGCATTTTTTTGTTTTACATGTATACTTTATGCATTGCATAAAGAATTTATTATATATTCTCATTGATGATTATATAATAAATAAACTCTATTTGGATTACTTTAAAAACTTAGTATTCGCTTCTTTTTAAAGAGTATAAAAACAAACTACTAACTAATCTTTAAAAATAAATCTATAATTGGTTTTATATCAAAATGACAGATTATAATTAAAACGTTTATATACGCTTAATCCTACTCATATTTTAGCATAATATTTTCAGTAAATAATCTGTCTTTAAAACCTTTAATTTTTATTTTTTTGTATATTACAAAAATTACTTAAATTGCTTAAGCCATGTTGAATTGAGAACGAAGGCTTTCGACAGCTTCACCTTCTTGCTTTTGAGACTTCTTGATCCAGAAGAAGACACCAGCGGCGGCGGCAGCAGCACCAGCAGCACCAGCGATGTATGGAGTGTTAGAAGATTCATCGTCAGATTCTTCAGCTTCGCTGTCAAGACCACCAGATGGAACTTCATCGTAGTCATCAATATCAGCTTGGGCAGTTGGTTCAAGACCGTAGTCATCAGAACCTTCACCAGCTTCGTAATCATCAGAACCTTCAGCGGCATCAGTAGTGTTTTCGTTGGCAGCTTCGTCATTGTTAGCTTCATCAGCAGATTCGACGGCGTTGTCAGCGGCTGGTTCGTTAACAGCTGGAACGTTTTCAACTGGAATTTCTGGAACTTCGTTTTCAGAAACTTCAACGTTAGTTTCTTGGACATCAAGACCAGCTTCTGGGGCTTGGTTGGCGTCTTCAACATCAGAAACTTGAGCGTAAGCACAGGCAGCAAGAGCAGCAATTAATAAAGCAGATTGGAATTTCATTTTGATTTTTTGATTTTTTTATTATAAACTAATAATAATTTTTTTTTGGCTTTGGCTTTTTTTACCAGTTAATAGTTTTTATTTATTTAATTTGATTTTTTAAAAAAAAGAAGAAATTAGTAGGTTTATATAGATTTTTTTAAATTGGTTTTACACCTTCCATTTATAGAAAACTAATTAAAAATAATTAAATTAATAAAAAATTTTTTATTAGTTAAATACAAATGTTTCATATTAAATGTATTTGTAATACATAAATATTTAATAAAAAATTTTTTTAATCTTTAAATTGGTGATTTTAATAATGAATATATCTTTAATAGAAAACATATATAATAATTATATATTATTTTATTTATATTTATATATTTATTCGTTTATTAGTATAATATTGAAATTATATTGAATATTATTTTCCTAATTTTTTTTTAAATTCTGTACCTACACTATTTGATAAAAAAAAAATGAAATAGATGTGTATATAATATATAATGATAATATATGTAAATTAAAATCAAGCATAAATTAAAAACTATAGTGTCATATTCATTTTTTTTAAAAGAATAGATTAGTCAATAGATTAAAATTTAAATTGAATAAATAATAAAAATTATATATTAAAAACAATACAAAAAAGTAATGATATTCTACTCAAATTGTATCAACTAATACAATAGTAATAAATGTGTATTATTTATTACAATATATTATTTTCAATAGAAATTTTAAATTCAATCATTTATTATTTTTTTATTGGCATTTTTTTAAACTTCAAAATAGGGTGAAAGGATGAGAATTAAAAAAAAAAATATTAAATTAAACCAAAAAATTTCGGTTATTTTTCATTCCATCCGTTGTTAGGAATAGGAATAAATAATTAATAATTTGTACAACAGAACGTTTTTTTAACAGAAATTGAAAATAAATAAAAAAACATTGGCACAGCAATGATTCTATTCAAAAAAAATATTAGAAAGAAGAATCGGAAGAATAGATTGAAATAGTCTATTTAAAATAAATAAAATGGTTCATAGAGTTATTGCGTAGAATAATAACAATAATAAATAGATTTATTTACTACCACTTCCCACCATACTCTAATCCAAATAATAAAATGAATCCTCTAAATTCGTTATATATATTTAAAGTATAATGTAATATATAAAATTTTAATACTATTTAAATAATTATTTTGTGATGAAACAATAACAACGAAAATTTTAAATTTATTAATTAATAAAGTTTAAAATATGAACTAATAATTTATTAATTAAAAATAAATTAATTTTGTTAAATTATCAAATAAAAAAACAAAAATTTTATATTTTATATTAAATAGAGTTTTAAACATTTTCTTTAATCGTTTGAAAAAAAAAATCTTGGTTTTGTCTTGGTTAAAAATTTTGAAAAGTTTATTTATAATAAAATGGTTTTGTGGGTCTTTTGCTGATTAGGAAAAGTGTAGAAAATATAGACTTTGGAAAAAAAATTAGTGTAGGAAGTATATTTGGTTTCCTTTTCTTTATTAATTTTATTCTATTTAAAAAAAAACACACACACACCTTTTCATTATTTTTTTCTTTCCAATTAAAAATATTAAAAATGGAAGATGATCGATCTTTCCAAATCTACTGAAAAAAGAATTTGAAACAATACGAAAATGTAGAAATTTTTCAATTGTAGTACAAATGTAAGGACGTTAATATCAATTCATCAATAATGATAGAGGAAGGATAGAATATAAAAATTTAAATAATAAATAGTAAATAAAGAAATAATAAATGCATTATTAGTTACTAAATACTAATAATACACATTTTAGTATTAATACTCTATTAATTAATACTCTATTATTATTCTAATTATTATTATTATTCTAATTATTATTATGTTTATTATGTTTATTATTATTAAAAAGTTGTTATTCACATTAAAACAATCGTTTTAATAAATGGCAGAATAATTAAAAGCAAAATTTTATTGGTATTTAAATAGTTTAATTTAAAAAAAAATTTAAAATGGCTTTGAATGGTAAAAAAAAAAAAAAAATTAAAATATATAAAAAATGGCTGATAAAATTTAAAAGTGGTAGGAATAATAGTAGGAATAACTATAAAACATAAAAAAAAAAGAATTAATAGAATTCAATGATGAAAATGTACTAGGCAGTAATATTAAATAGTATTCTGCAGTAATTACAAACGAACAATAATTTAAAATTAGTATTTATTTATTTTTTTTTTTTTTGCTTATTCGGACAATATTCCTATTAAGTTTTTGAAAAATGGTCAAACTTTTTTTGTTTATTCGTCGAAATATGCCAAATTCATAAGTAGAAAAGGTTAATTATGAAAAAAAAATTGTGCATAGATACATAGATTTATTATCCATATTATATTAATACTATTATAAATTGAAAGCTATATTAATTAGAAAATAACGTGTACTGTACTGTTACTATAGCACTAGTCTTTTTCCCTACCACCTAACAATGGTCATAGTCCATGAAAAATAGATCAGTTTTAGAAAATTCTTTCCCTACCATTCCAGGCCTAATTTTTTTTTTTTTTTTTGTGTAAATAAAAAATTTCTTGCTATTATTAATTAGAAATTAATTAATTAAAATCTTATGATTAATTAATATTAATCATTACAATTTAATTAAATATATTAAATTTTGTACATAGTTTTACTACTACAGCGGTCTAGAATTTTTGAAATTTAAATTTTCAAAACACATACTGATATTGATGTTGTATACATTATGTAATACATTAAAGAGTTTAATTAAAATTTAAAGTAGAACTTATGACACTTTCAAAGTATCAAACTTTTTTTAAAAAAATGACTCAGACTATGTATTAAAGATGGACGTAGAACAAATAAAAATGAGTCAAAGAAAAGTTAATGAAATTATGTTGTTGTTGGTATTATTTTGACAATATAATATTGTTGTGTTATTCTGATTTATAAAATGGATAGTTGTTAATTGTTGGTGGTGTTAAAGCAGGCATTGAAACTTTTTATAAAAAGAATTATGGAGTAGTAATGAAGTTTAACTTTTAAAAAATTCATTTCAAAAACAGAGATAAAACTGTTAATCCTTTTTTATAAAAAGAAAGGATAGTGTTGAATAAATAATATATTATTTATAAACTTTTATATCTTTATCTTACATTTATAAATTTTATTTTATTTATAATTTATTTTTTTATCAACCTATAATAAAACATAATAAAGCAAAAATAAAAACTATCTCTAGCATAAAATGTTTTAGGATCATCATAATACTACTAAACTGTCATTTTTAAATATCATCAAGTTTTTAAAGACTTTTTCCATCCATGGAAAAATGTTTTTTTTTTTTCTTTTTTAATTCTAATTTCTTATAAAAATAATTAGGGTATATTTCTTTTCTAATTAAAGTGAGTTTTGAAAATACATATTAAAAACGATACATTTTAATATGCATTACCATTATTAGATTGACATGGTAGAAAGTGGTGAGGTGCATGGTAATATTAAAATTATTAAAGTAAAAAAAAAATTATTATTTTATATTCCTAACCCTTATATAATATAATAAATTAATTAATTGTATATATATTGTCTCTTTTTTAAATACTATTGTCTTTAATACTTTTTTTTTTTTTACTATTAATTAGTATTATATAATAAAAAGAAAAGGTAATAATGAAATTGAACATTATTATTATTATGGTTAATAGGATTAATGCTTTATTAAAATATAAATATATCTTTTATTTTTAAAGATCCATATCTTTATAATAGAATAAGAAAAAAAAAAAGTTAATGTCATATATGTAAAAAGTTTTATCAATAGTGATTTATTTGTTTTATTACAAATCATTGTAATTATAGTTTATAATAAAAAATTGTTTTATATGGGTCATTTCTATAAAAACAAATAATAATAAATAATAATGATATTGCATTATTAATAATAATAAATCTATAAAGTGTAACACGTTGACGAATAATTAAACTTTAAAACACTTCTTTTTTTTTTTTTTTTTAAAAAAATTATAAAGATAATGGAAATGAAATTAAAAGTTTATTATTTTTTTTCTACTTCTTAATTACAATATTTTCATAAAAAAAAAAAAGTTTTCTAATCCTTTTTTTTTTTTTGTCTTTTTGCTTTATTATAAAAAAAAAAAGAAGAATTTTTAAATATGCATTAAAAAAGGGTGAATATAAGCAATTCTTTTTTTTTTTTTTTTAACTTTTTATTGCTTTGCTACTGCTGTTTTAATTCCCCTTAAAATTAGAATTACCAAAAAAGTTAAAGTGGAAATTTGAATTAACATTTCATTAATTTCAATTAATTCAATAAGGATAAAGCGGAAAACGACAACCAACAACAACAATCAAATAAAAAAAGAAAGAAAATTTCATAATTTTTAATTTTAACTTTTTTTAGAATGAAAGAAACAAAAAGAAAATATTTCTGATGAAAAAAGGATGATACACATTCATCATACAATGAAATAAAATAATAAAGTATTAAAAAGTTTTTTTTTTCACTTTAAAATAAATGAAAGGAAAGAAAGAAAGAAAGCTTTATTGTAAAGGTAGTTCTTTGACTTATTTTGTTTTAAAATGAAGGTCAACCTTTCAATTCTATTTTTTTAATAATATTTAGAGTTTTACTGTATATATTATTGAATATTGTATATTAATGGTGTATAAATTTATAAATAGGTTCAAGTGTTACAGATTAATAAATAATTAAATTTTTTGGTAAAGTGCCGTTTAACCGTTCATTTTATTGGTTAAAACTACAGTTAATCATTTAATTTAATATATATTAATTAATATTATAGAAAGACAATATATTTCTATAGTATCATCTATAAAACACACTTGTATACATTCGTATACAACAATTAGAAGATCATCCATTTTAGCTTTCTAAATTATAAATACATTAAAAATTTAAAGTTTCTATGAATACATTTATGAGTTTTTTAGCCAATTAAATTGGAGTAAACACTTATTGTAATGTAATAATGAAATATGATAAAAATAATTAATTAATTATTAATTAAAAAATTATATATTAGCCGCTTAATTTTTAAAAAAAAAATATAAAACACCCATAAATATTATCATATATAGTGAAATTTTTACCTAAAAATAATATATAAATAAAGATTTATCCTTTTTTTTTTATTTTTACCAGTTTTAAAAAAATATTATAAAAAAATATATTTTTGGAACATTGTATAAATTATTCGCTTTGATATATAACACAATATATTTTTAGCAATAACACAACAAACAATTTTGTAATATAATTCAACTTTTCAATATTTAGAATTATTTATTTTTTTTTAATTGTAAATAAATCAACATGAAATTCTCAAAGGTCGTTCTTTTATTAACTGCTAGTGCTTTATCTTTAGCTCAAGATGCTATCTCTGGAACCAAGGTTCCACCATCTGAAGCTCTTGCTGCTAATGCTAGTCTTCCACCAAAGGCTCTTCCAGTTTCAACCCTTCCACCAAAGGCTCTTCCAACTGCTGCTCCAGTTGATCAAATTCCAGCCCCAGTCCCAGCCCCAGGAACTGAAGTTCCAGCTGAACAAATTCCATCCTTTGGTACTGAAAACCAAACTACTGGTGATGCTGCTGAAAACTCTGAAGCTGATAATGCTGATATTGAAGGTGCTAACCAATTTGATGGTGCTGCTGAAAACTCTGAAGATGATACTGCTGCCATCGATGGTGTTAACCAACTTGATGCCGCTGACAATGCTTCTGATGATGAAGGTAATGTTCCAGCTGATAATATTAATGGTAACTCAATTGAAGACTATGATGCTAATGTAGATGACAATGCTAACCCAGCTGATGATGCTGCTGAAAACTCTGACGATGATAGTGATGTTGCTAAGACTGCTGGTATTGGTGGTGGTGCTGCCGCAGCTGTTGCTGCCGCTGCTGGTATCTTCTTCTACACTAGAAAATCCAAGCGTCAAGGTTTACAAAGTGTTCGTACTCAAGAAACCTTAGTTTAAATTCAATTGAATTAAAGCGTTTCCAAATGTTTTTTTGTTATAATATCTGGTATGTTATGTAGAAAAACATGAAAAATCAATGTTATTTCTTTTTAATAATATCTGGTATATTATGTAGAAAAATATAAAAAATAATGCAAATTTTTAATCATATTATTATCTTAACACACACACATTAAATAAACATATAAAATATAATTTATTTGTATCTTATAATTATTATTTATCCTATAATCATTTAAGTTTATCAGAAAAAAAAATAGTTTTGTAAACAATTTTTTTTGTATTTAAAAAGGTAAAAATTATTACAAAAAAGTATAGATAAACCATATTTATATTTTTTTTAAGAAATGTTTAAAATGTTTTATTTTACCTTTAACCCTCACATATATTATTACCATTAATAAAAATACTATTTTTTTTTAAAAAAATTGTAAAAATTTTTATTTTTATTTCTGTATTTTAAAACAATATCTATAATAAAATAACTTAAGTTGTATATAAAACTAGATTAAATTTTTAATGGCGGTAAAATTTATTTTTTTTTATAAAGTTTCATATATATTTATTTTCCCATTTGGATTTTGGGAGGCTTATCTAGAGTTTGGTATTCAGTAATTAATTGGAGGTGTAACTACATTTGTTTTTTTTTTCTTATTTATATTCTGGTAAACATCCAAAGTATTTGTATAAGAATAATGGTATTAAGTTGATCTCGAAAATTGCCACCACTAGAATTTTAGAATATGGTCTTAAAAATAATTTCATTAGACCTGAACAATTTGGTTTTCGTAAAAAGGAAGAAAGTATCAGTCTTTTCATTTCAATCTAAGAAATATGTCGTAGACGTCAATTAGATAATAAAGAGACATATTTAGCTTTTTTAAATCTCAGGAAAGCCTACGATTCAATCCCAGTCGGTAATATTCTCCATAAATTAGATTTTTTAGGAATCAGAGGTAAGAGTTTTACATTTTTTTTTATCAAAAATATATATTTAACATCTAAGGCTAATGTCAAATTAGATAGACAATTCTCGAAATCTTTTGATGTGAAAAAAGGACTTTTTTCAGTCAGTATATTCTTAAGAAATCCTAATATTCCTATTATTTTCAAAAAACTAGTACTTAACTCACAAGTAATCAGCAGAGTTTCATACTTTGCACCATTACTTGGATCCAACAAAGCTAGGTCTAGGGTTACTCAGAAGCATGTGAACAAAGGAATACGATGGGTTGCCGGAGTTCATAAAGCTGTATCGTTTATTTCTTTGTACTCTATCTCAAAAGATTTGAATATTCCTCCATTATCAGCCAAATACGCATTAGCTCAGGTTAGATGCTTTAACAAATGGGAAAACTCAAATTGTATCATCTCACACCTTGTTAATTACATTCTTAAATATAGAAAATAAAATATACATGGTACAAATCAAGTAGGACACTTGATAAAAAACTAAAGAAACATGGTGATGTTAAAGCAGTTAAAAGCTTTTATTGGAAAGATTTCAAAGGAAATTCAATCAAAGAGCAACATTATGATGATAATAAATTTATTGAAACTAAAGATTTTATTATATTATGCCTCAAGTACCCAGAGTTTGCCTATAGTTTCTACTGGTTATTGAAAGCAAGAGGTGTGTATGCCAAAGTTGCAAAAGCTGCTAAATTGGTTGATGCTGTTAAAAAAAAAAAAAACTTTTTTATGAAAGGATGATAACTTAAAAACTATGAAAATATAGTATAAAGGAAAGCAAACCATTGCTGGGAGTCATTGGTTTAGAAAAAGTTGAAGAGGAAGAAGAAACCAAAATTTATCTTTGAATGAAAAATACTAATTATCACGAATTAAACAAACAAAAATGAAATATATACTTTTATAGCTGATAACCAAAAATATTGTGTGTCTAAATGTTATAGAATACTAAAGTGATATTTAATACTCAAAGTAATATTAATGATATAATCTTTTACACCATTATAAATAAGGAAAATATTGATTAAAAAAAAAAAAAGGAAATGATTAATAAAATTAATAAAAGCATTGAAAGATTTTTTTTGAATGGTAATTTGATTAAAGAATTTTATAATAGTATTTATATATAATTAGTTTTAAAAAAATAAAAATCTTTGTACTTTAAATACATGTATTTAACAATGTTTATAAAGTGTTACTATCAAAAATAAATATTTTATATAAAATGTATTGAGGATGAATTCTTATCTAAGGTTAAAGCGTTAAGAAAGAATTAAAAGATAATTTAAATAATAATAATAAATGTGATAATATAACAAATGTTTAGAATATTTTAAAATTATAAATGATATAAATAAATATATAAAAATACCTTAATATTTATTTAATAATTACATCAATCAAAAAAATTATCTTAAAATTCTCATTCTAATATGAATATATTATTATTATTATCATTATTATTATTATTACTATTATTATATTTTTTTTTTTGATCGATGTAGATAATTAATACTAAGCAAATGCTTCAGAGAATGCTCCGTGCAGACAAGATCACTCCTCTTCTCATTTCACATTATGCTTTAACGTATTAATTATTTAGAGTATTTAAGGAGCATTCATAATTATTACGCATTCGATAATAAATTGAAAAAAATGGAAAAAAAATTACACAAATAAGAAATAGATTATTATAAAGACATCAATGACGAATATGATACAATTTTTAAAGAGAATACCTATAGATATTTAATTGATTATGAAGATGATGATAAATTATATTTATCTAATTTAGAAGATTACATTGAAAACTTGTGTAAAACTTATAATTATGATGATACTAGCTAGATCAAAGTCATTTCAGCCAACGATTTAGAAGATTATTTCAATGTAAATACATTTAATTCAGATAGAACTTTAGTGGTTTCCAGTAGATGTAAGGATGGTTATAATACTGTGTATAAGAAATGGCAAGATAGCGTTAGAGACAGTATTAAAAATATAATAAATGAAATTGATATTGAAGAATATTTAACTGATATTTCAGAAAATACCTTAATTAATGATGATTTATCTACTAACCAAAATTTTGCTAGTATAGAAAAACGTGATATCAATAATAACAATGATAACAATAGAAAATTTTCAAAGTTAACAAATAAGATATATAAATTTAGTTTATTTAATAAAGAAAATACTAAACATAATATCAAAAGAACTGCTGAAATTTGCTCATATTATGACGAATGTAAAGAGGTAATAGTTAATAAAATTAAGACTGAACAATAAAAACGAAGATGACTATAAAGATATGATTAAACAACAAAATTTAGAATTAATTCCTGATAATCCAACTTTAAATTTTATTTCAACTAAAATGAAGTTTCAACACAAACTCCTGAATTAATTCAAGGTATTGTTAATGAAGTTGCTCAAGAAGTAAAAGATACATTATTAGAACATAAAAAAAATATTTTCTTAAACGTAAACTTTTTATTCATAAATGGGGTAGATGGTATTAATTATATATCCCTTCCAAGAAATATAGAAACATATTATGAATTTCAAATGCAAAGTTGTCGAAATCCGGAAATTCAGTTATTAAGTTTAGCAAAAAGTTATAATAGGGCTATCAATAATAATTAATAATTACAATAATAAAAAATTTCCTGATCTAAATTCTTTTAAACTTGAATTTATAGACGGCATATTAAATTTTAAAGATTCTGGTTATGAAGAAGTGAAGTTTAAAATTATTAAAGATCCTGATAAACTAAACTCAGCAAAAACAGAATATAAAGATAATGTAGTCGATATGTTTTCACATTATTTGATTAAAAAGTATGGTTCGAAAATATTTAAAATGAGAAATAATGAAGATATGCAAAAAGAAATTAATGAATTTTAAAAAAAAATTAGCCATGGCTTTAGATCGAGAAACTATTTTTTGTAAAGATTTAAATGACTTAGCAAAAAAATTAAACGAAGATAGTAAGTATGACAATGATAAGGTATTAAAATATTAACAAATCCATTTAATGTTGAAAGTGGCTATAACCAAATAATAACGCAAATAGATAAACATTACTTTGGTATTAAAGATAATAACCATAAATATGTCACTGGTAGAAATTATGATATATTGAATTATGAAAATGTAAATGATTTCGATAAATTGAATGGGCCACAAAGAACAGCCGTTAAAAATATTTTTTATGAATCACCATTATATTTAAATAATTTGAATACCGATAAAAAGAGTCCCTATGCCTATTTAGATAAAATCTCTAGTGATTTCAAAGATATAGTTTTAAAAAATATAGTACCGATTGCTTCCGAATGTTCTGACTTATTTAAAGAATTAAATCCAAATGTTTATGTCGTTGCGCCAAAAAAATACATGATTAACAATAAGGAAAGGGAAGTAGATTTTGAAAATGAAAAAGTTCATTATATTAATAGCAATGGAAAACTTGTAGTGATAGGAAAAGAAGAAATAAATATGAAAAATAAAACGGAGACAAATTTTAAAAAAACAAAAGATTACCTAATTCCAAAAAATATTACGATAGTTTATATTGTTCAAACAAAAAAAGAAGAAAACTTAAATTTCGTCATTTGGAAATCGCAATCTTTTTGTGGTATATAGTGATTATAATTGTAAAATAGAAAAAGCCGACAGTGAAGGAAAATTAGATACAAAAAAAGATTATCGTGAAATACATTTATTTGAAGAAGTGGAAGTTATTTTTGCCAAAGTAAATAATCCAAACTACGTAAAAGATTCCAATGTAGAGTGTGAAAATAATAAGTATCTTAATATAAATGATAATGGAAAAATTTACCTTCATAGTGACGAGATAGAAAAATTAACATTCTCCTTTGAGAATGACAATAATGAATATGAAATAAAATTGACTAATATTGAAATAGATACAAAAAATAAAAGAAAAGAAAAGGATATAGCTTTAAAGAAAAATAAATGCTATTAGTAAAAAGAATAATAATAATAATAATAATAATAATAATAATAATAATAATAATAATAATATGAAAGTATCCATTAAAAAGTAAATAGAAAAACTGTAAATAGTAAACCCAGAGATAAACTATAAAAATATTTTATATTTATTAATAATTAAAATGCTATTTCCTTTTCCTTACTTTTATAATTTTTTCTTGTTAACATATTATAATAAATTATTCTAGATACATTTAAATACAATATTCATAATGTAAAAATATTTTGAAAACTAAACATGAAGTAATAAAGTATTATAAAATATTCATAGTTTACACAATAAAATTACTTTATATTAATAAGGGGTTAGGTAAATCATTAAAACATATACCAAACTCAGGTTGACAACCATCACCATAATATTCATGACCAAATCCACATTTACCATCTTTGCTACAGCAGTCACCAAAGGAACATTTTATGTTGTTTATGCTTGGCACCACAATAGTATGAATTAGAAGAACTTTCCTTTTGTTTAATTGTTGTGGTAGCAGCTTTAACTTTTGTAGTAGTTTTCGCTTTTCTCGTAGATTTATATAGGTACAAACATCGTTTTAAACATTTATTTGAAAAAAAAAAAAAAAAAAAAAAAAAACATTGATCATCTATCTATTTTATTATCAGTGAAGCTCTGAATAGTTTCGTTGTTATTAGATTATATATAACCACTTAATAGATGCTTTTTTATATCTTGTATAAGGAATTAAACTATATCTATGAGTGTAACCATTTTTAACTAAAATTTCCATAAAAAGGGTTAATCATCATATGAATCAAAACTTGCACATATATATCTTCTTTACAGTAAAATAAATCAAGATATATATATATAATCATTA
Source organism: Piromyces finnis (assembly GCA_002104945.1). NCBI lineage: Eukaryota > Fungi > Neocallimastigomycota > Neocallimastigomycetes > Neocallimastigales > Neocallimastigaceae > Piromyces > Piromyces finnis. The sequence goes on along the minus strand of MCFH01000019.1, from coordinate 504,541 downwards.
TGTATGTGAGGATTATCGGCCAACATAATTAATTTTTTAAAATAGTTATTTTCATCGTTTAGAATGGTATATAATATATGACAACGAAAGGAAATATTAAAATATCTTTATTGATTTTTATATAGATTATTATCAAAGAAAATAAAAGCCCATTTTAATTCTGAAAAAATATTAAATTTGAATGATCCTCTATAGAGAAATCCAAAAAAAAAATAAAGGTAAAGTAGTTCAAGTACAAACTATTAAAGCTTATGCTAAAATTTTAGGATACCATTAAGTATATATGGGTGTATCGTTTTGTAATAATGACATAATGGTTATATATTTTTAGTATGTATTTTTATATTTCCAAATCAAAGTTTTTGAGTACTTGTAAAGAGGAGGATAATAGTTATTTGAAATGGGACGTGTACATATGGGTTATGATCTCTTAACCATTTAATAGTAAGAATCGTATAATAACATTCAATAGGGATAGGAGAGAAATTAAAGTAAAAAATTTGAATAATTATTATATGATAATACTACTCTAAAGGATTTTTATATACTTTTAAAAATGTAATAATAATAACAAAAAAGGTATTGTTGGGGAGAATAGTGAATAATGTAATACTATGAACCATTTATTAATTAATGAAACTATTTTGGCCAAAGCATATGTAGTCATGGACGTGGGTGGTCAAATAATAGTAGATCAGTAAGTAGCCAAAATATTAAAATTTACTAATAAAAAATTTAATAATTTAATTTTATGTATTTAAAAAAGAAATAAAATAATTTTTACTTTTTTTAACACAAAAAGCGAAGCTTTTTTTTTTTTTTTTTTTTTTTAAGAAAAAGTGTAAAGAAAAAAAAAAACAAAATAGGCATTACTATTTTTAGTTTTTCTATAAAAGATATTATGAAAAAAGAGGATTAAAGAGAATAAGCGTACTTTTTGTATTAATTAAAAAAGAATAGTTTTTTTTTTTTTATGGACAAAAGGAATCATTTTAATCACATGATTGGTTAAATAATAAATTTTATAATATCTTTAACTCCCTTTTTTTTTTTTTATATAAAAATATAAAAATATGATAATAATTGCTGTTGGTTTTTAAAAGTATTATAAAAGATAAAACCAAATACAAAGATACAAATACAAATAGGGCATTATAAACCCATTGAGTATTATACAAAAAAAAAAAAAAAAAAAAAAATCTTTAATTTAATAAGAATCCAATTGACTATGACTATCCAAGAAATACATAATAATTTATTAGAAAATATTAAATTATGTAAAAATTTAATTGATATATTGCTTCAGATTTATTGTGAATGTGAATATCGAAATTTAAATTTAAATATAATTATATTATTAAATACATGTAAAACTTTGTTTGAAGAGGCTATTTCTTCTCCCAATTTATATTTTAATTCAAGTGAAAAGTTAAAAAGAATCCAAATAAATTGTAATAAATTAAATAATATTAGTAATAGCCTTGTCTATTTTAATTCCAATACAAATCATTTTACGATATATAGTGAATTAATTAAATCATTGGATATTGTTATAGTATATGCAAATTATTTGTTTGAGTGGATTAAAATGATTGAGAAAATTCTTTGCAATACTATTAATAACAGAGTTCAATATTCAAATATTAATAACAGAGTTCATTATTTAAGTGCTATATTTTATCAAAAAAGATTTGCAAATAGGAATGAAACCAAAAATAATTTAATTAAAATATGGAATGAGTATAATAGAAAGAGAATTAGGGAAAATGAAAATATAGGATATAGGCGTTTAGTATTTAATGATGAAGATAAAGAGGAAAATTTTGTAAGGTGTAGTTTTCTTTGTGGGATTTCTTTTCAAAATCCTAAAACTTATCTTGTAAAAGTAGGTTGCTTAAGCTTATCTGATAATACGTTTGAAAAAATAAAGACTATATTTGAAAGAATAAATAATGCATCAAATTCAGAGGCGATATGCGATATGGGTCTTGAATTAACAGAAGTAGAAATTAAAGATTTTAAAATTGAAGTAAGTTTAGAGACTAATAATAAAAAACATAATATTTATTCCTTGGTTATAATAGATCAAAGTGTCATTCTTTCATCCATTTTTTTCACACCTTTTTCAAAGAAGCAATTAATGCAAAGACGGGAGAAAAATAGTGATTGTTATTTAATTAAACAATTATCAGACACCAATAAAGATCCATATGATTTACCATATTACATGAATGGAATGTTTACAAATGGAAGTTTAAATGATACTTTTACCTTTCCTCTTATAATGTACGACAATTCTAACCTTCTCAACAAAAAAAGTTAAAGATTTTTTTTTTTTTTTTTTTTTTTTTAGTAAATCTTTATTATAATGTTTATTGAGAATATACAATTATTTGTTTTCAATTCACACCAAAATTAACCATTATAAATTCTTATTTCTATTACTTGAAGAGAACAGTTAGATTTGAGGTATTCTAATGGAGGATACTTTCTAACTAGAAGAGTAATTCATACATAATTTCATTACCGATTTTATTTATTTACAAAAGTCATCCATCAGTCTTGCTTATTTGTAAAATTTATAAAATTTTATAAATATTGGTGATTTATAAAAAATTAATTGTCGTAGAATACGGCAAAGCATCTTAAAATATGATTTTTTTTTTCTTCTAGTAAAATTTTTTAATCGAATTTATTTCTAGAAAAAAAAAAAATTGAATTTTGAGATGTTTATTTATTTCAAATGTTAAGGCGTTTCCTTAGCATACATAAGGCTTCTGGTTCGACCCCGCAGATGTCAGTGCCTGTGGATTTTCCCACTGGGTTTGCCATGGGTTGGGTTATGATATTCAGGTAAGTATAAATGAACTTTCTAATTTACTACTATGATAATAACACTCGTCTAGCCGGCCTGAGAGGGTCTAGTGTACATGGTACATTCCAAATTAGAACTTAATAAGTGGTGACTTAGGCTATGTCAAAAACACATAATATTCCTTAATCAATTTAAGTGTAAACATTAGGGGGCAGTTGACACGTGATCAAATTGACTATAAGAGCATTGTAGTTGTGAAATATCGTACAACGACATGCATCTAATGTACATGGATTAAGTGAGCGTCGAAGCTGAAGAAACAGTATGACAGACCAGGAGGGTCACAACCACCTAGCAATAGGAATGAGCCAACGTTTCTCTAAGAACCACCATTGGAGCTAACTCTGATCGATGGGAGAAATGCACTCGGAAGTTAAAAAAAAAAAAAAAAAAAAAAAAAATATTTATTTCAAAAAACTAAAATCAAAACTAAAATCAAAAACAAATAATTTTACCTAAACATTTAAAATGAAAGAATAATATATTTTATTCATTACTTTTTATTATTATTATTATCATTAAAATATGTAATTTTATTATTATTCATTCCATTTTTTTTTATTTTTTGTACTTATTAATGAATGAAATTATATGGAAATGTAATGATTGAAATCAATATATTTCTGATATTTTTATTTTAAATAAAGTATAAACAAACATTTTATATAAACTATTGATGATTATAATAATGTTTTTTTTTTTTTTTTAGTCTTTATAATTTTAAGTTTCATGAACAAAATATAAAATTCTGCTTTCAATAATTCTATTGTAGGTATATTCAAGTTCACTTCTTTCATTTAAATTAAACTTTTTTCATTTTCACAAAGAAAAGTCAATAATCTTGGAAAGAGGTCATCAAAAAATCTTGAAATAACATCTACTTCTTTTATAACTAATTCTTTTTTTTTTTTTTTTTTTTTAAAGATAACATTATATCCTTTAATAGAGAAAGGATATGTTTTTCATCTCCGTTAATTTCAACTTCAATTTCAGGATGAACGTTGGTATTATCAAAGTATCGGAATTATTTTAATTTTTTTAACGTTAAGTAGTTAACTTCCCAATTATAATAATATATACAATAGTAAAAAATGAAATTTAAAACCAAATAAGTAGTAAAACTAATATTTCTCACCCTTTTCTCATTATTTAAGAAGATACCGGCATTTTCAATCTTTTGAAACCCTTTGAGTTGTATAGTATTAGTTATCAGATCGTTAAGGCAGCTTGATGGAATACCAATGAATTGAGGGTTAAGGGGTTGAGCATAATTTAATAATATACGACAATGACCAGATTGTTCAACTAATTTATGATTTGTTCTACCTATCACATTTGACTACATTAAGGACATTGGGAGGTTAATATTGGTGTTCCACAATTATCAATTTCATATAAATTTCAGAATGTGTTTTAATTTCTAATAATTCTTGAACTTTATGAATAACAAGGTCATTAGGTTCACCACCTGGAAGATAAGCTTTTCTAATATTTTTCATTACATTTGGTGAAGTTATATTGAAATAAAAAGAGCTTAATTAGGCATTAGAAGAGAAATTAGTAAAAAAAAATTCTCTTGCCAAAGTTAATATTTCATTGTAAGAAGTTTGAATCGTTGTGTTATTGATTATTAAAGACATTATTTATTAATTAACAGGATATAAAAATGAAAATTGGAAATTACAATAAAAAATAAAAATTAGTTTTAAAAAAAAAGTTTATACATTTTTTATTTCTTTTTGATTTCTTTTATTTTTAAATAACATATAAAATTTTTTCATGACCATATCAATAATAAAGAATCAATTATTTATTTTTTTTATTGTAAATATGATATAAAAGCGAATTATAAAATATTAATTATTATTTTTTTCCCCATTAACTTATGTAAAGAGACAGATTTGATACTCATTTTTATATGTACATACAATATATATTATTAATAATATTATGGACATATAATAATGTGTTTTTTTTTTTTTTTTTTTTTGGATATATAATATTATATAAGCAAAACAAACAAACAAACAAACAAAAAAAAACAGACATAATTATTAAAATACTATTAGTTTTTTTTTTATTATAACATAGCATTTTTTCCTTTAATATTATTTATTAATGAATTAAAGATAATTTTCAAAAAAAAAAGTCACGTCACATCATAAAAACAATGGGTTAAGTCGGTAGATGAAAAGTATCATTTGTTGTATATTATACAAGATTTGTCACACACGCACATAATATAAACATTTTCTATTATGATTGGAGATTCCGTTTTTTTTTTTTTTTTTTTTTTTTTTATATTTTATGTCTTATTATAAACCAAACCAAACCAAATAAAAAAAAAAAAGCTATTATTTAATGTATATGAATTGTTATGATGAATTGTAATGAATAATAAATAAAAATATGAATATGAACATAAATTATTGTATATATATATATATATATTTTTTTTTTGAGTAATAGATACTTTTTAAATTTTAATTAATAACAAAAAGTTACCTATATACTTCTATAATTTTTTAAAACCCGTAGAATTAACTCTATTTAATATTATATTATTATGAAATTAATTCTATTTAAAATAGTTTAAAAGTGTATATCTACATTTTTTTTTATTATTTAATTTTTGAAAAAAAAATAAAGGTTAGTCATAAATTAAATCGTTTTTATTACTTGATCTAATTAAATGTAACGCTTTAAATATTTAATCATCTTATTTTATTTTATTATAATATATATATATATATATTTAACCATTTTATTTTATTATTGAATATTATAAAAAGGAAAGAAATAGATTAGATGAAAAGTCAATTTCTTATATTATATATAAAATCATGAGATAGAAGAAGGTTTAAGAAAGAAAAAAAAAAAAAAAAGATAATATATTATTATAATATCAACGTTTGTATTTACTTATACAGCTTACTATTAATTTATTCGTCTAATTTTAGTATCATGATTTATTAAATATATTATACGTCTATAAATATTTATGTTGGATATAATTCATTTTTCATAAGAATAATATAAATAGAAATTATACTACTACTACTACTACTACTAATAATAATAATACTTTTAATATAATTTTTATAAATCATTGAAACTTTAAAGTATACTAATCAAAAAATAATAAAAGTAATGAGGTTGTTGTGTAATGAATTCATAATATTTGTAATATTAATATGAAAAATAATGAGAAATTCCAATGCCTATGGTAGTAATAATAAAAAAGTAATTTTAGTATTACCATAAAGAAACCAATTAATACTAATACTAATATTAATACTAATCTATATGAATAATGTTATTTATTATATAATTTTTTTTTTTTTTTTTTTTTTTTTTTAGACTTCCATATATCCTCATCTAACCCCCTGAGTTATATATGGTATGTGATTGTACATTATTATACATTGCCATATCAGAACGACGTCGGCACAATCATCCCTCTGGGCAGGGCTAATATGGAATGGCTTATTGCTCTTAACGATCCTATCACACAAAGACCGAGCTACCAACACCAGTGATCTCCTGAACCTTTATTGGCGAAGGATGATTAACGATGAGAACAACCCTCAAAGACCATAGTTAGTAATCTGTGAATTAATTGATACCCCTTCCTACATATACTCTAAACTTCAGTGGGAAAACCGCTTGATACGGAGAAAACTACCAATCTGAATTAACTGCTTAGGGTAGAGTCCGGTGGTATAGTTATACTTACCTGAATTGACCTTTAACCCCTATACTTTAAGCGCAAACCTGAAACAGGAAAATCGCTAAAGAACTGTCAATGGCGGGGGTCGAACCAGAAGCCTTATGAATGCTAAGCGGGTCTTAACAACCAGGATAGAAACTGGAACGACTATTTATTATATAATGTCTATTATTATACCTTATTATTTATTATTATTATTATTATTATTATTATTATTATTATTATTATTATTATTATTATTATTATTATTATTTATTGTGATAAAGCACAAAAAAATAATTTAATATATATTAATATTATATTAAATAATAAATATAATATATTATTTTAATATTATTAATGTATTATAAAATATATAAAAATATAAATATCAATTTAAAATAATATATTAATGTTTCAATTAAAAATAACAATTGTCAACAAAAAATAATAAAAAATTTAATTTAGGTATTGTGCAAAAAATTTAATATTAATATTACTTGACAAAAGATATTTCTTTAAAAGGCAGAAAATACAAAGTAGAATAAAAAAAAAGGATGGTAAGGATGACAATAGCAATTATCCTATTTCATTTATTATTTTTTTACTAATAAATAAATAGTATAGCGAAGTATAATTTATTATGTAAATGCTTTCTTAACATTTTTTTATATTTAGTTTTATTAAATATAAAAATATCTTTTTTATTAATAAAATAAATAAATGAATTAATAAATCTATAGATGAAATTATTTTAATTATCATATGAAAAAAGACTTTTTTTTAAAAAAATACATGTGAAAATTAAAAAATTTAATAAAAAATTTCTTAATATCATTATTTATATGATGTTACACAAAATTAAGTCTATAAAATTAATTTTTATAAAAAAATTTCATTAATAAAATAAATTAAAATAAAAGTTGTGGTATTTATTCTAATATATATTACTATATATTATTATATATTAATATTATATTATTATTAAATTTAATATTGTTGAAAGCAGAAATGAATTTTGACAACTTAAAAAAACTAGAATTTTTTTTTTAATGGATTGTATAAATATAATAAAAAAAGACAATAAAAAAAAGAATTTAAAAAACTTTAAAAAAAAAACAAAAAAAAAAAGGTTAAGTGAAAATATTCATTAGGGGAAATAAAAACACTTTTATAAAGGAATCTTGCTTTACTCCTACCATTTTTTACCTTAAAAAAAAAAGCATAATTCCTTAAATATTAAAAAATAAAAATTATAAAGATAGATTTTATTATCAATAAATAAATGATATATTAAAAGAATAAAAAAAAATTCTAAAAATTAAAAGTTTTTATAGAAATACTTTCACACACACACACATACCTATATTATTATTTAGGGAAAAATGAAAAAAATTATATCTATATTTTTAGATGATATTAAAAGAATTAGTAAAAGACCTGCTGCTGTTGTAATTTTAGTAGGTTTATTAATTATTCCAGGTATTTATGCTTGGCTTAATATTGATTCCAATTGGAATCCTTATGGTAATACTGGTAAATTACCAATAGCTATTGTAAATAAAGATAATGGAACAGTAATCCTTGGGGAAGAAATAAATATGGGAAATTTAGTAGTGGATGGTTTAAAAGATAATAAGGATATGAAATGGATTTTTACAAATGAAAAGGATGCCAAACATATGTTAGAAAAAAGTGAATACTACGGAGAAATAGTCATTCCAGAAAACTTTAGTACCAAACTCATCACAATATTTGATACAAAGAAAATTGAAAGACCTCAATTTGATTTTTATGTTAATCACAAGAAAAATCCAATTGCACCCATTATTGTAAATAAGGCAGTTGGTGCCATTCAAAACACCATCAATCAAAATATCATTAACGCTATTATATATAAAGTATTAAATACAGCAGAAGATATAGGTTTGGTAACAAAGGCAGCTCGTACCACCGAAGAACTTGTTGAAAAACTAAATAAAGCTAAATCAAATATTTCAGATTTAAGAGCTATATTTAAAACCATGGAAATTACAGCAGATCTTACCAACAACTCTCTTAATGCCTTTAAAGAATTACTTCCTACCGTTGATAACATTAGTGGAACCACGCAAAATGGAATCAAAGATATGCAAAATGCTTTAAAATCCTTTAAGGATTTAACTAATGATATTGATGAAACTGTTTCTTCCATTAAAGATGATAGTAAAGATATTGCCAATGTTATTGATTCGTTTGATGAAAGCCCTCTCGAAGATAACAAAGAAATTATGAAAGACAAAATGAACGAATTATCAGAGCAATTAAAAGAAAAATCCGAAAAAATCGATAAAATCAAAAGTATCTTGAATAGAGTAGGTCAAAATTTAAAGTTACCTCAATTAGACGGTATACAAGATAAACTTCAAAAAATATCAGATTCTATCGGTGATACCCAAAAGATCATTAGCAATACAAAACAAACTAAAAATGAAATAAAAGAAATTAAAAACAAGTTGAAAGCTATTCAAACTGAAGAAGTTGAAGTCTACAGTGCCTATCGTGATTCTATAAAAGGTGATTTGAATAGTGCCTATACCAATGCCAATCAATCCATGGATAGTATTAATGAATTATTATCAGGTGTCAGTAAAGCCACGGGAAAGACTGATAAAGCTTTAGATAGTATGATAAAAGCTTTAGGTAATACCAAGGATTTAACCGATAATATGGATAATGTATTTTCAAAACTTCAAGACGAAATCGATAAAATTGTAGATTCTTTAAGTGGAGAAAAGGAAAGTGAAATGTACGACAAATTCGTAAACTTGATCGAAAATGATCCAGTAGAAGTTGCCAACTTTTTATCCACTCCAGTAAAAACAAATGAAATTGATTTATATGATATTAATACTTATGGTTCAAAGATGGCTCCCTTCTATACAATTTTAGCTTGTTGGGTTGGATGCACTTTACTTATTTCTATTGTTAAAACAGATATTGATAATACAACCATCGGAACCGAAAAATTAAGAAATTATCAAAAATTTTTAGGAAGATTTTTATTATTTGGTAGTATGGCTGTCACTCAAGGTCTCATTATTGGAATTGGTGATATTCTACTTAAAGTTCAAGTCATTAATATTCCCTTATTCATTATTACCATTATGATGTCAAGTTTTGTATTTATGTTATTTGTATATTCTGTCACAGTTTCTTTCGGTAAGGTTGGTGAAGCCTTTTCTATTGTTGTTATGGTTTTACAAGTTGCTGGTTCAGGTGGTACATTCCCAATTGAATTATTACCAAGAGCCTTTGCCGTTTTACAACCTATCATGCCATTTTATCCAGCAATGAATATTTTAAGAGAAGCTATTGGTGGATTATACAAAAATAATTATATTTATTATATGATGATGTTATTATCCCATACCATTATACCATTATTATTAGGTTTATTATTTAGAAATCCATTAATTCACTTGAAAGAAAAATTAGATAGAGAATTGGAAAAAACAGATATTATTATTTAAAAACAAACAAATTTAATTCTTTTTTTTTTTTTTTTATTTTACCTCTCATTCTTTTCCTACCTACATAATATATATATTTATTATTTATTGGTTCTTATATTGGACCAATTTTAGAGTAATATATCATATTCTATTTAAAAATTATAATTATAGATTAAATTTCAAACTTTTTTTTTTTTAAAAAAAATTATAGAAAGAAAAAAAGTGTTGTTTTTATAGAGTAATCTGTATTATAGAAAAAGAAAATAGAATAATATATTTTATTTTTTTTTTTGGATAATTAATATGATATATATCTATCTATATATATAAAACCTTATTTAGTATATAGATATTTTCATTCTATGATAAATTTAATTCTCAAATCAAAGAATAAAATATCTATATATAGATGTTAAATAATTGTAATATTATATTGTTATATAGAAAAAAAATAAAAATCTTTTTTTTTTTCTTCTTTATCATATTACATATTACAAACATCCCATTTATTTATTATCAATTATATTTATTAAAAATGCTTATAAAGTAAAATAACGATATTAACATAATAATAATACGCTTAATAATACTAATACTACTAATAATAATTTTTAAAGAAAAGAAATACTCAAATAATAATAATCATAGTAAAAAAAATATTTGTTCTTTGAATATTAAAAAAGTTTAATAAAAAAAAAAAAAGTATACTTTAATATATAATTGTGATTTATATAAAGTATGAATATCTATAAAATAAACCACTTTTGCTATATGAAAAGTGTGATAGTAGCTTCCGTATCTTCATTATTTACAATAAAATCTCTGTTAATTTTTATTAAGGAATCCTTTGAATTTTGCTTGCTTTAAAATTAAATATATTTAGTTTTTTGAAATAAAATAATAAAAAAAAATATAGGAGAACTACTTTGTTAATATTTTATGTAATTAAAAAAAAAAAAAAGTTTTTTAAAGGTCATTATAAACATTTTAATAAATTAATGGTGATTAAAATTATATGTGTTATACTATTTCTTTAAAAAGAAAAAAAACAAAGTTTTAAATATTATATATATTGGAGATTAATAGAAACTGTCAATTTTTTTTTAGAATAAAATGTGGATAAAGTATGTATGTATATATGTATTATCCACCATAAATTACTATTATATCTAACCCTTTACTAAAGGTCATTTTTTTATAATAGTAATGTATATGTTTTTTACAAAACTTAACCAATAAAAATTTACAGTACATAATTTATATTGTAATAAATTAGTCATCATTTTTTCCATGGACATTTATTAACACAATTTATAAATCTAGCCATTTTTTTTTTTTTTTTATTAAAATATAAATCTATATAATGACAAAAAGGATTTGTATTATCATTTATAATACTAGTATATTTTATATAATTTATTTTTAAAAAACTATACCTCCAGTTTTATTTTATTTTAAATTCCCTTTTACTATCTTTTTTTTTTTTTAAAATAGAAATGTAGAAAAATGTAATAATTTGCCGCACTTTTTTTTAATTATAGAATATTAAAAATGTTCACCGTTTTTAAAATGCGGCACAAAATTTGTAAAAAAAAAAAAATTTATATTAAACTTTAAATTCTATCATTTTTAAACTATTATCATTGATATGAAATATTATTAAATAAATATTAACTAAATAAAATGGTAGTGGAAAGAATAATAAAAAAATAATTCTTTTAATTAAAAAATTTATTAATAAATAAATAGAATCTGACCCACATTTGTTGATGTCAAAAGAATATTAAAAAAAGTAATTATTCCTATTAAATAATAAATAATCATTAAATAGATAAATAATTAAATAAATAATTAAATAAATAATCATTAAATAGATAAATAATTAAATAAATAATTAAATAAATAATTATTAAATAAATTGGAATAACAATAGAAAAAGTATTTAATAAAAAATAAAAAAAATTTAATAATAAATAATAACCCTACTATTAAATAATAACTATTATTTCATATTATTTAAAAATATTATTTTTATTTATAAAATTATTGTACCATATAAAATATAATATATTATAATATATTTATAATATAATAAAGTATATAAATTTCCACAATTACAATTAAAGCAAACAAAATTGTTTATCATTTAAAAATAAATATTTACCGTAAATCATTTTATTGTAATACATTACTTTTAATATTCTAATATATTTAGTTATAAATATTGATTTTGTACATTAAAACTCCTCTGTCATATAATTATATTAATTATATTTTATTGATTATAAAACTAAACAATTATTAATGATAGTTTATTAAACTAATTTTTATTGTAAAAAATGTTTTCTAATGAATGAGGACATCGGCATCAGGATAACAACTAACAGCTACTATTTTCTAAGACATTTTATTTTCTTCTAATACAATCTTAATACATTATTAAACATGATTAAACATTTTTTATATATAGAAAATTGATCGTTTTTAATATAATAAAATAAATTAAAAAAGGTAATTTAATAGAATTAAAGTTTCGATTCACAAAAAAATAATATTAATTTTATTAATAAATAAAGTTTGGTTTTTACCTAATATATTTGTTTTAAGTATAAAAAATTTTAATTATTAATATTTCTAATTTTAATAACTAATATTTTTAAAGTTGCTGTATTAAAAAATATGTTTCATTTTTTATTCTATGTAACATAATCATTCAATTTGTAATATATTTGACCAATATATAATATTATATGGGAAATATTTAATTTATTTAAATAGTATAATAGTATACCTAAGGGATTTTGTGATAGGCTAGAGTTACTATAATTAGTTTATTTGGTATCAATGATAGATGAAATAAAATAAGAGAGTATAATTTTCAATATATTATAATATTTTAATAATATATTTTTAAATACTTGTTAATATATTAATAAATAATTATAAATAAATCAACTCATTGGATTATCATTCTTAATAAATTAAAGTTAATATATTTTAATATATAATAGTTTAGTCATGACGATGTTGTTTTAATCTATTGACTATTGACAATTAACTATCTATAATAATATTAATATTAATCATAATCATAATAATAATATTAATATTAATATTAATATTATTAATTTATTAATAGAAAATCATATATAAAAAGAAAATTTTCTCTTTTTTTTATTTCATCAATTTTTTTTATCTATTGATATTAATTAATATTGTAAAATTTGTAAAAGAACTCTTTTTCTTTTTGCTAAAAGAAATAGTTTTTTGTATTATATATATACTTATTAGTTTGGCATTTCAATATAAGTTATATATATAATATTTTATTTAGAAATTGTATAGTATTAACCAATAGGAAATTCAAAAAGGAAATTGTAATTAACAAATAACGATTATAAAACAATCAATCAAAACAATAATTATTTTTTAATTGTATAATATAAAATCAAAATAAATTCAAAATGAAATTCTACAACGCTTTATTATTATTAGCTGCCACTCTTACCTTAACTTTAGGTAACGGTTTAGATGTTTCTGATATTGAAGACAACATTAGTGGTGTTGGACTTGAAGATGGTTTTGGAGAAAGTTCTGAACCAGAAATTGATACCAACATGGCTCCAGTAGAAACTCCAGAAGCTCCAGAAACTCCAGTTATTGTTCCACCATCTTTCCCATCTGTTGATAACAATGTCCCAACTACTGATTCTATTCCACCACCATCTATGGACTCTGTTAACTCTAACCCAGTTACTGATTCTGTTAACACTAATCCAAGTGTTGATTCAGTCCCACCATACTCTGACAACACTGGTGTTACTCCACCAAGTGCTGAAGGTATTAGCGGTCAAAATGTTGACAACGGTGAAGCTTCAGATGATTATGGAAGCACTGATCAAATTGATCAAATTGATAATGCTGATGTCAACCCACAAGATGTTGTAGATGATGGTGAAGCTTCTGATGATTACGGTAATGCTGATGGTATTGACCAAGTTGATGGTATTGACAGTGCTAATGCCAATGATGTTACTTCTGATGATGAAGATGAAGGTCTTTCTACTAGTGGAAAGGTTGCTAGTGGTCTTGCTGGTGCCGCTGCTCTTTCTTCTGCTGGTGTCTTCTATTACATCAAGAAATCTAAGCGCGCTGGTTTACAAAGTGTTCGTACTCAAATTACTATGGTTTAAGTTTTCTAATTTAGCATATATTAATCCTTTAATCAAACAATTCAATATCGTTTTTTTTGTAGAAATAATTGAAAAATTATTCTTCATCAACATTCGCAATAATTAACATATCAAAAAAGCAAACGATTATTAGTCGTTTTGAAATTTTTTAATTTTTTTTTTATAATTTATTGTGTAAATATATTTAAAATATATTTTACATACCATATATATATATATCAATATTATCTAATCAATAATTTTTTTAGTAATTGAATATTATTAATTTTTATATAATAAAAACTTTTAAAATATAAATATCTTTAAAAAAAATGATGAAATTAATTATTTGTTATTTTGTGTAATTGTTTATTTTTCTTTCTGTGGGTAATTGTAATTGATATTATTTCTTTGTGTATATGATTGTTATTATTAAAAGATATATAAAGATACAATATTGAATAAATAAATAAGAATGTATAATAGATTATTGAAAGAAATAAAGTGTAAATGTTTTTTTATTAATGAAATTCTCCAAATAAAATTAATTTATCCAAAAAGTATTCTCATCATGGCCATGCTTTTTTTTTTTTTGATAATTGCCAGTAAACAAAAACTAAAAACTTAAAATATAATAAGAAATAATAGAGGATGAATCGTAAAAAAAGATTATCCTTGTCGTGTTACTTTGCGAAACTATAGACACTTTTTCAAGAAAGCTGACGAATCAGTTCCGGGAATGAGAGGTTTATATTTAGGTTTTCATAATTCATGTCAAGCCTCACTTGAAAACTTCTCTGGAAAGTATATTATTTCTATTTATACTTTTAGTCTTTGGAATAGATTCAAATGCTCGATTGGTAATGTTTATATGCCTCATAGTCATCACAACATCTATGTTGATCATGCAAAGTTAGAAGTTCGCTTGTGGTTACAAACTCATTCATCCCATCCATCGATTCTTGTTGGTGATTTTAATATGTCTAAAGTAAAATTATCCAACTGGTTATCAACTAATGGATTAGGAGATTGGGAAATTCTTCCGCTTAGAGGGTCGACTATCTCTTGGACTCGAGGTGAACAATCTTCCGACATTGACCATGCTCTTATCAATTCGAAGATGAAAGATCTTATTCACTCAGGATCATTTATAAATAATTTTTATCCTGTATCAGACCATAAGCCACTTCTTATTAATGGTAAAATTATTCCTATGGAAGATTTTTCTAATGACTTTAATGTTCCTAAGAAAATTCTGAAATGGAATAGATTAAAATGTATTGAGGAAAAGGAATCTATTCTCAGTCATAATAAATTCCAAATACTTTCAGCAAAATTCAACGATCCTAATGTTTCTACAGATGAACTTTCCAAAGAGTTTACTTCAACTGCTTTTTCAATTGCAGACGAGCTCAGTATTACTTCAGCAAATAATGTTATAAAGTCTTCATTTCATATTTCACAACAAATTTTTAATCTCCAAAAAATCAAAATGAAGTTGTATAAGAGATTTAAAAAAGAAAGAATTTATGATATAGATGAATTTATTAAAAGAATTAAAATCTACCGTAAGCTCATTGATTACATCCACAAAAGATGTAATGAATTTAGGAAGCAAGAATATCTTCATTGGATTAAAACAGGATGTGAGTATATGAAGAGTCATAATCCTAAGAAGGCCTGGAAATGGATCAAGAAAACTGCAAAAATTGGAAAAGACTCTTTCTTTATTGCTCAACCAATTAAAAATAAAAATGGAGAATTAGTTGTTACTACGGAAGAACAACTAGATGTGTGGCATGATCATTTCGAAAACCTTGCATCAGATCCAAGTGGTGTAAGTCTTGATTTGGAGCATTGGTATGAAGAACCAACGAATAAACGTTTTTCACTTCCTATGCTTGATGAGTGGAATATCAACCAAGATATTAGTATTGATGAAGTCAAGTCAGCTATCCTCTCTACTCCAAATTATAAAGCATCAGGTCCGGATGGTATTCCAATTGAATTTTACAAAGCATTAATTCCATCAAGTAATGATTCTAATAATGCTACAGATAATAATTCTTCTGGTAATACCACTTCAGATAATGACGCTCATGGTTTAAATTTTATTCTTAAATTATTTAACCGTATTTGGGATGGAGACTTCCCCAACTCATGGAATGAATCCAGTATTGTTTCTATTCCTAAGAAGGGAGATTTGACAGATTGTGATAACTATCGAGGTATATCACTTATCAATAATGGTATTAAGTTGATTTCCAAAATTGTCACCACTAGAATTTCAGAATATGGTCTAAAGAATAATTTCATTAGACCTGAACAATTTGGTTTTCGAAAAAAGGAAGAAAGTATCAGTCTTTTCATTTCAATCCAAGAAATATGCCGTAGACGTCAATTAGATAATAAAGAGACATATTTGGCCTTTTTAGATCTCAGGAAAGCATACGATTCAGTCCCAATCGGTAATATTCTCCATAAATTAGATTGTTTAGGAATCCGAGGTAAGAGTTTACAATTCATCAAAAATTTATATTTAACATCTAAGGCTAATGTCAAATTAGATGGTCAATTCTCGAAATCTTTTGATGTGAAGAAAGGAGTCCGTCAAGGATGCCCTCTTTCTCCTATTCTCTTTAATCTCTTTATTAATGATATATTTAAAGAGTGCGAAGATCTAGGAGTCAGTTTAGGTGACACTCGATGCTGTGGTGGACTTTTTGCAGATGATATAGTTATTTGTGCTCCAACAAGAGGATGCTTAAAAAAGATGCTTAGAAGAGTTAATGAATGGGCATTGTATAATGAAATGGAATTTGGTATCCAGAAATGTTCAACGATGGTGATTCGTCCTGAATCAATAGAAAATCAGAACAAGAGAGATCCAACATTTTACTTAGCAGGACAACCCATTCCAACTACTGATTGTTATACTTATCTTGGTGTTCCATTTGATAAGAATCTGTCCCTTAAACCAGTAATTAAAGCTCTTAATAACAAGGTTTTGAAAGGGCTTTTCTCAGTCAGTAAATTCTTAAGAAATCCTAATATTCCTATTCCTTTCAAAAAACTAGTACTTAACTCACAAGTGATTAGCAGAGTTTCATACTTTGCACCATTACTTGGATCCAACAAAGCTAGGTCTAGGATTGCTCAGAAGCATGTTAACAAAGGAATACGATGGGTTGCCGGAGTTCATAAAGCTGTATCGTTTATATCTTTATACTCTATTTCAAAAGATTTGAATATTCCTCCATTGTCAGCCAAATGTGCGTTAGCTCAGGTTAGATGTTTTAACAAATGGAAAAACTCAAATTGTATTATCTCACACCTTGTCAATTACATTCCTAAATTTAGAAAATACACGTGGTGCAAATCAAGTAGGACACTTGATAAAAAACTAAAGAAACATGGAGATGTTAAAGCAGTTAAAAACTTTTATTGGAAAGATCTCAAAGGGAATTCAATCAAAGCGCAATATTATGACGATAATAAATTTAGTGAAACTAAAGATTTTATTAAATTATGTTATGAATACCCAGAGTTTGCCTATGGCTTCTACTGGCTATTGAAAGCAAGAAGCGGATATAAGTTGGATGCTAGAGTTGCCAAAGCTGCCAAATTTGTTGATCCAGTTTGTCCTAACTACTGTCCATGTTGCAAGTGTGGAGATCAAAGTATTAAACATTGGTTATTAGATTGTCCAACATTTAGAGATATCCGTATTAAACATTATGATTCCATAGTCCAGCTATTAAATTTT
Source organism: Piromyces finnis (assembly GCA_002104945.1). NCBI lineage: Eukaryota > Fungi > Neocallimastigomycota > Neocallimastigomycetes > Neocallimastigales > Neocallimastigaceae > Piromyces > Piromyces finnis. The sequence continues at coordinate 486,525 of MCFH01000019.1, read as the reverse complement.
TTCAGTCAACGTAATTCCAATAGTCCTATCAATAATAATGAAAATGTTAATATCAGTAGAGATAGTAATAACATTAATAGTAATAGTAACAATAGTAGTAATAACAATAGTAATAGTAACAATAGTAATAATAACAATAATAGAAATAATAATATTAGTAATGATAGCAATAGTGAAGATAATAATTCTAATTTAGATAGTAATTTAGTTAATGATAGTAATAGTTCTAATAATCCGGTGAATATTAATGTGTATGATTATTCTAGTGTGTGCAGTGAAATATTTAAATTCCTTCTTGGGGGAAGAAGTTTTAACAATATTAATTACAATTCAAGGGAATGGAAAGAACTTTGTAAGCGTCAGATTCAATCTGGTACTAATGAAGGAACACCATTCTTGACGGTAACCGCGGAACTTCTAACCAAAATCATGCCTTTTGCTATTGGCCAGCAATGGTCAATGTTCAAAAGGTTTGAAGCAACATCCAAGAGCGTCAATGCTGAAGAAACAGTAAGACAGGCCAGGAGGGCCAGCGCAACCAATGGAGATCATAATTTTGTTCCATGACAAAATTTTGATCTTTGGCTCGGTGTCCCATTGGAAGTCAAATACAATTATTATACTTTAGTATGATAGTGGCTTTCTTACTTTAATTAAAATTACTAGAATACATTATACCCAATTTTTATTCATTTGTGTTTATTTAGACATATTTTTTTTATTTTTATTTTTATTTTATTTTAATTTTTATATTACATGTATTATAATTTTAATTAAATTAATAATAAAGTTTAAAATATTTGATGCCGTTAAAAAAAAAAAAAAAAAAAAAAAAAAAAAAAAAATAATAGTAAAAATGGTTATTATTAATCATGACAATTTCATAGTTGATTAAATGTAAAAAGAGAAATAATAATAATAAAAGACTATTTTATTCACTCTCTCTCCATTATTTTTATTCAATAACGATTTCTTCTTTTATTACCAATTTTATTCATTTTTTTTAATTATTTTGTGTAATGGAAAAAAAAAGAGAAAACTTTAATTATTATTAAAAATTCCAACTTTTGTTTTGAATTTTTGTTTTGTAAATGAAATTTATTAATTAAAATTATATTAAATTATAGGTAGATCATTCAGTGGAAAAAAAATTTTTTTTTCTAAAGGATTTAAAATAAACACCATGTTGGCTTTTTTTTTTTTTTTTTTTTTTTTTACATTTCACATTTTCACATTTTGAAGGGGAAATCAATAGAATGAAATAAAAAATAAAATAAATAATAAATACAAAAATGTATTTTATATATATATATATGTGTAAAATATAGTATTACCTTTTTTTAAAAGAAAATAATAAATAATATTCATAATAAAGAAAAAAAAAATTAAAATTTCAATTTCAGTCCATTATTATTAAATATACATTAAATGTATATTGCGAAATATATCTATAATAAAACGACATTAACCCTAAAAACATTTTCAATTGAAATAATAAAACCTTATTAATTTGTAATTTCGTTTTTTTTTTTTTTTTATCTAATTCCATTTTTTTTCCAACTCAACTTAATATGTATATAACCATAAATATAAATAGTTTAAATCAATTATACCAAAATGCTATTTAATTACACAACATTCACTACTCTTGTTTTACTTTTTTATTCATTAGTCAATGTCTATGCTCAAAATATAGCCATTTTTTTAAAACAACCTGATATGCAAAATGCTTTTGATGTTTTGTCTTGGGAACAAAAATATGAAGATTTAATAAATGAATACTTAACTACTCATAATGTTAATAATCCAGAGTTAAAAAATGTAAAGGTTGAACTCTATTTTTATGAATATTTACCTATCAATATAGATCATACATCAGAATATTTAGAATTTATAAAAGAAGCTATCACTCATTGGGGAAACTCAACTATTGATATGATGATTCTAGATGACCGTTATTTATTTAATGATGTCGCATTGATAGAATGTGACAGTATAGAATTATATTATAAAAGCAGAACACCAACAAGAGATCATTTATTGGATATGACACCTTTTATAAAGGATAAAAGTGTCTTGGAATACCATGATGCAAGACTACTAAATGATGGTAAACTTGATGATAAGATATACGGCTTACCTTTTGAACTTGATTTTGACTATTTATATTATCATACAACAAATGAAAAAGCAAAAGCTATTGTAGACATGATGAATAAATTAACTTGGGATGAACTATTATTACTATCAAGATTTCAATCCAAGGAACCGTTTTATATAGCCCTTGGTGATGAAGATGATGTATTAAATCTTTTTTTAGAATATACAAATAATAAATATAATTTATCCAAGGATTTGGATGAATCTTTCTATAACGTCTTTTACAATGGAACCGCAAAATATCTATTGAATTCTTTTAAAGATTTTATAAATACATATACAGATAATAATTATAATAAAACTCTTAGGGTCAGTTTGGATGACGTGTATACTTCCTTTATGAAGAAGGAGACATTATTTTTTAGAGGGAAAGCTTCTCACCATAATCATTTTAATGCCCTTAACAAGAATTATAATACTTCCATAGCTTTTACTTTACCTCCAAAGTATACTAGTACCCTCACTGAAAAATTTCTTGTTATTAATAAACATAGTAAGATTGATCCTAAGATATTGACAGAGGTGGCACTTCAACTCACTTCAAAAGAAATACAATATTTGAGAGCAAAAACTTTTGGTAGTATACCTACCTATGATTTTAATGTAGAAAATGACAAAATATTCACCTCGTATTGTAAAGATTTCGAAAATAATTGTCAAAATCTAAAATATTTAAATAAAATCTATGTAAAGGACATTTTTCAATCCAGGTATAGCCCACCTTTATTTGAAACAAGACTTCTTTTGCCAAGTGTCATTAAGAAATTTATCACTGGAAATTACACGTTAGACGAAACAATATCAGTATTTAAAAATGTTAAGGAATTATCCACTACCGGAATTGATTTTTATATTAATATTATTTATATCGTGACAACGATCGGTATTCTTTATTCCTTATCTGTTATCTATTATATACACAGGTTTAATAAACATCCTTATATAAAGGTCATCTCACCAATATTCTGTGTAATGATTATTTTTGGGTATATTATGAGTATGATAGAACCTCTGATGTTACTGCCCCCTTATTTTATTTTAAAATGTAAAATTTTATCTGTTTATGAAATAATTTCTGCAAGTTTTATTATTGTACCAATGCTGGCTGTCACTTTTCGTATTTATTATATTATTAAATCGGACACTGTCTCAATGATGGATTTAAATAATAAACGTCTCTTTATAATCATCATTTCAGTAATTTTAGTCACCTTGATATATAAAGTCATTATGTTTATATCTGATGAATTTTATTATATGTCGTTTGGTTATATTGTACAATCTCGTTTACCCTATTGTTTTAATGCCAATAATAAAATCATTAACCGTATTGACGATATTTATTTATTTATTAGTGTAAGGAAACCTTTTTATTATTTTTGATGTGTTATTTTATTTTTAATATATTTCTATATACATTTTTAAATATTAACTATCCATATTCTAATTTCTTTTTTCTTTATTTTCTTTATTTTTTTTTATATTTATAATAAACAACAACAACAACAACAACAACAACAACAACAATAACAAAATTAAAAATATAAAACTTTTCTTTTACAAAAATTTTTTATAAAATAAATTATTAAAAAAAAATACTTTTAGTTTATTGCTTTAGTAGCTATTGCTATACAGACTGGAAGAGTTTCAACAAAATTTGGAAGCATCAACTATATATATGCAATAATTATTTTTAATGTTGCTAACTTTGTATTTGTAAAAGTTTTTATTTATTTATCAACAAAAGGATATACTTTCCACTTTCTTATTATATCTATACTTTTCGTTCTTCTTTGTTGTATTTGTATCCATATTTTGGTTGGTACTAGAATTAATTATATTAAGCATAATAATAAATTGGGAATTGCCATTGATACAAGTAAATATTCAAATAATAGTGATCTTATTGGGTATGTTGCTATAAGAAAAAATAATACATTTAACTTTTTTGATTGGCTCAAAAATTTATTACCTTATACCAAAGGGACCACCATGGATACGACAATGATGACGACAACAACCACTTCAAATGAATTGAATGATGATCTATTTATAGACAATACTACAAGTAATAATTATCGTAGATACAAAAGTCAAAGTTTTAGTACTTTTAATAGTAAAAATTATTTGAAACTTTTTAATTCTTCTTCGCCAACAAATGAAAATGCTACTTCGTATTATTCAAAGGATTTACCTATACAAAATAAATTCCTTTTTAAATAATTTCTTTTGTTATTAATTACAAAAATGATATTACTGTAGAAAACAAAAAACAAAAAAAAAAAATTTTTTTTTCAAAATTTTATATTTCTATCGATTGACAATAGACAATTAACACACTTTTTTTATTCTATTTTTTAAAGTGCAATAAATTCTCAATGATTCGACGATTCATGTATTCTACAATTCACACTCTTTTATTTATTATTTATTTATTATAGAATTTAGTTATTTTAATAAAATTTAAAAAAAAAAAAAAACATTTTAATATCTATAATTATTTTTTCATTTTAAAAATTTTTTCTTTATTAATTTTTAAAAAAGGTATAATACATATAGCATATAGGATACATTTTTTTTTTTTTTTTTTTTTTTTTTTTACATTTATTATAGTATTTTTTTTTTTTAATGATCATTTTCATTAAAAAAAATATATATATATTTATTTTCATTAAATGCCTTATTTATTTAGATAAATTACTAAAAGACGACACACTTTAGAATCTATTAATTCAAGAATATATGCATATATATATTTTATAAATATGTAATTATAGAATCATTAGAAAAAGAGTTTTTTTTTTTTTTTTTTTTTTTTTTTGTTACATTATAGGGATATAATATTAACAACCACTACTAATGTTTCATTCACTATTAAAAAAAAAAAAAAAAAAAAAACAATGTCCATTGATTTAACTATTCAAGGGTAATTGCTTAAAAATGATTTACTATTATTATTATATATTTTCAGGTATAAAAATAAAAAATACAAAGAAGATGAAAATTAATATATAAATTATAATAATAATAATAATAATAATAAATTAAAAATTTATATTTACTTACGATATAAATAATGTATGTAAGAATATTAAGAATAAATATATAAATAGAGATGAATTTTAATTTTTTTTTTTTTTCCTTTTTATTAAATATAATTTATTTTGATTCGGAATCAACGGATATATCTGTTACTTGATCAGATGAAATTAAATTGGTGTATAATACGATTTCTGTTCCTAGTTTATTATTATTATTATTATTATTATTATTAACAGTGGTGGTATTGGTATTGTCAATGTCATATCTAACAATATTGTTGGATGAATAGTGTAATTCTAATATTTTATCTTTAAAGGTTTTTCTTTTTGATCTTGATCTTGACACTCGTTTTATTGATGGTTCCTTAAATATACTTTTTTTAATGATAATTTCCTGACTGAGGGCTTTTATATCGGTCATGGATTGATATAGATACAACCAAAATATTACAAAAAAGTCGGCTAATGCATATAAAATACTGATCATAACTTTAAAGATTATATTGAAATATATATCTTTAACTTTTATAATATTAATTATTAATAAAAGAATAGCTAATAATAGGGTAACATAAAGAATAACTGAAATGGTTCGTATATCTCTGTAGATTCTTTCGGTATTCCATTCCACAAAAGTTAAAAAGGCAACTGATAAAAATATCAGGAGTCGTACACCTATTAATGAATAGATATACATCGTGACATGATCATCCTTTAATTTACAAACATTGTAATTCATTCCATCTTCAATGTATTCCTCTACCACCTCGTACGGTGGATAGAAATAAATTCCAGACATGGTCATCGCATCGATACACAATACTCCGAGTAATGCTCGAGTACTATAGGTTTTTATAAAACGAGAGAATTTATTTTCGTTTGGGAAATTAATAATCAATTTAAGAAGTAATGGGAAGTAAAAGAGAGAAGTACAAAATAAAGCTACCACCGTCTTTGTTTGACATTTAAATAGGGTAACCTTTCCTAATGCGAAAAATCCGTAACAGATACTAAGCATTAAACCCGATATGGCCACAATCCAATAATCTTTATTAAATATTTTTAAAAATATATTGTATTTCCGAACACAAAGTAAAAAGGATGAAATAAGAATGATATAGATGGCAATAATCATTAAAGCCGTTATCGTTTTTCCTACAGAGGAATCGTATGCAATATCATAGATGGTATAGATATAATCTATATGTTTTAAGGTATCCTCGGCAGTATTGGAATTCCCGTAAATATATTCATTAATATAATTTTTAATTTGATTATTGCATTCGTTATACCGTTTAATGATATCTTTTTCATTTTTTACAAATTGAAGACTCTTGAACACATTACAATACAATTCATTACATTCCTCACTATTATATAATTCTGACATTCCACTATACTTCATAAACTTATTTAAATATTTCAATTGGGTTTTTTTCGATAATATAAAATCAATAACTTTACCCGTTGCCTTTTTATGTTCCTCATCAATATTCTTATTCATAATTAAATAATAACCGTTAAAAAAAGAGGAGGAGATGTCATCCTTTGCTCCAGGCAATTTTGTAATATGGTATAAATCATTCAAAGGTAAATTCCAATATCGACCAAAAATAGTATTTCCTTTGGATAGAGTTTCCGTTAACGTACCTTCAGAACACCTAAAATTGGCATCTTTATTAATAATATTTAAAAAAAAGTTTTAAAAGAAACAAATAATGTTTTTTTTTTTATTTATTAAAATATTCTATATAGTATTATCTATAAACGATTTTCAAAAATAAAATATAAATTTGATAAAAAAAAAAAATAAGACTATTTTATTATATTCATTTTTTAATACCTGAAGAAATACTATCTTTTATTTCTTTTATTTTTATTAAGGCATCAATAGCATTTTGACTATTAAAACTTGGTAAACCCATGTCATAGGAAGCTCTAAATGAATTTAAAAATTCTATAAATGAACCGATAATTCCTTCAGATTCTGATATTTATAAATTAATTATATATATAATTAATTATATATTATTAAGTTTATCATGATAAAATATTTTAATTTTTTAAATAGACAACTATTCTATTTTTTAAAAAATGATTATTTATAGATTTATCAAACAAACAAACAAACAAACAAACAAAAAAGATATATGTATTATTTATAATTTTTCTTATTGGATGAATATTTTACCTGGAAAGTATCCCAAATAACCAATTAAATCATTATTTCCTATTTTCTTCTCTTCTTCTAGAATATAGGATGCTGTATCAATAAGTTGATTCCATGTTTGAGGTATTGTTTTATTATATTTTTCAAGTAATACTTTATTAGAATAAAATACACCAACTTCTAAGTATAATGGCTTATATAAATATCATTATTATTGTTGTCGTCGTTATTATTATTATTATTATTATTATAATTGAAAGGATTAATTTAAATAAATCATAATTTATTTAGTGTAAAATGAAAAATTAATATTTTATTTATGAATAAATACATAAATATATTCAATAATAATAAAAAATATATATATATAAATATATATTTACTAATCCTATTATTTTATCGTTAATAATGCCCAAAGAAGAGGATATGCCATGTAAATAGGATTCCAAAGTTTCTTCTGATACATAATATCTTAAATTTTCTACATATGGATCAAAAAAGTTTGTATAAACTGCACTAATCATGAAAAGGTCATACGATTTATTTTTTTTTTTTAATATAGATTCTACAGTTGAATCATAATCATTAACATATACTGATATATTTCTTGGTGATAGCAAAATTCTATTAAGATGAATGTCTAAACCATTTTTTTTAGAATAGTCATTAAAATCGTTGGTTATTTCTTCCAAATATTCACATTTATCTTCATATGAAAATGTATAAAAATTTACTGTTATTCCGTATACCACAACATCTATTTAAAGTAATGTATAAATGTATAAATATAGATAATATATATAATAATAAGTTATATTATGACGAAATACAAATGAATATTCATTATATATCCTATAGTACATAGATACAATATTATGTTTGATTTAAATTTTTACATATTCTTGATAGTAATATAAGTGATAGTATTATCCTTATTAACATTTTTTTTCCTCTCCTCTTGTATTATTAATAAGATTAAAAAAAAATTATTATGAAAGGTACATTACATATAATATATAAATATTAAACATTATTAATATTATTAATAGTAAATAAAAACTTAAAAAAAAATTATCCAATTTATAATATTTTCTTTTTTTAAATATAATAATATTGATATTGATACCTTAGGAATATAATTATTTTAGTGATTATTATTAAAAATAAAGTTTTTTCATAAATATAAAATATTATTTTTTTTTAAAGTTTTAATTTTTATTAAAAATAAAGCTTCTAAAAAAAAAGAAAAAAAGTATTTTTATTTTTATACACATATTCAAAGTTTTTTTTAATTTTTTTTAATAATAAGCAGATAGCAGATCAAATATATAATATTATTAAGGACATTCGTCTTAACTTTTACTTATATAGAAAAGATATTCATATCTTTATTAATGTATTATTTAAACTAAAGTAATAATCCATTTAACCATTAAGGGTATTTTTTTATTTTTATTATTTTAACCTTTTTTTTTTTTCTAATATGTATCATATTAAATTATCCAAATTGAAAAAAATAGTATAAAAAAAATAATATATGGAAACATTTGTAACCCTTTTAACTATTGAAATCTTAAAAAAAAAAAAAGGTTTTTTTAACACATTATGCAAAGTTTTAAGGTTTATGATCTGTGGATAATGATACATTTTTAACATTTTAGACTTTAAGTAAAAAGTTTATTTTTAGCTTTTAAATTATTTTAAAATATATTATGTATTTATATAAAAATAATAATAATAAAAATGAAACAATATTTTATTATCATCTTATTTTCAAAAAAAGTTAATATATTAAAAAAAATGATTAAAATATTTAAAGAATATATAAATATATATTCTAGTGATTTATATTTTTACTTTAGAATAAATTAAAAAATAATAGGTTGTTGTTATTTTCGCAGCATGTCCCCCATTACAATGCATCTATTCTTTTAATTATGGCACATGCTTTTTGTTTTTATTTTTATGATGCACTTTTTGCATATTTTCATAAGTAATATTGTAAAGAAATTTAGATTCTTTTAAACTAAGAATACATTTTTTTTTTTAAATATTCTTTTTTCATGATGTATTGTGACATTTTAAGATCTATTAATTTATAAGTTTTAGTATTTAATATTTATAATATATACATATTTATCTAATTTTTTTATTGTCAAAAACTAGAAGATATCATATAAACATTTTTTTCTACTTCCATAGTTTTAGGAAATTTTAAAGATCATGTTTTTTTTTTTTTTTTTAAATTTATTATTATTTTAACATAAAAGGGAAAAACAATATTTCAACTATTTATATATATATATATACTTTTTACCAAGGATAAAACAATATTTATATTTTATATTTTCATATATTTATTATTTATTAGTTTTTTTTATTATTAAGACAACAAAAAAATGTATTTTGATAGTCTTTCACATTTAATTTAAAGACCTAACTTGATTGTTTTTTTTTTAGCATTTTAACATTGATACCTTTATTGATTAATATTAGTTAATAACTAAAAGACACGATTTTGGTATGAAATTCTTTAATATCATTAAAAATGGAAATCTAAAAAGTGTTGTAAAGGGTTTTTTTTTCATTCTAATAAATTAGTATTGTTAAAGTTTTTTTTTCTTTCCTTTTTCAAGGCATTAAAACATAAAATATTTAAAACGATTTTTGAATTAAAAGTATAAAAGTATATATAATGATAAAAGGAAAAAAACAACTTTATAATTTATTATTGGGATTATATTTTGAAAAATTAAATGAAAATATTATTCTTTTATAAATTTTAAAAAAAATTCTAATAACTAGTTTTAAGTGATAATATTCTATTGAATGGAATAAGAACTTCAACATAGGATCATTGTAATTGAAATGAATTGTCTAGTTTAAACAAAATATATGATTTTTTTTTTCGTTTTGTGATTGTAGTATTTCAGGATGAATTATCATTGTTGAATATTTATTGAAAATTAATGAATGTAACTTTTTTTTTTGTGGAAGGTACAATCATTAGCCTTTTAAATAATATTTTTTTCTCAAATCATTCGATCCACAAAAAAGAAAATTATTAAGGAGATATTTAAGATAATAAGTCAATTAATGGACTACAAAATAAAGAATTTCCTCATCTTTGAATTATCTAAAGATAGATAAATCTTTGAGTAAAAGAAATTTTTCAATCATCTCATTCATTCATTAGTAGATAATAAGTTGGGTGATTTAACTAAAAAAGATAAAAATAATTAATAAGAATTGATGGAAAAGATAAGTGGAAAGTTTCTGGTCAAGAATAGAAACATCAATTTTTTAGAAAATCATTTAAGGTTTTTAAGAGTAATATGGTGTAGATTCTACTTTTTTTTTTGTATTTCAGTCATTGCTATTATTAGTTTCTTGAAAAAAAGTAAAAAAAAAAAAAAAAAAAAATTAAAAGTTCATAAAATTGTTGATAAAATATTCAGTGTTATTTTTTTTACCTTTATGATTACACCTATTAGTATTCCAAATAAAGCAAAAAGAAAAATAGTTATCTCATTTACTTTTTAAAGATAAAAGATTTTTATTATGCTATTATTATTACTAATGGTATATTTCATATCGAAATAATAATAGAATTATTATTTTAATAATCTTAAATTTAGAGAGTTGACAAAATTGTTAAATCATTATTGAAAGAATTTTGAGAATAGTTTGTAGATTAGATGAACATTATAAAATAAAAAAAGAAAAAGAAAAAGGATTGTTGAAGATAAAACTTTGTGTTTGTTGTTTTTATTATGTAATATCTGAAGTGTAAGTAATTCTTTTATAGAAAATTCAAATACATTGAATACATTTACTAATAGAATTAAAATATCAGACATCAAACTACTTGTAATTATTCTTGTGTTTGTTGTTTATATTATGTAATATCTTTATACATTTACTAATATCTAATAGAATTAAAATATCAGACATCAACTACTTGTAATTATTCTGAACATCCTACTTACAAGATCATACTTTTATCTTATTTAATATTTAAATTAAAAAAAGAAAATATATAATTTACCCATAAAGTAAATAAAAAAAATTATTATGTATATAAAGCTTTTTGAACATCCTACTTACAAGATCATACTTTTATCTTATTTAATATTTAAATTAAAAAAAGAAAATATATAATTTACCCATAAAGTAAATAAAAAAAATTATTATGTATATAAAGCTTTTTTTTTTAAATAAAAATTAGATTTTATTTAACTTTTTTTGATAGTAAATAATTATTTTTATACAATTAATTTTTTTTTTTTACATTTTTTGTTTATACATTTTTTAAAAATTATTTTTTTTCTTTTAGTTATATTCTTTTTAAATTATTTCTTTTTTTTTTTTGAACTCTAATTTAGAAAAACTACTAACTAAAAAAAAGATTTTTTAAAAGTGGTTTATTTCACTTAGGCCATGTTTAATGGACTGTTTTCTAATGAATCCTTCTTAGATCTCTTAACCCAAAGGAAGATACCAGCAGATGAAAGTGCAGCAGCACCAGCAATACCAGCAGCAGCTAAAGTACCATCGGTTCCTTCTTCATCATCAGCTGAATCTTCAGCATTGTCTCCGGCATCAAGATCATCGACATTCTTGATATCATCACCTTCTTCATTACCGTAATCATCTGAATTTTCAGCAGCATCAGTTGAGTTAGCATCAGCATTAGCAGCATCATCTCCGTAATCATCAGAAGCTTCACCAGCATCATCAGCAACATCAGCATTATCAGCGACATCAGCATTGTCAGCATTGTCAGCGGTATCATCAACATCACCTGGAGCAATACCGTCAACATCTGGATTTTCTTCTTCAGAAGCTACATCAGCAGCATCTTCATTAGTAGCTGGAACATCAGCTGGAACATCAGCAGTAATATCATCCTTAGTAGCTGGGGCGAGATCTTCAGCATCAGAGATTTCATTACTGTTAGCAAGAGCTAAAGCAGTGAAAGAAGCTAATAATAAAACAGATTGGAATTTCATTTTTGATAAAAGTTTTTTAAAAAAAAGTGTTTTTTTTTCTTTTAGTTAATAGTTTTCTTTAATATAAATACTTTTAATGTTAATATATATATTAATTTTTTATTTGTAAAATAATATATATATTTTTTATAGTTTTACAAAAAAGTTGTTTTTTTTATTTTATTTCTTTAATTTTATAGTTTATTATAAAATTGATTTAATTAATAAAAAAAAGGAATTCTTGTAGGTATTTATATGATTTTTAAAATAATAATAATAATAATAAAGTATTATGAAGGATTTCAATATTTCAATATTATTAATTCTATTTAAATTTGTATTTGTGACTTTTATTAAAAAAAAGGGTCAATTATTAATAAGTAATCATTTGTTCATTTAAAAATAATTTTTTCCTAAGGATTCCTCTTGGCGCGCCATTTTTTTTTAATTATTCAATTTTTATTATAAATTAAAGTTTTAAAATTTTAAAATTAAAAAAATAATATATTTGAGTAGTACAATGTAGTACAACACATTATATGATATTTTTTAAACTTTAATATTATTTGTTTTTATTTTATTTCTATAGAATTTCATAATAATGTTTAATAATTTAATATAAAAATACATTACAATATATTTATTTTAATTTATTATATTTATTATTTAATTGATTTTAATATAATAAATATATTACGTTTTACATATTAATCTACTAAATTAGATAATAATAAAGTTTTTATTTAATATTTAAATTACTATGAATATCATTAATATATTATTTATATTATATTTATATATTAATAATTAATAATATATAATATATTTAATATATTGCGATTTTTTAATTTACATTATTTAAGAAAAGTAATAATTAAATTAGAAAAGAAAAATCTAAAAAAACGAATTTATAATAAAAATGAAATATTAATATATAGTATTAAAATTTATTATTATTATTATTATTATTATTATTATTATTATTATTATTATTATTATTATTATTATTATTATTATTATTATTATTATTATTATTATTATTATTATTATTATTATTATTATTATTATTATTATTATTATTATTATTATTATTATGTTGTTGTTGTTATTATTATATATTTAATTAGTATTTCCATTAGTTTATGTTATTAGTTTTATTATTATTTGTTATATTTATTAATTATTATCTTTTATTTATATTTTGTAATAATAAAGCTATGTAAAAGAGAAAATAAAATATAAGGTTTTAATATCAAAATATTAATTTACTAAAAATACTACTATTAAAAATAAATTAAAATTGTTTGAAACTTGAAAAAAGTTTTAAGCTAAAAGTAATATGAATTTTTAATTATTATTAATATAACATAGACTTAAAAAACATATAAATACATTTGAATTTTTCTTCATTTTTTTGTCATTATTTTAAATCAATTTTTATAATTTTAAAGTTATAAGAAATTATCGTTTGATTATTTTTTGAATATTTATAAAAAATATATATATTATTTTAATAATTTATAATAAAATATAATATATATATTCTACAAAGTAAAAACATAAAATCAATTTATTATAAAGAAAACTATTAACTAAGAAACTTTTAAAACTTTTTTTTTTATACAAATTTCTAACTAATCAAAATGAAGTTCCAAAGTATTTTATTATTCACTACTCTTGCTGCTTTAGCTTTCGCTAACAGTAATGAAATTTCTGATGATGAAGATATTGCTCCAGCTACTAAGGATGACATTTCTGATATTCCATCTAAGGTTGGAGATGTTGCCGATATCGGTTCAGACAAGGAAGATGATGCTTTAGATAATGCTGATATTTCAGATAATGCTAATGTTGATGATATTCCAGGAATTGGTGATTCAAATGAAAATCCAGATTCATCAGACATTACACCAGGTGATGCTGATGGTGTTAATCCAGATGCAGAAGCAGGTGAAGCTTCCGATGATTATGGAGAATCACCAAATGATGCAGCCGATGCAGCTGATGCAGGTGAAGCTTCAGATGACTATGCTAATGCCAATGATGAAGGTGATGTTGAAGGTGGAGATGACATCAAGAATGTTGATGATCTTGATGCCGAAGACAATGCTGAAGATTCAGCTGATGATGAAGAAGGCACCGATGGTACTTTAGCTGCTGCCGGTATTGCAGGTGCAGCTGCTCTTTCATCAGCTGGTGTCTTCCTTTGGGTCAAGAGATCTAAGAAAGATTCATTAGAAAACAGTCCATTAAACATGGTCTAAATTCATCATGATTCATCATGAATCTAAATTTATAGAAATTCAAAAAAAAAATATTCCTTTAGTTAATAGTTTTTTCTTTTTTTGAGTAAAATGAAACTAAAGCTAAAATTTATGTATAAAATTAAATGTATAAAATTAAAATGTATAAAATAATTACTATCTAAAAAATTAAAAATAAAAAGTAAATATTAAAAATCTTAAATGTTTTAAATATAATAATTGATTACAAAGTTAATTGTTTTTGTTTTAAAATTAAGGATAATACTATACGTATTTCTTATAGAAATGAAATATTGGAAAAAGTATTGAAAGAATTATTTGAAAATTACAAGAATGATAAATATTATGAAAGTAATAATTATTTTAAATTTGATAATAATTTTATTTTAAAGTTACTATTATAAAGTTTTGTTTTCAAAAATAGAATTTAATAGTTTATTAAGTGAAGAAAAAGAAAGTGAAGAAAAAGAAAGTAAATGTAATTCTATAGTTATTTTTAATATATAAGAAAACCCTGAATTTCTAGATATGAATGAGTATTCTTATCTTTGATAAATTATGGAGCATATATAGGTATAAAAGATAATAATAATAACACGGAGCTAAACGAATATTACATTACCTTTAATAAAAAAAATCAGAATAATTTAAATATATGTATTTAACAGAAATAATTGGTAAATTCAATAAAATTTGTATTTACTAATCTTTAAATATGTTTCCAAGTAACTGAACTATTAAATATACCATTAAATATAAATAATGTGTAACAATATAAATCCCATAATAATTGAAAATACCTGTTTTAATATATTATTAAAATAATATAAATTAGTAAAAATAGTTAGTTTTATTATCTTCATATTACGCATACCTTTAATTTCAATTAAACAAAATGCTGGGGGTTATTGTTTTGTTCTTATATCATTAGATTTTCTTCATTATATATATAATCTTAAAAATTTTAAATAATATAAATAGTATGTTTATAAAGATTACAGGTTACTTTTACAAAAAAATTGATATTAAAACTTTATATTAACCTATTATTTATTATTTAATATTAGGTTAAAGAAAAAGTTTCTTTAATTATATTATAAAATATAATAATAGAATCATTGAATTCTTTATCAATATTACTAGAATCTAGAATATTATGAAATATCTTTTGATTGTGTTTTTATTTTAGTAAATATATAAAAAATTGTATAAAAAAATTGTTTATAAAAATATATTTAATATTAAATTTTTATGTTAATATTTAGTTATTTAAAAATTCGTGTGTGTTATTAAACAAATATTTATTTACTATTTTTTTTATAGTAAAATAATTTATTATAATAATAAATGTATATAAATAAATAAGAGGATAAATGTTTTAATATAAAAAGAATTTTATATATTATTTATTAATTAAAATTTAATATTTACTTGATAATTGATATATTATAAATATAATCTTAGTATTAGTATAATTAACCTCAATGTTATGTATTTTATGTGATTAAGTATATTTTTTTTATGGACTAGTTATAAATTATTCATATGATTAACCTTGTATAAAATACTACGCCATGTTGTAGTATAAAAGGTTTTATATTTCCATAAATTTATTAGAGTATCAAAATATCAACTGTAGAAAATTAATAATCAATAATATAATAGTAATAATTCGTAATAATCGCTTCAAAAGTATTAATGAAGTAATAGTTTCTTTATCATAAGTTAGGGTAATAAATTTGACCTAATTATAAAACTTAAATAAACAAATCTTAATAATAATATTAATTATTATATATTAATATAGAAAATTTTAGGAAATTCCCTAGTTTTTTAGCTAGTTTACATAGTTTACATAGATAGGATAAAAATAATATATATGTAAGTAGTAAAAGTAATAATTAATAAATATACATAAAAATAAGTAAACAATTTAAAATAAAAGTATCACTGATCCTATACATTTTTTATTTTTAAATCTTTATTAATTTATATAATAATAATAAACGTAATAATAAACATAATAATAAACATAATAATAATAAACATAATAATAAACATAATAATAATAATAATGACAATAATAATATATATATAAAAGAAATTAAATAATGGACGAGAAGGAATATAAAAGTAAAGATGAAAATAATCAAAAAATATTATCAGAATCTTCATTAAATGCTTTAATGGATTCATGCAAAAAAACAAATGATATTCTCCCTTTTTTATTACAATTTGATCAATATTTTAGTAATAGTGATATTATTAGAGAGATAAACAAAAATAGTTTCGATAATATCGATGATATTTACGATCTTCTTCAAATGTATATTATCAATTTAAAATGTTTAAAAGAATTAGATTTTTTTAAAAATAGCCGTCAATGTTTAATTAAATTATTAAAAATAGGAGAATATAATAAATATATTAATTTCTTATTTTACATTAAGCTCTACCAATATTATTTAAAGATTAAAATTAGAAATATAATTTTATTAGAATATCTTGTTCAATACCGTGAAAAATATCCCAAAGAAAGATATATTGAAAGAATAAAAACAAAAAAAGTTAATTTATTATTAGAAAATGAAAAGGATAATACCCAGTTAGAACATTATTTGTATGAATTAATGATAAAGGAGTATTTAACGCCGAAAAACATCCAATATAGTGAATTAATAGAAAACGAACAGTTGGAGCTTGATTCTCTTGATTATTTTATAGAAAAAGATAATATAGAATGGATAAAGTATTACTGGAAATATATAGAAAAAACAGCAATATATAAAGAAATGGGAAAGGAAGTATTTATGGATTGGATTCCATATACATATCTTAAACACAAAGTGGAAATTGAACCTATTATTTCTGAAGCCTATTACATTGAAGATATTAGAAATGATAACGACTTTATATTTAATCATGTAAATAAAATTAAGCATATAAAAGTGTACAAATTTGGTTATTCCAACAGCATTCTTAAAGAAATCGATTTTATTCTAAATAACATCAACAATAGAAAATTATTAATCGAGAAATACGATTTCTCTAAATTATATAATATTCACTATTATAAAACCATTTTAAATATAGACTATTACACTATTAATCTCTTTAACTCTGTTAGTAAGAATAAACTCGAAAATAAGCTTATCAATTTAGAACGCTCCCTTTCAAGCAAAAAAATACAATGCCCATTTCGACGAAAAAACAAATATTATATTAGTGAAAAGTACGAAATTCCTTTTACCAAGGTTAATAAATTATATCAAGAAGATCCCGATAACTATGTAATCGCGTTCGTCAGTCAGATAAAATATTTAGTAGATTTATTATGCATAAAATTAAAAAAGGAAATTGAAGAAAAAGATATAATGTATATAGATTATCTAAATACCAAAAATAACGATGAAAACAATAGGAGCAGCTACAATAATAAAGATAATAATGACAATAAAAATTCAAATTTAAAAATTCAAAGTATTTCAAATGCAAATAGGCAATATTCTAGTATTATCGATAATTTATTTGAAACTTTATATAATAATAATAATAATAATAATAATAATGATGATGATGATGATAATGAAGAATTTGATATAAATAGTAATATTAATAGCATTTATAAAACACTTTTAAGGAATGATGAATTTATAAACTTCTTTGTAATTGAATATATAAAATTTATTAGTTTACCAAGAATAAATCACCAGCTTATGAAATTCAATTATAATAATAAAAATATCAATTCTGAATTAGATAATAATATTAATGCTAAAAGTTCATTTTTATTTCAGAAAAAATCAATGATTGAAAACTCGTTAAAAATCATTATTCTGTTCTTTTTTAATATTAAAAATAAAGATAATTTTTTGCATTTAAAAAGTACAATAAATTTTTTAAAAGAGAAATTGAATTTCTTTAGGGTTAAAATAAATAGTAATGATTTTTTTAATATATTGAATAGTTTTGAAAGTTCAAAACCAATATCAAAGATTTTATACATTGATAATAAAAATGCATATTTATATTACGACGAAATTATGAATATATGCAAAAAACTTAACATAGCCAAAATGAAAATAGATGAAAAGGCTTATGAATTAAAAAGTATCAACCCAAGAGATATTAATTTTTATAATCTAAATTTCTTTTACCTTGATTATTCCTTTTTGTCAAATTTATACAACTTGATAGTAAAAAAGAAAGAAGAAGAAAACAAATCTAAAGAATGCAGGGAGAATTTATGTAATATGAAAAATAATTTATCATTAATTAATCATATTTTTAATAATAACATCAATCTTTTTTTTAGTTATATCTATAACAGTTTTAATGATGTATTTGAAAACGACTTTGTAGATAATGTTAATTTTAGCTTAATATCTATAAATAATCTATTAATTGATGGTTTTTGGGATTGCTTTTTTCAAGGTATGGATTGTGATTTGGGCGATCTTGATCCTGATTTTGATTATTCTGATTATGTGGATGGCATTAAAGATGAAGAAATTGAGGATTTTCTACAATATTTATATAAAATTTTAAACGTTAAACTTTATAAAACCCCCCATTTTTTTAGAAATAGAATTAGATTTTACAAAGAATTAATTGATGAAAGCAATGGTAAAAGTAATTATGAAACATTTTTCAAACATTTAATTATAATTCTTCAAAAATTTGATGATGAATATTCCGATTTATTTGGAGATGATCATAATAAATTGAGAAAAAGTAAAAGTTTAGATGATATAAGTATTAATCTTATTAATGAAGAAGAAGATGTTAATAAAGAATCACATCATAATCCAATAAATGACAAACATGATTTTATTAATAATAATGATATAATTAATTTAGATAATTCAAAAAATTATAATGAATTATTAAATAAAAAGGAATTCAATGATATAAATGAAAATTTAGAGTTGCGAAGAAAATTGTATATTATGCATAAAATATATACTGTAAATAATATGAGAACTAATTTTGGAATTTTTGTTTCAGAAAAAGTAAGACATTTATATTATGAAAGATATCTTAGTACATTTATTCGCAAAACAATTATTTCTCAGTTTAATTACATATTCCTTAAAAATATCAGAAATGATAAAATCGATAAAGATAAAATGGAATTTATAAGAAAACAACTAAATAAAGTAAATAAAAATAATAAAATACTATCTTTAAATATTGACATGGAATATACAAATAGCTATATAAATTTTTTAAATTATATTGTAAATTTTTATGATAGTGGTTTAACATATGATTATGAAATATTAAATTATAAGTACATCATCGAGAAAAATGATACAGTAGATTTATATAAACTTTTTAGTAATTTTTCTAACATTAAGCTAACAAATAAAGAGTGGTTTGAAATTAACAATGAAAATAAATCCTTTTTTTTATTGACATTAGGAATATATTTACTAAATGCTGATTATTCTAATAGTTATTTATATAATTCAATGAATAATTTCAATATTTGTTGGCATGAAGATATAATAAAAATTAATGAAAATGATGTCAAGATATGGTTGAAATGGTTTAATACGAGTGGTGATCTATATAAATATTATGAAGAAGAAATTAAAGCAAAAGAACAAGAAATAATAGAAAACACAAGAATTATAGATAATATACTTCAAATAAGTTTAAAAAATTTTATGAGGTTTGATAGCTATACAAATATTAATCAATTGTTATTACCATCATTTTTCCATTATTTAAATAATAATAATATATATAATATACAAATTTAAAATTTATCAATTGGCATAAAAACGATTCTATACATACATATATATGTATGTATTGATATTGTTATTTATATTCATTATATATTTCATATTTATTATGGTATTTTTATTTAAATCCACAAATTTTATTTTATTTTTTAATCAATCAATATTTTTGGTTAAATTATATATACGAATTAATTATTTTCTGATATAAAAATAATATGTGACTTGAACATATTATTATATTAGTAATTTTTCCTAATATTAAATTTATATAGTTTTATTATAATATTAATTGTTTCTACAATGCATAAGAATATAATGTAAATGTACGACAAATGTAATATCATGTAATGTAAAAGAGTATTGTAAATGAATGATCCATATAGTTCCAGCCTTATAATTGGACAATTAATTATTAAGTAAGCCTCATTAGTATAAATAGATTAGAATAAATATTATTAAAAAGGGCTTCTTGTTTTAGTTAGAATTTTTAATATTTGACAACGACAGAACGTTTTAGTATTTAGACAGAATAGAAATATTGGAACGTTATAAATAAAGTTATTAATAAAATATATATTAATTAAAGTTTAATTCTTTCTACATAAAATTAACCCGTATCATTGTCGTTCCAGTTTTTATCCTGGTTGTTAAGGCGTTTCCTTAGCATACATAAGGCTTCTGGTTCGACCCCGCAGATGTCAGTGCCTGTGGATTTTCCCACTGGGTTTGCCATGGGTTGGGTTATGATATTCAGGTAAGTATAAATGAACTTTCTAATTTACTACTATGATAATAACACTCGTCTAGCCGGCCTGAGAGGGTCTAGTGTACATGGTACATTCCAAATTAGAACTTAATAAGTGGTGACTTAGGCTATGCCAAAAACACATAATATTCCTTAATCAATTTAAGTGTAAACATTAGGGGGCGGTTGACACGTGATCAAATTGACTATAAGAGGCTTAGCATTGTAGTTGTGAAATATCGTACAACGACATGCATCTAATGTACATGGATTAAGTGAGCGTCGAAGCTGAAGAAACAGTATGACAGACCAGGAGGGTCACAACCACCTAGCAATAGGAATGAGCCAACGTTTCTCTAAGAACCACCATTGGAGCTAACTCTGATCGATGGGAGAAATGCACTCGGAAGTTAAAAAAAAAAAAAAAAAAAAAAACCCCGTATCATTTCATATGTATACTGAACATTTTCCTTTATAATTTATTATCATTAAATAGATTTTAATTTAAATTATAATAACTTTTATCTATCATAAAAAAAAAATATATGTTATTTGCTAAAAAGTAAAATAAAAAAATATATATTATATATTAATAAAAATAAAATAAAAATAAATAAATAAATAAATAAATAAATAATAATAATAATAATAATAATAATAATAATAATAATAATAATAATAATAATAAAAAGCAAATAAGAATAAAAATAAAATATAAGATAATCATTATCTCAATAAATATTAACAAAAATAAATATTATCAATAATATTATATTTATTGAAATATTTTTAACTAGTAATAAAAATAATAATTTTTAATAATTATATATGTTGAATATGAGAAAATATATTGTATTCCTTTTAATAATTTTATTAATATTTTGCAGTAATATTATTTATTGTGGAATGGCAACCAAAGGGGTGCTAGAAACCTATGATATAACTTTGATAAGTTCATTAAGAGACGAAAATGATGAAGAAATGTTTGAGCAGCAGTTTAAAATAAATGATCTTGTTGAGAGCATTAATGGGAATGTACTCAACTATAAAATTTTAAAAGATGGTTCTAATTATAAGATTTATGTACCAGTTCAATTAGTAGAAATTAACAATGATAGTAATAAAAAAAACGTGCTATTGCCTATAAATGTATTAATTTATCTATATATATAAACTCTAAAATAAATTAAAAAAAAAAGTACATTATTTGATACATTTTGATAAAGTTTTTCTTAAAAAGTTATTACTAATTTAGTGTGTTAAAGAAGCAATTCATTAAAATCATTAAAATTAAAAAGTAATTACTATCTTTAAAATTCCTTTCATTTATTCATTTATAAAACTGTAAACTTCATTTTCATAAAATATTTTAGTTAAAGATGAGTTAGTATTTATGTATTTATACTAGATTTTTGGTGATTTTAGCCAGTTTTTAGCCAGAAGAAATTCGACCTCTACTAGACTTTTAACCAAGAAATTTTTACTAATTTAGTGTGTTAAAGAAGCAATTCATTAAAATCATTAAAATTAAAAAGTAATTACTATCTTTAAAATTCCTTTCATTTATTCATTTATAAAACTGTAAACCTCATTTTCATAAAATATTTTAGTTAAAGATGAGTTAGTATTTATGTATTTATACTAGATTTTTGGTGATTTTAGCCAGTTTTTAGCCAGAAGAAATTCGACCTCTACTAGACTTTTAACCAAGAAATTTTCTAAAAATGAGAATTTTTAGGCTAAAACTTTAGAGGTTTAGCCAGAGAATCCAAGGTTAGTTCAAGCTCTGGAAGAATTCCAGACTAAAATAGCCAAAAATCTAGGATAAATACTAATTTATCAAAGTCACACTAAACACTAATTATAATACTAAAATATTATTATTTTTTATATTTTTTGAATTTTTTTATTATTTTTTTATTTTTAGTTTTTTAGATAGTAATTATTTATACATTTTAATTTTATACATAAAGTTTAGCTTTAGTTTCATTTTACTCAAAAAAAGAAAAACTATTAACTAAAGGAATATTTTTTTTTGAATTTCTATAAATTTAGATTCATGATGAATCACGATGAATCATGATGAATTTAAACCATGTTTAATGGACTGTTTTCTAATGAATCTTTCTTAGATCTCTTGACCCAAAGGAAGACACCAGCTGAAGAAAGAGCAGCTGCACCTGCAATACCGGCAGCAGCTAAAGTACCATCGGTACCTTCTTCATCATCAGCTGAATCTTCAGCATTGTCTTCGGCATCAAGATCATCAACATTCTTGATATCATCTCCACCTTCAACATCACCTTCATCATTGGCATTAGCATAATCATCTGAAGCTTCACCTGCATCAGCTGCATCAGCTGCATCATTTGGTGATTCTCCATAATCATCGGAAGCTTCACCTGCTTCTGCATCTGGATTAACACCATCAGCATCACCTGGTGTAATGTCTGATGAATCTGGATTTTCATTTGAATCACCAATTCCTGGAATATCATCAACATTAGCATTATCTGAAATATCAGCATTATCTAAAGCATCATCTTCCTTGTCTGAACCGATATCGGCAACATCTCCAACCTTAGATGGAATATCAGAAATGTCATCCTTAGTAGCTGGAGCAATATCTTCATCATCAGAAATTTCATTACTGTTAGCGAAAGCTAAAGCAGCAAGAGTAGTGAATAATAAAATACTTTGGAACTTCATTTTTGATTAGTTAGAAATTTGTATAAAAAAAAAAAGTTTTAAAAGTTTCTTAGTTAATAGTTTTCTTTATAATAAATTGATTTTATGTTTATACTTTGTAGAATATATATATTATATTTTATTATAAAATATTAAAATAATATATATATTTTTAAAAATATTCAAAAAATAATCAAACGATAATTTCTTATAACTTTAAAATTATAAAAATTGATTAAAAATAATGACAAAAAAATGAAGAAAAATTCAAATGTATTTATATGTTTTTTTATATTATTATTATTATTAGTAGTATCATTTAATAATAATAAAAAAAAAAACCAAGAAAAAACACTCTTTTCACTTTACTTATTCATTATATTATAATAATATAATACAAAATTCTATTTTTTTTTTTTAATATAATTTTAATCTATTAAATTATCAAATTATCATTATGATTAAAGTTTACCATTTATGGAAATAAAATAAATTAATTAAAATATAATAAACATTTAATTATCAATATAATATTTATATATTAAATAAGATGAAAGATTAAATATGAAAAGTGAGTCGTGAATATTTTTTTAAAAAAATAAAGTAATAATAATAATAATAATAATAATAATAATAATAATAATAATATTTATAAAGTTGATATTTTATATAGATTTACTCTTAATAAAAGTTTAATCATTTAATCTAGTAAAACTTTTAGCATTTAAAACTTTTTTCAAATTTCAAACCATTTTAATTTATTTTTAATAGTAGTATTTTTAGTAAATTGATTTTAATATTTTGATATTAAAACTTTATATTTTATTTCCTCTTTTACATAGGATAAGTATATTTTAAAGTATATTTTAAAATACAAATAAATTCATATTAAAATATAAGTAATTATAATAAATATAATAAATAGTAAATAGTAAATATTAATTATAATAGTAAATAATAATGAAATGAAATAAACAAAAATAGATATTTCATTATTGATGGGAAAAAATAGTTTTGAATTATGTAAGGAGTAGTAAAATTATACAATAAAATTAAATCAAAATGCAATAAAATGATAATATTAAATATATTTAATACATTTGATTAATTTTTGATATTAAAACATTTTTAAATGTAGATAATAATAATTGAATAAAGTAATATAATATATGAATATATCATATCAATGTTTATTTTACCATGTCTATATTACTTAATAATATGTTAATATCAGAAATAATTATCAAAATATAAACTAAATGATTAAATTATTTTTAATTGTTATTAATACTTAATAATTTAAATATTTTATTTTAATTTTTATTTTTATTCTTAAACTTACTTTTTCCCAATCTATTTATTTTGATATTATTTTTATTATTGCTAATATATAATCATTACTATTTTCATTATTATAAATAATAATTAATATTTACTATTTGATATTGTTATTATTATATTTATTATTATCTTTTATTTATATTTTGTAATAATAAAGCCATGTAAAAGAGAAAATAAAATATAAAGTTTTAATATCAAAATATTAAAATCAATTTACTAAAAATACTACTATTAAAAATAAATTAAAATGGTTAAGTTTTACTAGATTAAATGATTAAACTTTTATTAAGAGTAAATCTATATAAAATATCAACTTTATAAATATTATTATTATTATTATTATTATTATTATTATTATTATTACTTTATTTTTTTAAAAAAATATTCACGACTCACTTTTCATATTTAATCTTTCATCTTATTTAATATATAAATATTATATTGATAATTAAATGTTTATTATATTTTAATTAATTTATTTTATTTCCATAAATGGTAAACTTTAATCATAATGATAATTTGATAATTTAATAGATTAAAATTATATTAAAAAAAAAAAATAGAATTTTGTATTATATTATTATAATATAATGAATAAGTAAAGTGAAAAGAGTGTTTTTTCTTGGTTTTTTTTTTTATTATTATTAAATGATACTACTAATAATAATAATAATATAAAAAAACATATAAATACATTTGAATTTTTCTTCATTTTTTTGTCATTATTTTTAATCAATTTTTATAATTTTAAAGTTATAAGAAATTATCGTTTGATTATTTTTTGAATATTTTTAAAAATATATATATTATTTTAATATTTTATAATAAAATATAATATATATATTCTATAAACATAAAATCAATTTATTATAAAGAAAACTATTAACTAAAAATTTTTTTAAAACTATTTTTTTTTATACAAATTTCTAACTAATCAAAAATGAAGTTCCAAAGTATTTTATTATTCACTACTCTTGCTGCTTTAGCTTTCGCTAACAGTAATGAAATTTCTGATGATGAAGATATTGCTCCAGCTACTAAGGATGACATTTCTGATATTCCATCTAAGGTTGGAGATGTTGCCGATATCGGTTCAGACAAGGAAGATGATGCTTTAGATAATGCTGATATTTCAGATAATGCTAATGTTGATGATATTCCAGGAATTGGTGATTCAAATGAAAATCCAGATTCATCAGACATTACACCAGGTGATGCTGATGGTGTTAATCCAGATGCAGAAGCAGGTGAAGCTTCCGATGATTATGGAGAATCACCAAATGATGCAGCTGATGCAGCTGATGCAGGTGAAGCCTCAGATGATTATGCTAATGCCAATGATGAAGGTGATGTTGAAGGTGGAGATGATATCAAGAATGTTGATGATCTTGATGCCGAAGACAATGCTGAAGATTCAGCTGATGATGAAGAAGGTACCGATGGTACTTTAGCTGCTGCCGGTATTGCAGGTGCAGCTGCTCTTTCTTCAGCTGGTGTCTTCCTTTGGGTCAAGAGATCTAAGAAAGATTCATTAGAAAACAGTCCATTAAACATGGTTTAAATTCATCATGATTCATCGTGATTCATCATGAATCTAAATTTATAGAAATTCAAAAAAAAATATTCCTTTAGTTAATAGTTTTTCTTTTTTTGAGTAAAATGAAACTAAAGCTAAACTTTATGTAAAAAATTAAAATGTATAAATAATTACTATCTAAAAAATTAAAAATAAAAAAATAATAAAAAAATTTAAAAAAATAAATACTATTATTAATATTTAAGTGATAATAAAAAAATTTATTTTATTTATTTTTTCATAATTTATAATATATTTAATAGTTAACACAATAATCATATTTAAAGTTTTTGAAATTTTAATTACTATTTGAAAAATTTTAATTACTATTCTACCATTCCAGATGAATTTTAAATTTAATTTCTTTATTAGAAAAAAACATGAATTTGGTTGGCATATATTGCCCTATCCTTCAATTATTAACCCAAACATACAATTTGTTTGAGTTAAATATTTATAATTAATTATCCCGGTTCTACATATTATTCAGTAACAATGATAATTATAATAATTAGTAGAATTAGTAGGTTAATAGCTTATATATTTTATTGCAATTTAAAATAATAATATATAACTATATTTAATTAAATTATTATTATATAATTATATATATTACTTCATAATAATTATTATTTTAATAAATATTTTCATGTTTTTGTTATTATTAGTTTTATTATTAATACCATAATTTTTGCTTTTTTTATCATTACATTTAATATTTATATTTTCCCATTAAGAAATTATTTTAATATATCCATAATAATTATTATTTTAATAAATATTTTCATGTTTTTGTTATTATTAGTTTTATTATTAATACTATAATTTTTGCTTTTTTTATCATTACATTTAATATTTATATTTTCCCATTAAGAAATTATTTTAATATATCAATAACTATTAAATATAAGTAATAAAGTTTTAATATCAATTTACTAAAAATATTACCATTAAAAATAAATTAAAATGGTTTTAAATTTGCAAAGTTTCCAAGATTAATTATTTAAAAAATAAGCTTTTAATATAAGAGATATTACTTGCAAGATTAAATGCTAAAAGTAATATTAACTTTTAATTATTATTAATAAAACATAGGCTTAATAAAACATATAAATACATTTGAATTTTTCTTCATTTTTTTGTCATTATTTTTAATCAATTTTTATAATTTTAAAGTTATAAGAAATTATCGTTTGATTATTTTTTGAATATTTTTAAAAATATATATATTATTTTAATATTTTATAATAAAATATAATATATATATTCTATAAACATAAAATCAATTTATTATAAAGAAAACTATTAACTAAAAATTTTTTTAAAACTATTTTTTTTTATACAAATTTCTAACTAATCAAAAATGAAGTTCCAAAGTATTTTATTATTCACTACTCTTGCTGCTTTAGCTTTCGCTAACAGTAATGAAATTTCTGATGATGAAGATATTGCTCCAGCTACTAAGGATGACATTTCTGATATTCCATCTAAGGTTGGAGATGTTGCCGATATCGGTTCAGACAAGGAAGATGATGCTTTAGATAATGCTGATATTTCAGATAATGCTAATGTTGATGATATTCCAGGAATTGGTGATTCAAATGAAAATCCAGATTCATCAGACATTACACCAGGTGATGCTGATGGTGTTAATCCAGATGCAGAAGCAGGTGAAGCTTCCGATGATTATGGAGAATCACCAAATGATGCAGCTGATGCAGCTGATGCAGGTGAAGCTTCAGATGATTATGCTAATGCCAATGATGAAGGTGATGTTGAAGGTGGAGATGATATCAAGAATGTTGATGATCTTGATGCCGAAGACAATGCTGAAGATTCAGCTGATGATGAAGAAGGTACCGATGGTACTTTAGCTGCTGCCGGTATTGCAGGTGCAGCTGCTCTTTCTTCAGCTGGTGTCTTCCTTTGGGTCAAGAGATCTAAGAAAGATTCATTAGAAAACAGTCCATTAAACATGGTTTAAATTCATCATGATTCATCGTGATTCATCATGAATCTAAATTTATAGAAATTCAAAAAAAATATTCCTTTAGTTAATAGTTTTTCTTTTTTTGAGTAAAATGAAACTAAAGCTAAAATTTATGTATAAAATTAAAATGTATAAATAATTACTATTTAAAAAATTAAAAATAAAAAACAATATAAAAAAAGTATAAAAAATAAAATAATATTTTCTTATTATTGTTTATGTATTTTTGAAGTGTTTTTTAAATAATTGTATTTTTTTAATATCATATAAAAATTAGTAAACATCATATATAATTACTAGTTTAAAGAATTATCAAAATATGTATAAAAATAATCAAAAAAAAATAATAAACTTAATATATTTTTATTCAATATCAAAGTTATATATTTATTATTTACTTTTCTTTATATATAAAATTTATAGAATTATGGGATGAAGACTGTGAGGTTAAATCTATAGGTAAGCTATCATCTAGCTTCAAGTTGAATATTTTGTACAATTATATATCAAGTTAAAGACGAATGAGTTTTATTGATATTTTTTATGAATCTATATAAGATTGCTTCCCTCATCTTTCCCATAAAACGATGAATATATGAATCTGGTAGCAGAACTAATCCAATATTTTACTGATTTATGCCTCTTTCAATTATTACTATTAATATAAACTAATAAGAAATGAATACAAATAATAAATATAAATATGAAATATTGTCACTACCATTTTCATAATTGATAATAAATGAAATAGAAATTAAAATCAATTCTATCAATGAATTAAATAATTATAATAATTATAATAATAATAATAATAATAATAATGATAATGATAATGATAATGATGTAATGTAGCAAATAGAAAACTATATAAGCGTATTTTGATTTCTTTATTTACAATAATATTTTTTTTACTTTTTTAATTACTAATAAAATAAAATATAATGAGAAAATATATTTATATTGTTTAATTATTAATAAAATAAATCAAACAATATAAATATACTTTCTCATTATAAAATTAATATACAGGAGAAATTTAAATAACTACTGAAATAGCAACTGTAACAATAATATTTCTTTCAATAAAATAAAGAAATACTTACATCACAATTAAAATACTTCTAAAATGTTCTATTAAATCACAAAACTACAATGGCTAAATAATTTTTTTTTTATATTATAAAAAAATTTTTTTTTCTAGGACAACTACGCTAGACAATAAATTTATTAAAGAAAATAGATATATAATATAATATATATAATATATCTAATATAGCTAATAGTTAATAGAGTTAATATATATATATATTACTTAGAATAACTTTTAAAAAGTATTTATTATTCAATATTTGTTTTTTTTTATTTTTTTTTTCTTCTTATCATTTTAAAATCAAAAATAAAATAATAATTTTTTACTTTTTGTTTTGATTTTATTTATTAAAGATTCGTTTAAAACATTAAAAAAAGATTTATATTTGTTTTATTTATTTTTTTAACAAAAAAAAAAAAAAAGCAAATTATGGGTCAATTATTTAATGCAGTGGTATATAATATAGAAACAAAGAAACGTTTTATCGAGTAGTGATAAGTTCCATGCAGACTGTTATTCATATAACAGTATGATATGCAAAACTCATTATTTACTTAGAAAAGCTCCTTTTCATGTTATGTGGGTTGGAGATTATGTTTTAATTGATGATAGAATTGAAAGGTTTACAAATTCTGAAGAAAAGTTATTAGGAATTTCCATCTCTAAAGGCTTAGAAGAGTTTGAACTCAATAATGATAATTTATCTAGTAAGCCTTATTATGAAAAAGTTAAATTTATTGGTGAAAATCATGACTTATGGGAAAATATTCCTTTTGAAGAAGATCCATTTGAGTATTTTGATTATGATACGACTAATTCTGTGAAATATGATGGTTATTTAGTAAATCATACTAAAAAACAAGCTATTGATTTGAAAGATTATTATGAAAAATCAGTTTCATATAAAGATGAAGAAGAGGGATTATATCGATTTTTAATTGATTTAATTCCTCCACTTACCGAAACAGGTAGAGGAACAGAAATGGCTTTATTTTATGGATGCTCCGCTGATGTTACTGAAGAATTAATTGGTTCATGGTGTGGAGATTTATTACAAATCGTTGATGATCTTCCCGAAGATTATAAAAAGCTTACTTGTTGTTTTGCAACTGCTTTCGAAAGAGGAATTTACTATAAAACGAAATACGGACTAGACGATGATAACTGTATTTTGAAGAATAATAATAAAGATCGATATGAAGTTGTAAGACTTAACTATTATTTAAAAAGAGGTAAATCTAGCTATATTCATTATGATAAGGATAAGAATGAATTTTGGTATAAAAAAAAAGAATTTTAATAACAATAATAATAATGTATTTTCTTAAATATTTTTTATAAAATCACATTATTATTGTTCTGTCTTGATTTATTTTGTTTATTTTATTTTTCTAATATATATATATATATATTGATTATCAATAATAAATTAAAGATAATTATTTTGTAGTAGCATATAATATGAAAATTTTATTATCTTAATACATGTATTATGAAAAAAATAATTTTAAAATTAAAATAAATTGAGCATTATTGAATAAAAAAGGGCTGTAATATATTCTAGCAATTTTTGTTTAAAATATGATAAGTTCGTTATTATTTTAGAGTTTGTTTTTTTTTTTTAAAGAAGAAAATACATTTCTTGTATTTATTTATTTATTTAGTTTTACCTTCATTATAAAGGCTACATTTTTCTTTCAATAATATTTATAGTACTTTTTATACTAATTTTTATAATTTTCTTTATGTAATGAACACAATTTTTTATCCTAAGAATAGTATGGTATTGGAGGAATAAATTGGTTAAATTCTTTAATAATACAATTTGATTTTCTTCTTTTTTTTTTAGACTAGGAAGAAAATACACTTCTTTTATTTATTTGTTTAATTTGAGATATTACATTATATTAGGTGATAATACATATTGATATAATAAATAATAAATATAAATAATAAATATATATATATATAAAATAAAATAAAATAATTATTAAAGTTCAATGAACTCTGCAATTTGTACTGTGTGGGATTGGTCCCTACCTAATAAAATAAATGAAATAAAAAAGAGAAGCAACATCAGATATGATAGTGTGGTGTCCACTAAACTTTCCCATGAGTTCATAATGTTTTCATTTGAAGAAATACTAACATTAAATCCTGTGTACGGAACACTGAGAATGTTCCTTTACTATATCGGTATGACGTCGGCGCTCTTGATTACGTTAGGTGTCTTACTAAACCTATCAAAAAGTAGCTTCATAGAACTACTAATGATAGAGGTTGTTTTAGTAAGAAAAGCCGCGAGACCCTCTACCTATGGAACATGAGACCCCGATGAACTGTAAAGCTGTTCATTCAAATGTCTTTACTCCGCCTTATCGATTTGTAGCTAAAAAAGAACGTAAAAATATAGTTATAAATTGTTTTTCTTACTTCCATTTCAGGGAGTAAGTATATTGTAAAAAAGGGTAAAAAGATCGTCAAGAAAGCAAAGTGAAGAAGTTCTGTATTCAGAGAATGCAGAACATTCTAATATCCAATGGAAAAAAGATTGTTCGTCATATCCACAACATGGACAGGCACGAGGGCAGTCAGGAGTAACTCTATTACTGGCAATAGCAATTCAGGTAGTGTATTCATAACCGCATCAAATACGAATAATCCAGGTAATTCCTAAACTTAAGTGAGGTTTTTTGAGATCGATATGCATTAGGCGATTTGAATTAAGGAATTTGTTGTTAGTATATCTGATGGCTTTACTTCCATTTATTTAGGCTACTATTATTCCAATAATATTCTCTAATATCTTTAGTCCTTTTATATTTATTTTCATAAGCTTCTTATGAAGTGAGCAAGACTCTTTTGCCCAAGAGTAATGAGACATGGGAGGAATTGATCGGACGAGATCTTTAATAATACAATTTGATTTTCTCCATTTAACAAATCATTTCACTTGTTGCGCAGCACAAATACCTGAAAGGGTAGGAATCATCATATCTCTTGTAAGAGCATACAGACTAATAAATGAATTTCGTTCAAAAAATAAAATCTTTGTTATTAAGACTTTTATT
Organism: Piromyces finnis; assembly: GCA_002104945.1. Lineage (NCBI taxonomy): Eukaryota > Fungi > Neocallimastigomycota > Neocallimastigomycetes > Neocallimastigales > Neocallimastigaceae > Piromyces > Piromyces finnis. The sequence goes on along the minus strand of MCFH01000019.1, from coordinate 453,645 downwards.
GTGAAAGCTATTGACACTCCATAAAACAGCAGTATTAATAAGAGATTGGACTCTTCTAGTTCTATTTTTGTTGGGACCAAGTAAAGGAACATGATAAGAGACTTTGCTTAAAATATAGGAATGAATTACTATATTTTTTAAGCCAATAAGAACACTATTGTTAGTGAGGAAGTTCTTAAAAGAGAATAAGGATTTCTGAACTTTTTTGTACATATTAGACAGAATAGGAGTCAGAAAGAGATCTTCGTCGAATGGGATTCCAAGATAAGTATAGTAAGAAACCTTTGGAATCGAGCACATACTGATGTAAAATGTTGGGTCGACATAACTAGGGGATCTATTAAAGTTGATAGGTTTAACAACAATAGTTGCACATTTATTTATTCCAAAAGACATTTCATTTAAATTGGCCCAATCAAGGACTAGATTGAGCATCTTCTGAAGGTTCTTCTTGCTAGGAGCAATCAAAACAATGTCATCCGCGAAAAGGCCACCACAGCAACGTTTATTTCCTAAGCTAACTCCAAGCCTTTCACATTTATTTAAAATATCATTGATGAAGAGATTAAATAGAATAGGAGAAAGAGGACATTCTTGTCTTACACCACGGTTGATAGGGAATTCATTGGAAAGCTTTTTTTTTTTTTTTTTTTTTTTTTTAACGGCATCAAATATTTTAAACTTTATTATTAATTTAATTAAAATTATAATACATGTAATATAAAAAATTAAAAATAAAAATAAAATAAAAAAAATATGTTTAAATAAACACAAATAAATAAAAATTGGGTATAATGTATTCTAGTAATTTTAATTAAAGTAAGAAAGCCACTATTATACTAGAGTATAATAATTGTATTTGACTTCCAATGGGACACCGAGCCAAAGATCAAAATTTTATCATGGAACAAAATTATGATCTCCATTGGTTGCGCTGGCCCTCCTGGCCTGTCTTACTGTTTCTTCAGCATTGACGCTCTTGGATGTTGCTTCAAACCTTTTGAACATTGACCATTGCTGGCCAATAGCAAAAGGCATGATTTTGGTTAGAAGTTCCGCGGTTACCGTCAAGAATGGTGTTCCTTCGTTTGTCCCAGATTGAGTCTGACACTTGCGAAGTTCTTTCTATTCCCTTGAATTGTAATTGATATTATTAAAACTTCTTCCCCCAAGAAGGAATTTAAATATTTTACTGCACACACTAGAATAATCATACACATTAATATTCACCGGATTATTATAACTATTACTATCATTAACTAAATTACTATCTAAATTAGAATTATTATCTTCACTATTGCTATCATTACTAATATCATTACTAATATTATTATTTCTACTACTATTATTGTTAATATTACTATTGTTATTATTACTATTATTACTATTACTATTGTAATTATTATTACTACTATTGTTACTATTACTATTAATGTTATTGCTATCTCTACTGATATTAACATTTTCATTATTATTGATAGGACTATTGGAATTACGTTGACTGAAAAAATTTAATAGATGGACTATAGAATCATAATGTTTAATACGGATATCTCTAAATGCTGGACAATCTAATAACCAATGTTTAATACTTTGATCTCCACACTTGCAACATGGACAGTAGTTAGGACAAACTGGATCAACAAATTTAGCAGCTTTGGCAACTCTAGCATCCAACTTGTATCCGCTTCTTGCTTTCAATAGCCAGTAGAAGCCATAGGCAAACTCTGGGTACTCATAACATAATTTAATAAAATCTTTAGTTTCAATAAATTTATTATCATCATAATATTGCGCTTTGATTGAATTCCCTTTGAGATCTTTCCAATAAAAGTTTTTAACTGCTTTAACATCTCCATGCTTCTTTAATTTTTTATCAAGTGTCCTACTTGATTTGCACCACGTGTATTTTCTAAATTTATGAATGTAATTGACAAGGTATGAGATAATACAATTTGAGTTTTTCCATTTGTTAAAACATCTAACCTGAACTAATGCACATTTGGCTGACAATGGAGGAATATTCAAATCTTTTGAGATAGAGTTTTTTTTTTTTTTTTTTTTTTTTTTTTTTTTTTTTTTTTTTTTTTTTTTTTTTTTTTAACGGCATCAAATATTTTAAACTTTATTATTAATTTAATTAAAATTATAATACATGAAATATAAAAATTAAAATAAAATAAAAATAAAAAAAATATGTTTAAATAAACACAAATGAATAAAAATTGGGTATAATGTATTCTAGTAATTTTAATTAAAGTAAGAAAGCCACTATCATACTAAAGTATAATAATTGTATTTGACTTCCAATGGGACACCGAGCCAAAGATCAAAATTTTATCATGGGACAAAATTATGATCTCCATTGGTTGCGCTGGCCCTCCTGGCCTGTCTTACTGTTTCTTCAGCATTGACGCTCTTGGATGTTGCTTCAAACCTTTTGAACATTGACCATTGCTGGCCAATAGCAAAAGGCATGATTTTGGTTAGAAGTTCCGCGGTTACCGTCAAGAATGGTGTTCCTTCATTAGTACCAGATTGAATCTGACGCTTACAAAGTTCTTTCCATTCCCTTGAATTGTAATTGATATTGTTAAAACTTCTTCCCCCAAGAAGGAATTTAAATATTTTACTGCACACACTAGAATAATCATACACATTAATATTCACCGGATTATTAGAACTATTACTATCATTAACTAAATTACTATCTAAATTAGAATTATTATCTTCACTATTGCTATCATTACTAATATTATTATTTCTATTACTACTATTGTTATTATTACTATTGTTACTATTACTATTAATATTATTACTATCTCTACTGATATTATCAATTTCATTATTATTGATAGGACTATTGGAATTACGTTGACTGAAAAAATTTAATAGCTGGACTATGGAATCATAATGTTTAATACGGATATCTCTAAATGTTGGACAATCTAATAACCAATGTTTAATACTTTGATCTCCACACTTGCAACATGGACAGTAGTTAGGACAAACTGGATCAACAAATTTGGCAGCTTTGGCAACTCTAGCATCCAACTTGTATCCGCTTCTTGCTTTCAATAGCCAGTAGAAGCCATAGGCAAACTCTGGGTACTCATAACATAATTTAATAAAATCTTTAGTATCAATAAACTTATTATCATCATAATATTGCGCTTTGATTGAATTCCCTTTGAGATCTTTCCAATAAAAGTTTTTAACTGCTTTAACATCTCCATGTTTCTTTAGTTTTTTATCAAGTGTCCTACTTGATTTGCACCACGTGTATTTTCTAAATTTAGGAATGTAATTGACAAGGTGTGAGATAATACAATTTGAGTTTTTCCATTTGTTAAAACATCTAACCTGAGCTAATGCACATTTGGCTGACAATGGAGGAATATTCAAATCTTTTGAGATAGAGTATAAAGATATAAACGATACAGCTTTATGAACTCCGGTAACCCATCGTATTCCTTTGTTAACATGCTTCTGTGCAATCCTAGACCTGGCTTTGTTGGATCCAAGTAATGGTGCAAAGTATGAAACTCTGCTAATCACTTGTGAGTTAAGTACTAGCTTTTTGAAGGGAATAGGAATATTAGGATTTCTTAAGAATTTACTGACTGAGAAAAGTCCTTTCAAAACCTTGTTATTAAGAGCTTTAATAACTGGTTTAAGGGACAGATTCTTATCAAATGGAACACCAAGATAAGTATAACAATCAGTAGTTGGAATGGGTTGTCCTGCTAAGTAAAATGTTGGATCTCTCTTGTTCTGATTTTCTATTGATTCAGGACGAATCACCATCGTTGAACACTTCTGGATACCAAATTCCATTTCATTATACAAGGCCCATTCATTAACTCTTCTAAGCATCTTTTTTAAGCATCCTCTTGTTGGAGCACAAATAACCATATCATCTGCAAAAAGTCCACCACAGCATCGAGTGTCACCTAAACTGACTCCGAGATCTTCACACTCTTTAAATATATCATTAATAAAGAGATTAAAGAGAATAGGAGAAAGAGGGCATCCTTGACGGACTCCTTTCTTCACATCAAAAGATTTCGAGAATTGTCCATCTAATTTGACATTAGCCTTAGATGTTAAATATAAATTTTTGATGAATTGTAAACTCTTACCTCGGATTCCTAAACAATCTAATTTATGGAGAATATTACCGATTGGGACTGAATCGTATGCTTTCCTGAGATCTAAAAAGGCCAAATATGTCTCTTTATTATCTAATTGACGTCTACGGCATATTTCTTGGATTGAAATGAAAAGACTGATACTTTCTTCCTTTTTTCGAAAACCAAATTGTTCAGGTCTAATGAAATTATTCTTTAGACCATATTCTGAGATTCTAGTGGTGACAATTTTGGAAATCAACTTAATACCATTATTGATTAGTGATATACCTCGATAGTTATCACAATCTGTCAAATCTCCCTTCTTAGGAATAGAAACAATACTGGATTCATTCCATGAGTTGGGGAAGTCTCCATCCCAAATACGGTTGTATAATTTAAGAATAAAATTTAAACCATAAGCATCATTATCTGAAGTGGTATTACCGGAAGAATTATTATCTGTAGCATTATTAGAATCATTCATTATTATTGATAGGACTATTGGAATTACAAACCCAAAAGCAAACCAAAGGATAAATATAAAATAATTATTTAAATTGCATAAAAGTTCAATGAACTCTGCAATTTGTACTGTGTGATTCTATTAAAGTATAATAATCGTAATTGACTTTCAATGAAATTTTAGAGAATACTTCACAAGTACCTAGTTTAATTTACTTAATCTCTATTCTATATAATCAACATCTATACTACACTCACTTTTTTATAACTCATTCTAATATATTTTATAATTTTTATAATAATTAAAATTTCATCACATTTTACCTACACATACTTTCCACCCTTTTCATTTTAAATACCTCTTCATAATATATTTTTAATAAATAATAGATAAATATACACTAAAAATTAATAAAAAATTAAATTTTATTAATCTTATACACAATAACTTTTTTTTTTATATATTTTATATTTTTTTTTATTTTACTATTTGGTAAAATTTGTCCATTTTTTTTTTTTTTTGCATTTTAAAAATTATTCATTTATATAAATTATTTTACAAATTTTTTATATTTTTTTTTCCTTTTTTTTTGGTATTTTGCTTTTTTTATCGTTTTATAACCATTTCGCAAATAAATAAAAAAAAATATTTTATTTTATAATTTTTGGGTGGAATTTATATTATAATTAAATTATGGTAAATTTTGTACTATAATATATTGGGATAAATTTATATATATAAAATTAAAAAAAAATTAAAAAAAAGGTAGTTAGAGTTGTCGTAATTTATAAATTTGGTATTCGTATGGTATAAAGAGTTAATTTATGATATTTAGTTTAATGTAGCTGGAACAGTGCATGGCTTAATCTTCCAAATTCTTTCAGCGTATTCGTTAATAGAACGGTCACTACTGAACTTAGACATACCAGCAGTACATAAAATAGACTTCTTAGCCCATCCGACCTTGTCCTTGTAAGCTTCATCAGAATCAGCTTGAGCTTCAATGTAAGAGGCAAAGTCCTTGCTGATTAAGTAGTAATCACCACCAACAGTTAAAGTAGCAACTAATGGTTCGAAGATCTTTGGATCACCGAAAGTACCTCTTTCAATGGCATCTAAGACATTGCGGAGATCTGGGTCCATTTCAATCTTTCTGTAACGGTTTAAGTGACGAATATCTTCAACTTCATCGGCCTTAACACCAAAGAAGAAGATGTTGTCTTCACCAATTTCTTCACCAATTTCAATGTTAGCACCATCAACAGTACCAAGAATGATACCACCGTTAAGGACAAACTTCATGTTAGAAGTACCAGAAGCTTCAGTACCGGCAGTAGAAATGTGTTGAGAAATATCACTAGCTGGAATAATAATTTCAGCTAAAGAAACGTTGTAGTTTGGAATGAAAACAACCTTTAAGATATCACCGATTTCTGGATCGTTGTTAACAACTTCACCAACAGAGTTAATTAACTTAATAACTAACTTGGCAATGAAGTAACCTGGAGCAGACTTACCAGCGAAAACAACTAAACGTGGAACTTCCTTAGCTCTTTGTTCTGGAGTTAACTTCTTAAGTCTGAGGTAACGGTGAATAACACCAAGAATGTTCATGAATTGACGCTTGTATTCGTGGATACGCTTAACTTGAATATCGAAGAGGGAATCTGGAGAAACTTGAATAGAAGTGATAGAATGAATGTAATCGGCTAAACGAACCTTGTTTTGACGCTTAATAGCCATCCATTGCTTTTGGACTGCAGCATCATCAGCGAATTCCTTTAACTTCTTAAGTTGTTCAAGATCCTTAACCCAACTGTCACTACCTAACTTTTGAGTAATGAAGTCACTAAGAGCTGGGTTACATTGGTGGAGCCATCTACGTGGAGTAATACCATTAGTAACGTTAGTGAACTTGTTACCTTCGTAGAATTCAACGAAATCTGGGAAGATATCGTTCTTAATAAGGTTAGAGTGAAGGGCAGCGACACCATTAACAGTGTGAGAACCAACGATGGCAAGGAAGGCCATACGAACGTTTTGTGGGTGACCTTCTTCAATGATAGACATACGTCTGAGACGGTCACGATCACCTGGGAATTTCTTTTCGACCTTTTGGAGGAAGAAGAGGTTAATATCGAAGATAATCATCATGTGACGTGGAAGTAAGTCTTGAATTAATGGAACAGCCCAACGTTCTAAGGCTTCTGGTAAGACGGTGTGGTTAGTGAAGGAGAAGGTCTTGGTAACAATATCCCAAGCATCATCCCATGAGAGACCTTCTTCATCAATTAAAATACGTTGTAATTCTGGAATACCAAGAGTTGGGTGAGTATCGTTAAGTTGGATAGAAACTTGGTATGGGAAGTCAGACCATGGACGGTTGGTCTTCTTGAAACGACGAATAGCATCTTGTAAGGTAGCACAAACGAAGAAGTATTGTTGCTTCAAACGTAAAATCTTACCAACCATGTGGTTATCATTTGGATAAAGAACAGAAGTGATGTTTTCAGCGGACTTTTGTTCTTCAACAGCCTTTTCGTAGTTACCATCATTGAACATAGCGAAATCGAATTCTCTGGCTGGCTTAGCACTCCATAAACGAATGTTAATGGTGTTCATAGTACCATAACCTGGAATTGGAACATCGTAAGCAACGGCAACAACCTTTTCACCACCTTCCCAAACGTAGGAAATAGTACCATCTTCTTCAGTAACCTTGTTAACGTAACCACGGAAACGAACTTCATAGGAAACATCTAATCTTTCAATTTCCCATGGATTACCGAAATTCAACCAGTAATCTGGGAATTCAGTTTGGTAACCATCAACAATAAGTTGCTTGAAGATACCGTAGTTGTATCTGATACCATAACCCCAAGCTGGGTAATCAAGGGTAGCTAAAGAATCCATGTAACAGGCGGCTAAACGACCTAAACCACCGTTACCTAAGGCAGCATCAACTTCTTCACCAATAAGGTCTTCAAGACGGAAACCTAATTCATCAAGAGCCTTCTTGTAAATATCCTTAACACCTAAACTTAAAAGGCAGGAATCAAGAGAACGACCAAGAAGGAATTCAAGGGAAAGATAGTAAACACGCTTTGGATCTTCTCTAGTGTGGTGTTGTTGGGTAATATTCCATTTGTCGATAAGGCGATCACGTAAACTGTAAGCAGTACCTTGGTAACTACCAAAGTTATCCATGTTGAAAGCAGTTCTAGCAAAAGTCTTAGTAACATGTCTTAAGAAAGACTTTTGAATAGCCTTAATTTCTATTAATTATATGAAATATTTAATTTAAATTATTAATATAATACATATTTTATCAATATTTAAATTTAATTTATTTATATTAAAAAAAGGCCTAATTAAAATATATATATATATTTACCAGCTGGTTCTGGGGTTTCAAATTCCTTCCAGAGGTGAAGGGTTTCTGGTGGTGGGAGCCATCTTGGTTGTTGATGTGGAAGAATACCAGTAGCACATCTTCTGTGATGGTCGTCCTTGTTGTTCATGTATGGAAGCATCTTTTTTATTTAAATATTATAAAAATTTTTAATATATATAAATTATTTGCTATTTAATTGATATTTTATGTTTGCTTATTTGTTTTTTCCTAATAACTATATACAATAATGTTTTCTTTTATTATATATTGCTTTTTGTTTATTATTATATATATATTATTTCCCAATATATTTTAATGTCGTTAATGTAATTTCTTTGGATTCTTATTTCTTTCTTTTATTACTTAAAAAAAATAAATTTTTAAGAATAAAGAAAAAAAATTAAAAATTACAGCCTATTTTGTGCCTTTTATATATTTTTTTTTTTTTTAAAATTTATAAATTATTTTTTCATTTCTTTTCTTTATTTTTTTAATTTTAATCTTTAAATTCTTAAATTAATTTTCTGTATATTAATATAATATATTGCAATACATTGATGTATAATATTAATTTTTCAATTTAATTTGATTATACTCTTGATATATGATCCACTATATATTAATTAATTATCTTTTTAATTATATTAAATAATATATGATTATCTTTTTTTTTTTTTTACATTCTTATTTTATATTCAATACAAAAAAAAAAAAAAATGGTATTGAATGTTCATTTAAACTTATTAAACTTTTAATATTATTTTTTATTTTCATAATATACTGACGCCATATATAATTATTCTATTTTAATTCCATTTACTCTATATATTTTAAGGACATCGATTAAATTTAACTATTAAAAAATATTACATATTGAATGATATTCTTTTTTAAATTTTATCTTTTTAACATTACTTGTATATATAATTAAATTTCTGCCATTATAACTTTTTTATTAAAAAAAGGATGGTACATTTAATAAAACATAGTTATACATATATAACTATATATTTATAGATATGATATAACTACTCTTCAATTTAATGAATAGTACTGCTCTCTATCTACTATTTTATTTTTAATATTTATATCTAACTTTTCTTTTTTTTTTTTATTGTTGTCACCGTTTTTGTTTATAAAACGTTTCACTTTTTAATTTCCTTAATGTAAACAATTTTTATTTTTTTTTATAATTATTTTGCTTATTATTTCTTTTCTAATACATCTATTATTTTTTTATCACGTTCAAATCATTGTTTATTTTTTATTATTTTATATGTTTACTTATTTTGGTGTAGTGTTTTAATAATATATTTCTTTATTAACACTCTCCTTTACTTTTTTTTTTATTATTTATTCACTATCTAATACAATACTAAGATAATATACGTTTCCATACATTACGTATTATTATATAATTTATCTAGTTTACTTTTTTGTTTTAGTTTTGTTTTGATTATTTTTAAATTAATTTTTAAAATAAACTTGTATTAGAATTACTTTATAAAGTATTATATTCTAATATATATTGACTTTTATTTTTAATTTAATAAACTTTATTATCTTAAATTCACTTTTTTAATATAATAGGAAAAAAAAAAAAGGAAACATTCTTAACCATTCTTAATAAAAAATACTTCATAAAATTTCTATTTTATTTTTATTATATCAATATTGTTGACTTTAAAAGTTTTATCAAAATGTTGAATGTTTGATGATACTATCAAATATCAAATATGAATTAATTAAAAATGTTTTTTTTTTTTTATTTAATTTATTTTTTCAAACATTTAATAATTATTCTGTATTATATTTCACATGACTTTATTTAATAATCTTGTAACTTTAATTATTAATATTTTATTCAATTTTTTTTTATCTAATCAAATGGCACTTTTTTTTATGACTACCAGCGCTTACTATTATTATTAATATTATTATTTATCAATCTAAAATAATATTATTCATATCTTTAAAAAAAACATTATTGTATAGAGCTGACTAACTTTTTTTTTTGTTATTGTTGCTTTTATTCTTTAAATATATTTAAATGATAATAATTACCTTGTATTAATTTTATATATATATAGTTTCAAAATTATAAAAAAAAATATTTATAGCCTATTAAAATCTATAATTTTATAAAAAATAGAAAAGTTTTATTAGAAAATATTCTATTATTATATTTTAATATTTGCAAAGTGTAGTGAAAAAAAAAAATAAAATATATTCTATCTTTTATAAATATTGAGGAATTTTAAGTTTTTACTATATTTATACAATATACTACTTTATATTTAAAATATTCATTTAAACTATACTATTTCTATAAATATTTTAAAGAGAATAGTTAAAAAAAGATATAAATACTATTTGTATTACTAATTTTATATTTTTATTATTATCATAATTTTCTCTAAATCATAGTTATCTTTTATATAATACAATTAAAATATTATCTTTTTTTATTAATTTTTAAAAATAACAATTACATACTTATTTTTTATTTGACTTTTTATTTAATCTTTTTAAGATTTTATTACTAAATTATTTTACAATTTTTTTTCTTTATTTTTTTTTTATTTTACAACTTTTATATTAAAAGTTTTTTTTCCTTAACTACCTTTGGTTTGAAGAAAAAAAAAAAGAGGATGAAATAATTTGTTTATATATGTTATTAACGAATTAAACACAAATTAAAAATTGTTGTAAAAGTTTTAACAATTCATTTATAAAAAGTTTGATTAAACAGTTTACTTTTAAAATTATATACCTTTAATATATAATAATATATACTATTTTTCAAAAAAATAAAAGTTTAATTTAAAAAAAATAATTTATATGGACTTTTAATTGATAATTGAAATTTACTCTTATTTTTTAAGATTTATAAATTCATTAAGGTCCAAAATAAAAAACACATCAAAAATAAATTTAATTGTGGTAAAAGTAATATTGTTATTTCATTTAAAGTAAGGAAAGATTTAATAAAATAAACTAAAATTAAAGTATAAAAGCAATAAAGAATGTATATGCTATTATATTAGTCAAAAAATCTAATTTAATTTATTATATTTTTAGTTTGTTTGTTTGTTTTTTAAAATTTAATTATTAAATTTTAATTCTATTTTTAGTTAATTAATTACGCTAAATTAATAAGTAATATAATTTTATTATTTTAATTAGTTCATGTACTAATATAAATTGTTGCTTTATAGTTTAGTTATTGTTATTGTTAATGTGGTTACTACCGCCATTATAATTTATTACTTTTTTAAAATTTAATAAAACAGAAAATGGTATTACGGGAAAATTTTTAAAAATGATAAAAATAACAATAAAAATAATAACATTATTATAGATTATAATATAGATAATATGTGATAGTAATGGTTAATGAAACTATTATTGTTTATCATTTTTAAAACTAATTCTAATAATTATAATTATTAGAAATGCTAGACAATAAAAGAAATCTAATAAACTTTAAATTAATACCAATTTATGTACGATAAAGATGCAGATACAGAAATTAAAATTTAATGTATTAGTTCATTTGACGTAATGATGTATCATACATTTTTTTAACAAATTAAATTTAATTAAAAAATGTTCATTTAATTTCAACTATTTTATTGGAAAATAATATTATTATATTATTATTCAATTCAATTATCTAAATATATTATTAATACATTCCAATGAATTTTATCAAAAGAAGTTAATCTTTAAGCATCAATTCTATTAATAATAATCTACTTGTTGAAAAAATGATATATTAGAATATATTGTAATAAAACAAGTGAAAAAATGACATACTAAAATATATTGTAATAAAACAAGTGAAAAAATGACATATTAGAATATATTGTAATAAAATAAGAGATTATTAACTTTATTTAAATTATAATTTATCAATAATTTTTAAAAAAAATTAAAGTTATTTTATAAAAGAAATAATTATAAAGTAAACAAAAAAAATGCTAAATTGAAGAATACAAAATTAAAAAAGGAAATATAAACTAATAGAATTAAACAGTATATTATTTTTAATTATGGTTATTTTAAAAATAGAGCTGCAAGTATAATATGTTTGTTTGTTTGTTTTTAAATAATATTGAGCCATTTAGCCTTTTCTTAATTTGAGTATTTGTTTCATAATTAAATTTTAATAATAAATATTTTTTTTAGATAATAATAAGAAATTAAGGTTGAAAGAAAATTATAAATTGTTTAATTTTATTAAAAATTAGTTTTTTTTTTTTTTTTTTTTTGAATAAAATAGCCATATTAAAGCTAAATTTTAATTAAGATTCTTTAAATTTTTTTTTAAAAAAAAAAATACTTAATAATAAATCAATTAGATAAAAAAAAATTAAAGTTAATGAAAAGAAAATTAATTAAACAAAAAGCATATATAGAATTTGCTTTTTTTTTTTGCATTACTCTAATATAGTTATAATAATTATATTTGTTTATCATAATAAAAATAGTAATTGTACCTATCAATTATTCATTATCTATTCATGGTTATTTAAGATAGTAAAAATTTTATCAAAATAAATAATTTATATTTAGACACGTAGACCTTTAATAAAAAACATATTAAAATAAAAAAAAATAGCTTTTAATGTATAATTTTCTTCATTATTTCTTAATTTAAAGTGGTTTTTAAAGTTTTAATATGTAAATATTATATATTTTTAAAGTAATAAAGTCTTTTTTTCTTTAAAAATATATTAAACTATATTCATAATATATTTATTACATTTAAAATTGTTATTAATAAAGAAATAAAAAAAAATAAGGAATTAAATTAAAATATATATTAAAATTATAATGGTATATAAAAATTGACTTATGATCATTTCTCACTTATATTTACAGGAAATGAATATATTACTCTTTACTTATTATTATTTATAAGGAATAAATATATTAATCCTAATGCTATTAGACTATTTTAAAATTATAATTTAATTATAATCGTGATAATTAAATTTTATATTTTATTAATTTTATATACATAAATAAGCATATATATTACTTTTTAAAATGAAATAATTAGAATGTATTATATATATTTTTTCATTTATAATGAACATACCAAATTACTTTAAAAAAAAAAAACTTATGAAGGAGTTTGAAATGGGCACATGTTAATATATCACATGATATAAAAAAAAACATCAAAACGCATGTTAAATTTTTAAAAAATTACCATAAATATTTTATAGGAATAATTTATTTTAAATACATATATTATTTAATATGTACCTTTTTTGTATATATTAAAATTTAAACATTTCTCAAAAGTAGTTTTATAAATTAAAATTAATATTCATTAATGGCATTCCGAAATGCACTCCATTTCTTTTTCTATTATATTATAAAACTCTGTATTATGTATATAATATATTTAAAATATATATTTGTAATATAATTTATATTAATAAAACTTGAAATAGTATTATGGTAGTCATCTTTATTTATTCTGTTGTACATTCTATTATGAATAATATTTTGTTCAGCAATAATTACTATTATATTATTTTGGAGAAATATATTTTATTATTATTATTATTATTATTATTATTATTATTATTATTATTATTATTATTATTATTATTATTTATTTATTTATTTATTTACTTTTTTTCTAATAAATGTTTATATTATGAAAGAAAAAAAAATAAATATTTTATTTTTGTATTAAAAGAACCTACAAATTATACAATTTCAATGCTTAATTTTATAATTTTACTAATATCCAGTATTGCAAATAACTGTCTAATATATTCTTTAATTGTAATATTATATATATGAAGAAATTGTTAAATAATGTGTCATACTCATAAGCTGTTACATAAACACCAAAAAAAAAAAAGTTTTATGCAATTTTTCAAAATAACTCTATTTTCTTTAATGTAAAAATATATATCATAATAAATGGTTTTTAAAATAAAGTAGATATAATATAAAAATTTAATAAAAATAGTCATATATAATAGTTTATGTATGTATTAATTGTGTACTATTAATTGTAACCTTTAAAATTTTTAAATATTTTTTCTTTGAATTTTTTAGTAAAGGTTAAATATAATATAAATTATTAATCTAATCTTTTATTATAAATATTTTTTCTTTTTTTAAGTGTTAGTTTTTTTTGTCTAAAAAATGAAAAATATGTTCACTCTATGACAATTATATTTTAAGAGTATTTTTTAATATTATTATCTAATAAATTTTCTATACATTTATTATTACTATTATTAAAAATATCTATTTATATTTATAAAACTAAATAGCACTTTTTTTTAAAAAAAAAAAAAACTGTACTATATATTGTATAATATCATTTAAAAGAAAAAATTTTTATAAAGATTTTTTACTAATTTAACTTTTCAAGATTATACATAATAAATATGTTATCAAATAAAAATCGCCAAAATAAAAAATCAAACTATATTTTATATAATTTTCATATTTATTATTATTGTATCGATAGTAATATTAATCATTATTAATATTTAAAAAAATGAAATAATATCAAAGTTCGTTATATACTACTGTATATTCATCTATAATTTATATTGCTCATTGTAGTTATAGTAAATATTATCTTACCTTTTATTATCTATTAAATTGAAAAAACCCTTTTTTATAGTTATCCTATGCTATATGTTATATATTTTTAATTTATTGAAATAAAACTAGATATAAATCCAAAATGAATACAACAGAAAAAGGGTATAGAGTTTGTAATAATAGATATTATTTATCTTATTTTAGTTAAAGTGTGTGAATTAAATTGTTATAAATTAAATATATATTCATTAAAAAAAAAAAAAAGGTTCGGGGCAAATAAAAATCTTACTAAAGATTTAAATACAGTACATGAAGTATGCATGAAGATACGAAAACTATCTACCCATCATCGAAAATTGATGGCATATCAAGAGATGAAAGATTTAGCTCATGTTAATGTAATTTTATCTATAGATCATTCTTTTTTCTATTTTTTTTAATATATTTTAGTATAAAAAAATATAATTGTATTTTAATTAATTTATAATGATTATATTAAATAACATTTGTTCGTTTGATTTCTTGACATAAAGAATTTAATTGAGTCAACAAATAAAGAAATAGAACTTGATCAATTAAAAATGGAAGCTTTAATGGGTATTACAAATATAACAGTTAGAAAGAATATTATAAAAAACATTTATAAGGAAAAAATAGATAATGAAAAAAGTAATGTTTTAATTAAATATATAAAGGATAATAGAGATGTTTACAATTGGAATAAGAAATTTCAAAAATAACATAATATATATATATATATATATATTTTTTTAAATATTTATATAAAATAAATATTTTATAAAGCTTTATATAATATTTTGGAGCAACATAAGGATAATTTTTTGGAATTTATAATGAAAAGACGAATCACTCAAAAAGTAGAATCACAAAATATATTTTCTTCAGGGTATAAAATATAAATTTGTATTTGATTATCCATTATTTTAATATTTTAAATATTAATTTTGATACAATAAAAAAAAAGGTATAGTATGATTACTAGATTTGGTGATATGTTATCGGAATCTATGTTAAACAAAATTAAAAGGTTTAATAAAACACAACAAACAATATTGTGTTTTGATGGTATTAAATCAGAATATTTAGAAACTGATGATTTACAAATATATTTCCAACCAAGGGTAAATAATTGTTTTATTATATAAAAAATTATAATAAAATAATTACTAATAAAATTATTCTATTAAAATAAATGAAATGATAATAATTGTCATTCTTTCGAAAAAAATAATGAATTATATATAAAGGTATATTTAGACAATACAAGATGTAAATATTTATCTCTTAATTCAGATAGAAATCAAATTGAAATTAATGAAAATGAAAGAGATAATATTCTTCAATTAATTGAAGAACATGCAAAATCATTAGAAGATTTTGAAATTAATGAGGAATATGATAACGCCACAAAATTTAATAATTATTTGGAACATAAAAGAAAATCCATTACATGTGATGAAATTGTAAAGAAATTTGATGAAAAATTTAAAAAAACAGAGCATTATATAAAAGAAAATTATGATCCTATTGAAGAAAATGATGACGAAATAGAAGATGAGGAATACGCTTCTCAAGACAAAATGAAAAATTATCAGGAAGGAGAAGACATAGATAAAGAAAAGAATGAAAAAAGGAAAAAAATAAAAACAAAGGATAAAAGTTATATTCATTATTTAGAACATAAACTTAAAAAAAAACCTGCTGTTACGAAAAAAAAAGATATTGAAGTATTGGATTTGGAACATTTACAAAAAGATAATGAAAATAAGGATACTGAAAATGATAGTAATAAAAGTTCAGAAAGTGAATTGAATATTAATGAAAGTCAGAAAAAGGAGTCAACATTCTTTTTCCCATGGAAAGCCATCTATGCTACGGAAGGACCATGGAAAGTTAGACTATTATCACGACCCATAGAATTAGACATTTTAAACAAAGTATATAATGATTTAAAATCAATGCAAGCAAATGGAAAAGAATTTATGTGCAATAATATTATGGCTCAAGTATTGGATTTAGCTCATCCTTCACACCAACTTCAAAATTTGTTGTTAACATATCCATTGAGTGCAGCAACCATCCTTAAAAAACGTTTATTAGCATTAGGCTATAAATTAGTTATTCCAATTATTCATGAAGAAATCAATACATTTACGGTTGATACTACTATCTATATTATGTCTCAAATTATTAGAAAAGTTGAACGTGAAATGAAATTTTATTTTGAAGTTAATGCTACAAATAATGTACTATGGAGAATTGGTAATTCCAAAATAAATATTTATTATTATAAATATTCATTATTATAAATATCTATTGTATATTATACAAACATAAAGAATGAATATAAAAAATTTAATTCATAGTATTATTACTAAATAGAATTAAACCATATTCAATGTTTTTAAATCTATCAACTTCCTCTAGGATATTATATACATGATATGGCTAAACATCGTAATCAAGATTATTATCCAGGTATGGATGAATATTCCTTTGGTTTTGATAATGAAGGTTATATATATTGGAATAACATCAAAAAAAAGTAAGAAATATTAGATATTTTTAATTATATTAATTTTAAATTTATATCTATAGAATATGAAGAAAAAATATATTAAATATATATATATATAATTTTTTTCTATTACTTTTTTTTTTTTTGTATTTACTATATATATATTTATTATTAAAGTTATGAACCTGAATTAAATAAAACTGATAAATCTGGAAAAATCGAGTATAAAATATGGGGATTTTTAATTGATATATATAAAGGTACTATATCCATGGAGTATAATACAAAAGATAAAAAAATTGCTTTTGGATACGGTTCAACCTTTTTTTCAGAAGATGATCAAAAAATTCAAGGAGATTATATAAAAAGTGGTCATTGTATTCCAGTAATTGCCTTAAACATTTCAAAAATTAATGATATTTACTATGAAAATCCTTCTATTAACGTAAATTTTGGAAGTGAACCATTTTCAAATAATGTATCAGCATCTTCCATAAATGATGTACAAAATTCAGTAATTGTGACAAACAGTATGTATATTAATCAAATGTATAAAATGATATATAAATATATATATATATATATATATATATATATATATACCTTCCTAATTGACTATCTATTTAATACTATTATACTATTTTTTTTTAACTTTTAAAAGATAAGAAATTTGACAACACTTTTATTTTAAGGCCTAATTTCCTTGATAGTGAAAAAAATCTTCCAGAAGAAGAGAAAAAATTATTTGAGGTAAATTTAATAAAATATTAGTATTACTGTTATAATTTTTTTTACATCATGTGAATTAAATTATATTTTGTTAATATTGTTGATTGAAAAAAAAATAGGATTATGAGAAGAATTCGTTCAATGATTCATTAGTTAATAGTCAACAAAAAAGTTTTTCGCAATTTCCTCCAAATGCTTATTGTCGTGTTTTCGCATGTATTAAAATTCAAAGAGGTAAAGTTTTAATATATATTTATTTAATTTTTTAAATACATATATTATTATATTATACATTTAATTAACTATTTTTTTCTTTTTTTAAAAAAATAATTATTTATTATAGCATGGAGAAGATATATTGGTAAGAGAATGCGTAATGAAATCAGAAGAAGATACAATAATGCTGCTATTGTTATTCAAAGAATGTATAGAAATAAAATGGAAAGACAAAGCAAAATTAAAGATAATGCTGCTCTTATTATTCAAAGAAATTGGAGAAAAACACTGTATATTAAGGCAAAACTTTTCCAATGTATATATAATAAACCTATTGCTGATTTGAATAGAGCTGCTCAAATTATTCAAACAAAATATAAATGCTGGACATTATACCATAATAGTGAAATTGCTCAAATGTTTAACAGAAAAATTGAAGGTAAAAAATAAAAAAAAAAAAAAACAAAAACAAAAATTATCATCAAAACTATTATTTTTAATTTATTATTTTTTTTTTAAATTCTATGTTAATTTTATTTTATTTATACTACATATTTTATATTATATTTACTTTTTTTTTCTATAGATATTAATAACGCTGTTGAAGTTATTTCTACATGGTGGAAGGCTAAATATGAAGCTATTCTTGAACAAAGAAAACTACAAAAGGTAATAATATTATCATTTTTAATAATTATCTAGTACCTATTAAGTATTAATAAATTACTTTTAATGTAATGTACTATTTATCCATATTAGAAAATTGAATCAGCTATTGTTATTCAAAAATATTGGAAAGGTAATATTTCATTTATATATATATATATATTTTAAAAAACAAATGAGCAATTTAAAATAATATTTTATAATATTAACCAAAAAAATAATTAATTGATACTAAAATAAAATAATATTATAATGATCTTTTTTTCTTTTTTCATTATATTTTTTTAAAAGGTTATCATCTTCGTAAGCTTATTAAACCTGCTTTATTAACAGAATTAAAGGAATTAGGAAATACAATGATAAAGAAAAGGTCAGAATTTTATTACTACTTTTCAAAAATTAATTTTTAAGTTACACTAATAATTTTTCTTTCTTTCTTTTTTTTTTTTAAAAAAATTTTTATAGACAAGCATTAATAGTATTAAGTAGTGTATATAAAATACAAAAGGCATGGAAAGATTATCAAGCTAGAAAAATTAGAGCAATTAAAATTGATACAAGAAATAAAGCGGCAACAAAAATTCAAGCTTTATGGAAAGGATACCAAACTCGTATTTGTAAGTTTTTATTCAATAATAATAATAATAATAATAATAATAATAATAATAATAACTATAATTATAGTATTTTTAATATTCATATATTTATTTTTTTGATGAATATTAAATGCTTATTATTATTTTTAAATTTTAAAAAAAAATTGCTAAATTATTAATTATTCTATAATTCAATTTATTAGTATTCCATTTACATTGTTCTTACGGAGAGTCAGTATTCTTAAATGCTGTTTACAGCGGTCTTGCTGAATGTCATTATATATTAAAATTATATAAACCATGTGGAATTGTATGTCCATATCATCCAAAAATACATGGAGAAGAAAATGAAAATGAAAGCTCTGAAGAATATTATGATGATGATGACGATGATTATGATAACTACGAAGAAGTTAATTATAAACTATAAAAATTTTATAAAGTATATACATAGACAAAGATTTAGATTATAATAAAATATTTTTATTTCTTTGGTTTTTTGTAAATGTATATATATATATACATGAACTTTTCATTAAGAAAAAAAGAATACTATTGTTTTTATTAAATTATTATGTTAATATGATATTTATATCACCAAATTATTTCAATTATACCATTTAATTATTTTTCATATCATTAATTATTTTTTTTATTTAAAGTTAAAACATATACTTTTTAAATAATATTTTTATTAATATAACTTCAACTATTGTAAACATATTAATTTTCTGATGCATTATTAAAATCTATTCTATTATTATAATAAAAAATTATAAAATTTCATTAATACTACTGATATATTATTATCATAGTTATTATGAAAAAAAAAAGAATTGAAAATACTTTTTTACTATTCAATTTTTATTAGTTTTAATATTATATGCAACGTTTGAATGAGATTAAAGTTTAATATAAATTTATTACTTATATTTAAAAATATAAAGATTTAATAACATAATATAATTATTTATTAATACTGATTTTATTTTAATTGTTAAAAGTATAGAAAATAGAATAGAATGGAATGGAATAAAATAATAATAATAATAATAATAATAATAATAATAATAATAATAATAACAATAAGAATAATACATAAAATATAGTTAAAAAATAAAATAAATTTATATATAATGTAGTATTTCGATATTTTATTCCGAATTTCAAAAATAATAGAGCTTGGTGTTAATTTACATGTTGCAAACAACATCAATTTATTTAAATTTTGTGATTTTTTTTTTTTTTTAGTGTAAAAAAATAATAATAAAAAAAGTAATTTGTCACAAGTTCATTTATGATAAAATGAACCTGTGACAATGTCAGTCAGCTTCATTTTATTATAAACTTTTCTATCTTTATAATTTTTGATTTAAAATTGCTATTATTAATATCTTGTTTTAATAAGAGTAATTTAAAATATTAATATGTTTTTTAATTATAATTTTAATACTTTTTTTTTTTTTATAAAAAATAAGATTTAAAATTTTTAATTGAAAAATAACATTTTATACATTAAATATTGATTTATTTTAAGTTTAAACTATACTTATATTTGTTGTGTTAAGCTAGTAGGAAAAATCTTATTTTGTTATTTTTTTTATTTTTTTTTTATTTTTCAACAGTTCATGTTATTTAATTTTTGTAATAAAACATTTTATTAATTAATAAAACCAAAAAGTAACCGATTATTGTAATTAAAAAGTAATACACCATTTAAAAATCTATATCAAAGTTTTTTTTTTTCATTATCAATTATATATGCTTGAAAAAAATTGTTAAAAACAATATTTTTTTATTTTTTTATTATTTATAAGAAAATAAGAAAAGGAAAATTATTTGAAAACAATTTGAATATAAACAATACTATACTATATTTGATTGTTATATAATAGAATAATATAATATTATTTTTTATTTATATTATTATTTTTATTATACAATTTTATTTTGTAAATTTTAAATAAGTTTTTTGTTCCTTTAAAATAGTAGTAACTACAAGTATATACTAACATTAATTATAAATGTATAAAAAATTTTTTTATTATAGTTATAACTATTAAAAAAAAACATATTTCTAATAATTCATACTTTAATAAAGAAAATAAAATATAACAGCATGGTTTTGCATAAGTATGTATATAATAATAAATTATCAACATTATTGTATATAGTATATATATCAAATTAAGAAATAAAAGATATGATTTTTGTATTCTAAATTTTTTTTTATAAATATGCCATATTTAACAATATTATAAAGATTTACATGGAATAAAGGTTCACCAAACGTAGTTATTGTTACTGGAACATTTAATAATGTAAATATATATATATATATTAAATATATTTATAATTGGTATATATAATTAATATTTTATTTTTATTATGGCATGAAACAGTGGACTAAAGATGAAGTCTTAACAAAACATGAAGATGGCTCTTTTAGTAAAGAAGTCGATATTCCACTTAAACAAAAAATATATTATAAATTTATTGTTGATGATCAATGGGTATTTGATTCTGATCAACCAAATGAAAAGGATGAAGGTGGAAATATTAATAATGTTGTTTGTATAGAAGAAACTATAGAAGAAGTCAAAGAGGAAGTCAAAAAGGAAGTAAAAGAAGAAGTTAAAGAAGAAGTCAAAGAAGAGGAAAAAGAGGAAGTTAAAGAAGAAGTCAAAGAAGAAGAAAAAGAAGAAGAAAAAGAAGAAGTAAAAGAAGAAGTTAAAGAAGTCAAAGAGGAAGAAAAAGAGGAAATAAAAGAAGAAGTTAAAGAAGAAGTCAAAGAAGAAGTTAAAGAGGAAGTAAAAGAAGAAGTCAAAGAAGAGGTCAAAGAAGAAGTTAAAGAAGAAGTTAAAGAAGAAGTCAAAGAAGAAGAAAAAGAAGAAGTAAAAGAAGAAGTTAAAGAAGTCAAAGAGGAAGAAAAAGAGGAAATAAAAGAAGAAGTTAAAGAAGAAGTCAAAGAAGAAGTTAAAGAGGAAGTAAAAGAAGAGGTCAAAGAAGAAGTTAAAGAAGAAGTTAAAGAAGAAGTCAAAGAAGAAGTAAAAGAAGAAGTCAAAGAAGAAGTCAAAGAAGAGGAAAAAGAGGAAGTTAAAGAAGAAGTCAAAGAAGAAGAAAAAGAAGAAGTAAAAGAAGAAATTAAAGAAGTTGCTGAACCAACCTTAACCGAAAAAGTTATGGAAAAAGCAGCTGAAATTAAAGAACAAGTTAAAGAAAAGGTTGATGAAATTAAGAAAGATATAGAACAAAAAAAAGAAGAAAGAGAAGAAAAAGCTAAGGAGAAAGAAAAAGAAAAAGAAAAAGAAAAAGAAGAAGCCGGACCTTCTTTAACCGAAAAAGTTATAGAAAAGGCAGCTGAAATTAAAGAACAAGTTAAAGAAAAGGTTGATGAAATTAAGAAAGATATAGAACAAAAAAAAGAAGAAAGAGAAGAAAAAGCTAAGGAGAAAGAAGAAGAAAAAGAAAAAGAAAAAGAAGAAGCCGGACCTTCTTTAACCGAAAAAGTTATAGAAAAGGCAGCTGAAATTAAAGAACAAGTTAAAGAAAAGGTTGATGAAATTAAGAAAGATATAGAACAAAAAAAAGAAGAAAGAGAAGAAAAAGCTAAGGAGAAAGAAGAAGAAAAAGAAAAAGAAAAAGAAGAAGCCGGACCTTCTTTAACCGAAAAAGTTATAGAAAAGGCAGCTGAAATTAAAGAACAAGTTAAAGAAAAGGTTGATGAAATTAAGAAAGATATAGAACAAAAAAAAGAAGAAAGAGAAGAAAAAGCTAAGGAGAAAGAAGAAGAAAAAGAAAAAGAAAAAGAAGAAGCCGGACCTTCTTTAACCGAAAAAGTTATAGAAAAGGCAGCTGAAATTAAAGAGCAAGTTAAAGAAAAGGTTGATGAAATTAAAAAGGATGTAGAAAAGAAAAAGGAAGAAAAAGAAGAAAAGGCTAAGGAAAAAGAAACTGAAGCTAAAAATAAGGTTGATGAAATTAAAGAAGCTGAAGTTAAAAAATCAGAATCTCATATTGAAATTATAGATAGACTTGGAAAGAAATCAGAATCAAAGGAATCCTTACAAACTTCTAATGAAGATTTAGATGGCTCAAAAGAAAGTTTAAAGAAGAAGAAGAAGAAGGTAATTTATTAATGATAAATTAAATATTATATAAAATATTATTAAGGGTTTAACTAATATTATATAATTTTATTATATATAAAATGAATTTAATAATCAAACTTCTCAATAATAATAATAATAAACTAAAAATATTGAAAAATATTAAAAATAGGAAAAACGTGGATCCTTATTATCAATATCTTCTAGAAAGAGTTCAGCATCAAAAAAGAGTAGTAAGAATGAAAAAGGAAATAATACAGGCTTATTTGGTAAAATTAAGAGTTGGTTATCATTTGGTAAAAGTGATAAAACTGATAACAATGAAAATAATGAAACCGAAGAAAAATAAGAGTATAATTTAAAAAATTTTCATTAACATATTTTTTTAATATATATTTAACAGCATAATTTAATTTATTAAATATTTTACTTATTATTTAGTATTTAGTATTCATTTATCTCATATATATCATAGCATTCAAAAATTAATAATAATAATAATATATATATATTCATATAAGTATTATTATATTTCATTTATTATTTCATTTAATGAATTATATAATTTAACAATCAATTCAACAATATTCATTTTATTTTTGTATTATTAAAGATAAAAAAAAATAATAAAAAAATATTATATATTTCCTTCTTTTAATTAAAAAAGAAAAAAAGTTCACTTAATATAAATATATTTTAAGGAAAAATTACTTTGTAGTATTAAAATTAAAGTTTTTATGATGTGTAAACTTTCTCTAAGGTTTTATTCAATTTTAAGTAAAATATATAAAATGTATTTTTTAAAGGATTTTATGAAGAAGTAAAAAATTGGATTTTTAATAGAATAATTGGGTATAAAAATTAATAAATAATGAATACAAATATTGATGTAATTAATATTTAGTATTTATATAGAGTTATATTTTATAAATACTATATAATATATAATATATTTTTTTACTTCTCTATAATTAATTTTTATATTTGATATAATAAACTTGTTATAATAAACAAATGTTATTATAATATTTTTACAATTAGGCTTTAAAATTACATACTTAAAAAGCTGGCGCATTTTTTGTTGTTTGTTATTATTTATATTATAATTTTTTAAAAACCATCTCTTACTACTAAATAATAAAGTTTTGATCTTTTTTATTGTATAGTAAATGTTAAAAATTTTTGATATAGTATGATATTGCAATTTTATTATTTATTAAAATATAAAATATAGCTTATAAATATTAAAGAATTTCAAATTCTATATTATTTTTGTTTAATTTGAGTTCTTTTTTCTTTTTTTTCTTTTTTTTTTCTTTCTATTTAATTAAGTTTACGTTCAAAAAATTCTTTTGATTTTTTTTTTAAAGATAAATATTATTAGAGTTTTTAAATCTGTCTCATTTTTAAAATAATATAAATATAAAATTTAAAAACCCTAATGACTAATATATATTGATGATAATAAAGTATATTTATATAACTTTTTTTTTTATTTTTTAAAAAAGAGTATATAGAAAAAAAAGATATAAATAAAAACAAAAAGTTATATATTTAATTTTTAATTTTATTACTATAAAATATAAGTTTTTATATTCAGTGAGACAAATATTGAAACTCTAATAATATTTTTATTTTATTTTATTTTTTTATTTTTTAAAAAAATGAATATCTTTTTTTATTCTTTCTAATCTTATTATATATCTTATTATACATATATATTACTATTAATTATATATAATTAATGTTCGGATTTTTTTAAAAACTTTTTTGTATAATTGTTTTTTAGTATTTCAACTTTGTAAATTTTTCAAAAATTGAGAATATTAAACATACACATTATAAAAAATAAATCGAAAAAAAAAATCAAATAAATAATATTAAAAAATAATAAAATAATAATAATAATAATAATAAAAAACAATATAAATATTATTTTATTATTTGCTATAATCATTTATTGAGTATTAATATAACATAACAACCTATTAAAAAAACTAAAAAAGATTTTGTAAGTTTGCATATCTACATATCACATTATTTATTATTATTAAGAATTATTATAGCAATAAAAGCAATTATTAAATAGTAGTTATTAAAAATAGTTATTTAAGATATAAATTTTTTATATCGAATTTTATATTATTATAATAATTCATAATAGAATAAAGAAATAAAGAAAGTTAATTTTTTTTTTAAATCATTTTTTAATGTTGTGTTATAATTATATCAAACAAAATAAAATATAATAATTATATTAATATTCCCTTTTTTTTTGTGTGTGTGCGCATAAATTATATATTACTAATAATGGAATAAAAAAGAATATGGATATAGACGATTCTACTCAATTAAATGAAACTGTTGATTCAGATAATTTATTAAATCAAGTCGAAGAAAAAAATGATATATCAGCCTCTGGAGAAAAAGGCTCAAATAATTCAGATTTATCTAGCACTAGTGAAAGAAGTATCAATTCACCAAGTAAAGGTAAATTATTAAAATTATAACGATAATGTTTTTATAATTATAAAAATGTTTTTTTTTCAAAATATTAAAATAAAAATAAATATAAATGAAATATATAAATATTAAAAAGATGGAAATGGTAATAAATTATTCCAAGATCGTAGAAGACTTCGTAAAATAGCTAAGGAAGGTGAACATGAATATAATAAAGATTGGATGGATATTGAAAGAAAGAATCTCCAAGCTTATGAATATTTATGTCACGTTGAAGAAGCAAAAGAGTAAATAGAATATTTTATATTAGAAATAAAAGAAAAGAATATTTGATTTTTTTTTCTTTTTTTAAAATAATAAATAATAATAAAATACTATAATTTCAATCAAATAGATGGATTGAACGTTGTATTGAAGAAAAAATTGATTCAAAAGAATTTGAAGAACAATTAAGAAGAGGTATTGTTTTAGCAAAATTAGCAAAAATTATTCAACCTGGAAGTGTTAAAAAAATTTTCGATGTAAATATAGGAAAGAAAAAAAAATTTTTTTTATTGAAATTTAAAATAAATGTTAAATAAATTATATAATATTTATTTATTATAGGCTGAAAAACTTCAATTCAGACACTCTGATAATATTAATTATTTATTCACTGTTATGAAAAATATTAATTTCCCAGAAGTAAATTTCTAGAAATATAATTTTTAATTATGATAATATTTTATTATACTTTTTTTATTCTATGCTAATTTTATTTGAAAAATGAATTTTTAAATATATATATATATAAAACAGAATTTTGTTTTTGAATTAACTGATCTTTATGATAAGAAAAATATTCCTAAAGTCATTTACTGTTTACACGCTTTAAGGTATTTTTTATTGATTATAGATAAATATTAATTTATATATAATCAATAAATTAATGAGTATATCAATAATATAAATATAAATATAGTCACTTCTTAGAAGTTACAGGTTTTCTTCATCCAGCTGTAAAGGATTTAGTAGGAAAATTGGAATTTTCAGGTAAAATAATAATAAATAAAACAAAAAAATAATAATAACAGTAATAGTAATAATATTAACAAACGTATTATAACAGAGGAACAATTAAATACTGTTCAAGAAAATTTCGAAGAAAATGGTCTTCAATTACCTCAATTCAAAAATGTTGAAGCTGCTGTTCATAAAGAAATGGTTGAAATGCGTAAGTATTAAATGATTCTATTTAATACTATAGATAAAATTTAATAGTAATAATTAAAAAAATGAATTAATTAATTGTTATTAATATACATTTAGATCGTGTCGAGGAACCAGAACTTACTGAAGAAGAAAGTAATTGATTAGTATTTAAATATATAATTTATATCTTTATTTAATAATTATTATATTAAAAATTATAAATAAACACATTATTAAATATATAAAAGAGAGAGAATTATATTATAAAGAAAATCAAGACAAGATTGTAGCAGTTCAAAGTATTGCAAGAGGTTATATAGCAAGAAAAAAGTATAAGGAAGAATATGGTTATATATTAGAACATAAGGATGAAATTGTAAAGATTCAAGCTGCAACAAGAGGTTTCTTACAAAGAAAGAAATACAATGAAAGAAAACAATTATTAAAAGATAATGAACAATCAATTATTAAAGTATTGTATTATATTAAATTAAATATATATATTTAATTATTATGTTTTTAGTTTATTAATTAATTATAATATTTTCTTTTTTTTATATACTGTGAAAATAATTATAGATACAAGCTATGGTTCGTGGAAAGATAGCAAGAGAACAATATTTAGATAAAAAGAAGCATTATGATGAAAACAATGATAAGATTATCAAAATTCAATCCGTTTACAGAAGACGCAAGGCTATGAAATGTTATGATGAATTAAGTAAATATAATAATATATTTTATATAAATATTGTTTTTAAAAAAATAAAAAAAAAGTTATTAATAATATAAATCATAATATAAATGTTTATCAGAGCAAGGGAAACCATCCTCTAAAACAATTCATAATTATCTTAATATAGTTGATGAAGATTCATGCGATTTTGATTATGAAGGAGGTAAATAATACTAAAGAGTTTATCTATTAATAAAATATAAAACTTTTATTCTAATATATATATATTTTTAATTTATATTATTATAAAAGAAATGGAATTCTTGAGAGAATTAGTTATTAGAAAGATTAAGGATAATCTTGAATTAGAAAAAGAAGTTAGTTCACTTGATATTAAAATTGAACTTTTAGTTAAGAATAAAATTTCATTACAAGAAGTTGTTCATTCATCAAAGAAGAAGAAGAAGAATGCTCAGAGTATAGAAGGCTCTGAAAGTATCTTTTCAACCAAGAGTTCAGATAAAGAAAGTCGTAGAAAATATAAACTTTACCAAAATCTATTTTACTTGGTTCAAACCAACCAAAAATATCTTTCTAAATTGATGATTAGATTAAACAGTATTGGTTCTTCACAAATTAAAACTATAGAAGACATCGTTATGTCTTTGTATGGTTATGCCCAAAATAACAGAGAAGAATATTTATATTTAAATTTAATTAAGGTTTATATAGTTAAATGATAAATATTTTTTATCGTATAAGCTATAAAACTAATGATTATATTCATATAAATTTACATATATTGTAGAAAACTATTGAATATGAAGTTGAAGATATTAATGATATTAATGATTTCTGGAGAGTTAATCCTATTTTCATTAAATTAATTACACATTACAGTCGGTTAGTATTTACTATATTGTATTATATATAGAAAAGCATAATTTTTTTTGAATATAATTTATTCATAAAAATTTTTATCAATACATATTTTTAGTGGTGCTAAAGAACTTCAATACCTTCGTGATCTTTTACAACCACTTATTAAAAGTGTTATATCATGTGAAGGATTAGAATTAGAAAGTGACCCAATTTCTGTAACTATTAATATTTTAATATAAAAAAAAATAAAACTTGAAAAATAAATTCTAATGATACTAAAAAATTAAAAATTCTATATTAGATTTATAAAACTCTTATTAGAGAAGAAGAATTTAAAACTGGTCAACCATCGAAGAGAAAGTATGATGTTACTGCTAAGGAAGCTTTAAATGATGAAGAAACCAAAAAGAAGTACATTATTCGTAAGTATAATTATAATCTACTAATCCATTTAAAAAAATACATTAAAAATAAAGAATGCCATATTAAAATTTATATTCTTTATTATATTAATGATAGATCTTCAAAAATTAAAGGAAATTACAACAAAGTTCTTAGATGCTATTATTGACTCTTTACCAAAGATGACATACAGTATTAGATGTATTGCTATGGAATTATCTTTATACTTTACCAAAAAATGGCCAAATAATCAAGCTGATGTTACAAAGATCTTGGGTAATTTAATTTACTATAGATATATTAACCCAGTTATTTGGTAAGAATAAAATAAAATTATAATAATAAAATATCAATTATAAATAAATAAAAAATAATTAAACTAATTAATAAAATATATTTTAAAACTATATGCTAATATCAGTGCTCCTGAAGGATTTGATATTATTGATGCTACAATTGAACAAACTCAACGTAAAAACCTTGCTGAAGTAAATTCCCATTAATATTAATAATATATTTATAAAGATTAATATTATTAATACAATTATCTTTTACACCTTTATAAATAGGTTGCAAAGTTATTACATAATATTTCAGCTAATAAACCATTTGCTGATGATAACCCATGGTTACAACCATTAAATGAATTTATTAGTATTGCAGCAAAGAAGTTTGCTGTTTTCTTCAATAAAGGTAAATTTCAATATATATAAATATAATTTAATTTTTAAATATATTATTATTAATAATTATAATTTAATTTTTTTTTATTTTAGTTGCTTGTGTTGATGCTCCAGAAGTTCATTTCCAAATTGATGAGTTTGATGATTTAACCAAAACTAGTAACCCAGTTATTTTCATTTCACCAAAGGAAATTATTGAAACTCATTTATGTATCTTGGAACATATTGATGATATTGTAAGATTAAAATAATATGTATAAAATATGAAAATAATTTAATTTTTTATTAAAATATTAATTTTATTTATGTATATTTTATTTGATGGGGAAACAGGAAGTAAATGAAAAAGATCCATTAAGATTAATATTAAATAATTTAGGTGAACCATCCTCAACAGAAACCAGCGAAAAAGTAATAAATTTACCATTAGTTAATGGTTTTGCTGATATAAAGGGTATTTTTATATAAATGAATATATATATTAATATATTTAATACCACATGATATTAATATGAATTTTTAAAATAATAGATGATGAAGAAAGTATGAAGAAACAATTATTCAGAAAAACAAAGAATATGATTCTTGATATTTTAAAGATACAAAATGGTTCATCAATCTTAAATATATTAAATGACAAAACTACTGATAAGGATGAAAAGAAATTCCAAGAAATGATTGATCGCAAGATTAGAAATGAAGAACAATTAAAGAAAAAGAGAGAAGAAGAAAAGAAAGAATTAGAATATAATTTAAGGAACAAGTCTAATCCAAATTCAGCACATAATTCTCAAACAAGTGTAAATAAATCCAATTCCAATGTCGTAAAGTCTTCAGGAAATTTATCAAAGTCTGCTGTTAGTGTTAGCAGTAATGCTAATAATATTAGTAAATCTAATAATAGTGTTAACAAATCCAATAATAGCGTTTACAAAAGTCAAAATGAAATTGAAGCTAAAGAAGATGAAATTAGACGTTCTCAAGAACTTAGTATATCTCTTCATAATCTTAAAGAATCTACATTAGCTGAATACAAGCAAAAAACTCTTGAAAACTTAGAAAAATTAGAAGGTTATCATGACATTAAAAAAGAAGATGAATATCAAGCTGTATTGAATATCATAGGAAAAGTAAATATTGATTGTTATTTTTATATTAAATTGTAATTACAATATAATATATAGAGTAATTGTAAGTAATAAACTTTTAATATTTTACAATTTTTTTTTTTTTTTTGACAAAAAGGAACTTAGAAATAAAAATATTCAACGTGAAGTAAGACTTAATGAAATTAAGAAATTAAAGCAAACTATTGAAAATCTTAAGCAAAAAGAAGAATATTTGTTATCACAAAAGGAAACATACAATAATTACATTGATATGTGTAGAAACCAAATTTCCAATAATAAGAAACCGTAAGTTTTTTTAAATTAACATATTTATAGGGTTAAAATATATTTAATTGTAAAAACAACCATTAAATATATATGTATTCATTTATATATTCATATTTATACATTGTATTAAATCAAAATTTATAGAAAATCAAAACCAACTATCTTCTCTAAACAATATTATTACATGAAAAAGTTGGAAAAAGAAGGAAAGGTACCAAAATTCGGATCTTATCAATATACTGCAGATCAATTATACAAGCGTGGTGTGTTAGTTTCTATTGAAGGCATACCTCAAAAAATGTACAGTGCCATTAAATTTACTATTTCATCAGATGAACCTGGTGTCTTCACTATTGTTGCAAAAACTATCGCATCCAAAATCTTCGATCCAATTTCAATTGATATTACTTTAGATGAATTACTTCAAGCCAAATATGATGAAATTCAAGTATTATCTATTTCCGATGATACAGCTAAAATTAATGTCAACTTATTACTTCACTTAATTAATAAAAAGTAAGTATAGGATAATAAATAGTGTATAGTCTTTTTTTTTTTAATATAATTATAAATATTAATGTATTATTTATATATAAATATATATATATATATATATTTTTAAATAGGTTCTATGCTTAAGTTTATTGATTTTTTATTTTTAAGTATAAAATAGAATATTATTATTAATAATATATATTTATATAGAATAAGTTATTAAAAATATATATAGAATGTTAAATAAGTAATTATATAGTTTTATTCTAAGATATATTTAAAAAAAAATATACTAATAAATGTATGAAATTTTAAAATAAAATTGATAAAATATATAAAAGTTATTGAAAAACTGCTTCCTTTATTATTCATTTTTAAATATTATTTTTATCTATTTTTTTTTTTTTTGTTTTTACTTACAGTGTTAATTTATGTTTAAAAGTTATTCAGTTTTTCGGTTTAAATAAACATTTTAAAGTTTTACTAAAACAAATATAGAAATCAAAAAAAAAAAAAAAATTCTTTTTTCCCCATTTTCTTCTAATTATTTTTTTTTATTTTTTTTTCTTCTAATTACAGAAATAAGAATTAATAGCAAATAGATAGTCAAAAAAATAGAGTAATTATCAAGAAATGTTGTTTAACAAATCCGATTATAATGAATATAAAAGTCCTTTATTTAAAAATTCAAATTATAATAGCATAAAATTAATGAATAATAAGTTATTTCCAAAATCAAAGTTTAATATTACAGAAACATATAATGTAATGAAACAAAATTTTTAAATTTTTTTATATAATAAATAAGGAAATGAAATATTTAATTTTTTATATATTTTATTAATATTTTATTAAATAAAAAAAAAAAAAAAAAAAACGTATAAAAAGAATATTGAAGGTAATAATAAATTATTTATTGATTACTGTATAATAGTAGTATAGAAAGTAATTTATTTTTCAATTTTATATATAAATATATACAATAGATGGACAATCCTATAGCCATATTCAGGATGATATTTCAAAAATAAATTTAGAAAGCAAAATTAATAGAAGTATTGAAAATATATTAATTGACGAAAATTTAACAAAATTACAAAATAAAAACCAGAAATATAAATCAATAGTAACAAATAAAACATTATCCTCTGCATCTTCAATATCTACTGAATCTATATATGATTATCCTAATTGTAAATAAAATTTTTAATAAAAAATATAAAGATATTTATTAAATATTAATCATTTTATTGTTAACACATACATACATACAAAAAAAAAAAATATCTAATAATATATTATAAATAATAGTGAAAAGTTATCATAAAAAAAATTTTGGAAAAACATATTCAACTTTTTTAAATGAAAATTTATTATCTGAAAGTTCATTAATTTCATCTGCTAGTTCGTTATTATCAAATGAAACATCAACAAGTATAACTGATATATTATATTCTAATCAGAAAAATTCTTTTGACTTTCTTTTTAATAATCAACCTAATAATAATGAGTTAATCTCCTATATAAAATCAAAGAAAAAAGAATCTCATAATATTAATTCAGCAACAAAAGCTACTGGAAAATCAAAGAAAAAAGTAATAAAAAATGGAATAGATAATAATAGTTTAAATAGACATGTAGAGGCTAGTCTAATAGAAGATTTATCAATACAAGGAAATAAAGTAAAAATTCAAAAATTTAATAATACAAATAATAATACTAATAATATAAATTATGACATACCCAATTCTGAATCTTCATATATATTATATGCCAATGATAACTATACCAATGATGATTACAGTAAGGAAAGTAATAATATATATTCAAATATTGTTTCTACTGTATCTTCATCGTCAAAAATACCAAAGGTATATCATAATAATAGTAGTCATATCAAAAATAAAAATATAATTAAGGATAAAAATATATCTATTATTAGTAAAAAAACCATAATTCATGAAAAGAATATCAATAAATTTGAAAATATAAATTCTGGTAAAAGTAATTATTCAGTATCCAAAAATAAAACGTCTAATTCACTTAAAAAAGCAAAAAGTAAAAATACATTTAAATCAAAAATGAATAAAGATGGCAAATTTAATAATAATAATAGTAATAATAATAATAATAATAATAATAATAATAATAATAATAATAATATGTCAAAATTATCAACAAAATTAACACTGGCATCCTCTTCAAAATCAACGTCAAATCATGATAATTCTAAATCTACAAAAAAAATAACAAGTGATAGAAAAGAAATCAAACTAAAAAAATGTGATTTATCCAGCCTAATGAATCTTCCATCAAACTCTGATTATATTAAAATATTAGAAGATTCCTACTTATCTATTAATATTGAGGACGGAGACACTTTGTTAAGTAATAATAATAGTAATTCAGATCTTAATACAATTAGTTCAAAAACAGATTTACTTTTAAGTAATAAAAAGAGCATGAACATTAATCAAAGCTCAAGTAAAAAATTAAAAAATAATAAGGAAAAGAATAGTGATGAAAATGACGAAAATGAAACGCAATTAAGATTAATAATTCCTAGTGCTTCCATAACGTTTCACGAAGAGATAGATAATAATAACCGATCCAATTTAGATTTAGATGTTATAACGAATTTGAACGCCAACCATAATTCTAATAATCATGAATTAAATAGTAAAGACTCTTACCATTATACCAATATTTTTTATGATAATAATAAAGCCTTTGAAAATATTATTTGTGTAAATGCTAATGAAGTTGTCATTGATGATTCTTTAGAGAGCAATGAAAATGAATCTATAAATGAAAATGAAGGTAATGAGTCAACTCTAAATAATAATTTTAATAATTCAATTTATAAAATGGATTGTCCAACATTACAATCTCCATTATCTAACCTTGAAGATAATTCAATATACAGTAATTCTAATTCCGATATATATATACAAAATTCGCCTAAACCAACGCTTAAAAGCTTTAATTTTAGTGACTATATTAGAACTTTTGATACTATAAATAAAGATAATGAATCAATTAATGATGTTAAAGTTGTTAATTATATTAAAAAAATTAATCCATCTTCATTAAAATTACATTAATATATTTTCTATTTAAAAAACAATAATTAAATAAATGAATAAATTAATAAAAAAAAAATATATATATATATATATATAAAATGTTTATTTCCTTTTATTTACATGATTAATAACTTTTTTATTTGATTTTTTATTTTTCTAATTTATGTTGGATTATATTAATTATTATTGTTTATCAAAAATATGTATATGTATATGTATATGTATAAAAAAAAAAAAAAAAAAAAAACTAGTTTATGTTGTTTTTTTCATTTCCATCGGTAGTTAAGTCAAATATATTTTTAATTATATCATATATCTTTTTACGTATTTTGTTATTAGTTGTTTCTATTTGAATTGAACTATTATTGAATTTTAGTAAAGCATGATAAACAGGTAATTTAATATATGTATAATCATAATTTTTCTCAATTAATGTTTCTCCAAGGCCAGACTGTATTATATCAAAAATAAATAATCGATAAATTTTATTAATTATAAATCTATTAAAATATTATGATTTTTTTTTTTTTTTTATTTTAATTTTAATCAATTAATATCCATTAATATATACTAACATTACTAATTTTTTGACAAAGATCTTGAATATCAATTTCTTTGTATTTAACATCAAGGTCACTATCTTCGTAAGCTTTCAATGATTTAATATATATTTTTCCATTAGTAAATTCCAAGACACCTCGATAAGGATAATATAAACAGGTTTCATTATGATATTTTGGAAATTGTTTTTTAGCAAGCTTAATTATTTATTAAAAAAAGAATATATATATATTTAAAAAAGATAGCAGCATAAAAATAGAAAAATAAAAGAAAAAAAAAAAAATAAAAATTTAAATATTTGTATCATCATATGTTGTAATAATTTTTAATAGAGATAATATAATAAATTTAAATAATTATTTAATTTACCTCTTCTGTAATGTATGCTGATTTTATCCTATTTTTGTCATAAAGATGGTAACTTTTTTGTCCATATTTTAAATATAAACCATCATCAGGATATGTCATACTTAATCGAGATGGTTTAAAATGAGACTCCGGTAATAAAACTTCTTTTGGGTTTATTTTTTCTACTAAATCTTTAAATTGTTTATCATTTAATCTAATATCTATTGGACAATATTGAACATTTAAATAGAGTGGTTGAAAATTATTTAAAATCTCTGGTAAGTCATCCGTAGGTGCTATTAATATATACATAATAAAAAAAATTTTTTTTTAATATGACTATGAATATTAATATATTATAAAGTCTATAAGTAATTTGAATAATTTACTTATCCATATTAAGGTATTTTTTTGATCATTTTTCCAGAGATTTATTAATGGTATTACATCACCCATATTTAAAGAAGGATGATCAATAAATATAATTGAAGATTCAGATTTTTTATTTTTGAAAAAGTCTTGAATACTGAAATGTGTATGTAATTGACCGTTATTTAACATTTCATGACATCTCATAGGTTCTTCTTGTTGATATACTCTATCTTTGTGTTTTTCATTCATCCTTTGAAAAATATTATCGATATTATATATTTTTCGAATAAGTAGATGTGAGTTTAATTAATAAAGATTAAATAGTATTTAATTAAATATATATATAAATATTTAATAATTTTAATACCATTCCGATAAAATTCCTGAATAGTGTAGTGAATGTTTAGCAATTGGAGATATTACATGATAAGAATGATTTTTAATATCTTTGGTATAAATACTTAAGTATTCTAATATATCAAAAATAATTCCACAAGATAAAGCGGGTATAATAACATTTCCTCCATTTTGAAGTGTAAACACTATTTTAATTTATAAAAAAAAAAAAGCAATACACAAAAATTATTTTTATATATTAATGAAATGTTTACTATATATATATATATATATATATATTTATCATGATATCTCTCTTTTCTTGCTAATGTAATATAATTTTTTAAAATATATTTACTTATGGATGAAATAATTTTTTTAATAGACTCATTGATATCAAAATTATTAATAGCAATTCCTCCTGAAATAATTAGAGCATCAGGATTTAATAATGGTTCAATTTGTAAAGGACATTGATGACAATGTTGAAAAGAAGATAATGATAAATAGACCACCTTTATGAAATAAAGATTTTAATAATATTATAATATATTACAATGATTTATTATTCTTAATATATGTTTTCAAAGCATTTATTATTATTTTTTTTTTTTTCGTTTTATACTTTTTTTTTCTTTTCATTCTTATTATTTACCTTTTTATCTGAATTTAAAAAAGACCAATTTGTTCCACCTAAGCAATAACCCGAACTTGAAGCTATAACTTTGGTGTCTTCTGATAAACTCTTTAAAAATTATAAAATTAAAATGAAGGGTATGCATGAATAGTTGATAATTTATTAATTATATTAAATGAATAATATATTAAAATATACCAATATTTCTCCATAATGAACATATTGTATTTTTTCAATGCAGGAATTGATATCATATTCTGAATATAATGGATTATTAAAAATTGGATTGAAATTTCTAAACAAATTTTAAAATTAAGATTTTATATATATTTTAAAATATAATGGAATTTTAGATTCTTTTTTCTCTACTCTATTTTAATATCTATATAATATAAACTTTTTTTTATTTTTCTTAAAAAAAATATTATATACCTTCTTAAAAAATCTTTTCCAATTAAATATTTTTCTTTTTCATGAACAAGCTCATTCATTAATAATCTATTTATACATTCATTTATAAATTTCAAATTTTAAATCATTATAAATTTTACATTTAAACATTTAGTATTTATCCAGTTATGAGGTACTTTTACAATTATATGTATATATTTATCTCTATAATTGTTACCGTCCAAATTCAACTGTTGGTTCTGTGGCATATATTTTTCCTGTAAAATGAGTGTATTCTGTAATGAGTGGTAAGGCCATCATTTGATAAAAATTGGATATAAATATGTATTCAACATTTTCCATTTCTTGAATATTATAATCCACAAATGGAAGAGGTTTTTGGTTTATGGTAAAAAGAGAAGCATCACAAAGGATGGTTAAATCACTAAATTTAATTAGTACACCTTGGGTACTAAATTGACCAAAAGTAGAAATATCCATTTTATTTTATCAAAATTTAAAATTTTATTATCATATATACTGTTTTTTTAATAGTAAACAATTATTAATAAAGATATGGAATTTCTCTCTTTTTTATATATATATATATATAATATATTAATATGCTGGTAATTTTTAAAATTATATTCTAATAAAAAGTGTTAAAAATTATATTCTAATAAAAGGAGATAAAAATTTTAATTTCTGTTAATAAAAGAAAAATTAATTAGTAAAAATTTTAAAGTAACACAAATAATTTTTTTTTTTTTTTATTAAAAAGGGACGAACAAAAAAAAAAAAAAAAGATTAAGAAAACATTTATTATTACAATAATAATAACAACGGCGTAACAACTATAGATATGGAGAAATAAATAGTCAAATAGAAAGATTTTAATAATATTGTCTATTAAATACCAAAGCTATTTTAAAATGAAAGTAATAATTGAATTGCCATAAAAGTAGTATAAACATTATTTTTAAAATAATATAAAATAGTAGTAACAATAATATATGTATATGTAAAAAAGGAAGATCCAACTGAAAAAATTATTGTGGTTAATCAAAGGAAAGAAGAGCAAAAATCAGAACCTGAATTAGAAACGTTAAATAGTATTAAAAAGGTAATATTTCGAAATTAAAAAAAATACAATTTTTTAATACGCATAAAATCTATACATATTAAAAACAAAATAAATAATAATAATAAAAGGTTCAACCTCTTCTTTCTACTATTGATGGTCCAAATTGGAATACCCTTTTTTCAAATAAACGAAATCAAAACATTCCAGGTAAATTTTGATAAACAAAATTTACAATATACCTTTTAAATAAATAATAATTAAATATACCTTTTTTTTTTTTTTTTTTTTTGCTTGTTATTCTAAAGAAACTTTAAATCCACAACCATTTATAAATTTTTTTGAGCAATATCAACAATATTTAATGGAATGTTCAAAAACAGTCATTAAAGATCAAGTAAAATACTATTCATATATATTAAATTATTATGATATAATATTTAAATTGACAATACATTTTTATTTAATAATGGAAATACATTATCCATAGAATATATTATTTGAAAATTTCAAACAATTATCAACTTATTGCAATGATATTGATAGTAGCGTTTCAAAACGCTTGAGTCAAACCAAGCAAAATGGATATCAACTTATAGGGAATGAACTAAGTAATATAATATTTTGTATTTTATAGTCATAGTAAAAAATTTTTTATAAACTTTTGTCTTTTTTTTTTTATTCCATTCATTATACTAAAATTTTATTATTAATTAAAAATAGTACAAAAAGTAGAAGATAATATCGAAAAAACACAAATACTGATATCAGATATTATAAGTAAAATTGACAAACTAGATGAAGTTATTCCTGAAGAAATTAAAATAAGAAATAATCCTGATAAATATTCCAGAATACATAAACTTAAAGAAACTCATTTACTTTAAAATATAATGCTATTGGTTGGAAGACTTTTGCACTAACTTTGTATAATTCAAAAAAAAAAAAAAAAAAAAAGAAAAAAATTGAAAAATCAACATGTATATAGTCTGTATCATTTTATACCATATATAATAATCATATAATAATGAAATAAATATATTTCGAGTATGCTTAAAATCTAAATAACAAGTAATATTTGTCTTTTAAAAAATATTTCTATTCAAATTCTTTTTTATATATAAAAAGATGTTCAAATTCTACAAGTCAATTTGAAAACTTTTAAAAATGTGTAATATAATACAATTTGTATTAATGATGATTATATTTTAATTATCCTGAAAATGATATTATTAAAATTTATTTTAAAGTTATATTATTGTAATATCAAAATTTAAATACATAAAGCTGTGTGATTCTTTCTTTCTTTTTATTTTTATTTTTCATTTCTTTATTCAAAATCTTTATATATATTTTTTTATTCTATGAAAATATTTATTCTGATTTTCCAAAAATCTTTAATCTTGCTTTTCTATATTCTTCTTCTCTTTCTGCTAATGACTTTTTTGTATTTATTATTGTTCTTTTTATTTGACTTTCTTCAAACTTTTGTTTAACTTCATCTTTATCTCTCTTTAAGATTTTTACCTTTTTATGTATAAACAGATAATAAAAATAAATACACAATGATATTATTATAAATTAATGTTTTAATAAATTCATGCTTTTTACCTGGGGAGTATATCCATTAATATATGATTCTGTTTGTAAAGAATATTGTTTCTTTTCACTATTATTTATAATATTGAATAGTATTAAGTATAATATTGTTAAGTTGAAAATGTTATATTATATTATGAAATTTACATTGTTGGAACAGCAATTGGTTCAAATTCTTCAAGTTCCCAGTCTTCTAACTTTATCGAAAATTTTATTTTTTATAATTTAGAGTTTTGTTAAATTTCAATTTTTTTTTTTTTTTAAAAAATTATGATATATATTAAAATTTTTATAAAACTAACTTCTTCAGTTTCAGCCATTTTAGTTTCTTATTAAAGAATGGGTAAATAATATATATTATTATATATGGATTATATAGAATTTATGTATTTTAAAATAGTAATTTAAATACCGCCGTTTATAATTATCGTAAAAAAAATTAATCATCTTATGGAAAAAAAAAATACCTTCAGTTTTTTGTGTTATTTGTGAAACTGAACCTTGTGGTGTAATAATTATATCAGGTTTCACGTCAAATTGATTTGTTGGTATATCTTGTTCTAATAATTGCTCATTCAATGAAAGCGAAACTTTATATTGACATGGTATATTATTACAATTTAAACAACATAATAAATTATTATAAATAAATTCGATTATATAATAGTATATTTATAATATTATATATATAACATACCACAATATGGTCCTTCTTTATTTCCTAATTTTGAAAATTGTTTAGCTCTTTCAATATACCTATCATAATAACTATATTACCCAATTGATAAAATATTTATTATATAATTTGTATTATTCATTATATTAAAACATTAATTAATAATAAAAAAATATTATAATTTACCCCTTTCCGTGTCCTAATCTATTTCCTTTTAAATCAAATGCCATTCCTTTTTTAAATAATTATACATTAATTGGATTTAATAAATTATACGAAAAAAAAATATATAACAATATTTACCTGGTACAATTATTAAATCTAAGCCCTCTTTATTTTTCAAGGCTTCATTTATTATTATTATTATTATTAGTGGTATTGTTTGTATTAATAATAATGATAGAAGTAATAGTGTTTGTAGGTTTTATAAAATTATTAATTTGTGTTATAACAAATTTGATATATTTTTAAAATACTGTTTAGAATATATACCAGTTGAATTCTCAGTCATACCACTTGGTTCTGGGTAACCCCATTTAGTTTTTGGGTATGATAAAAATTCCTCCCAAGAATTGATTTTTACCATTTCCTTTTTTTTCAATAGTATAATAAATTATTAATAATTACCATTCATTTTATAAATTTTATAAATGATAGAAATTCCTTTAATAAATTTTAATTCTATTTAATGATTTCCTTTACTACAATTATTATTATATTTATAATAAAAGAATGTTTTTTTTTTTTTATAACTAACCATTTCAGTTCCATTAATAATATAGGGTACATAACAATTTTTTCCTGATTTTAAAGCATGTTTAAGTAAACTTTCAGTTCTTACTTCACCTTTTGGCATATGCAAATATATACTAATATTTTTACATTCTTGATATTCTTTTAATGAAATGACTCTTTTAAAAATTTCATTTGCTTATATTTCAATTTATTATAATAATTTTTTTTATATAATATATATGTTATTTTCTTCATGATTATTTTAAAATAATATATATAACAAATATTATAAGCCTACATTGATATACTAGTTCATTTTCAGTTATTGTTTTAAGTAAATTCCTTAGTTGGTTTCTTAATAATTTTTTATTGGTTATAACACTTGTTTCAGTAGTCATTTTATATTAATGATTTAGTTAACAGATAGAATTTTAATTTGAAATTTATATTTTTTTTATTTTGTTACTGAGTAATAATAATAATAAAATTAATAATAAATTATAATTATTTTAAAAATTCAGATAATTTTAAATTTTATATCCATAACTTTTTGTTGTTTTTGATATTATTAAACAATAAAATGTTAATGATGAATAGAAAAAAAATAAAAAAGAGCAAAAGTAATTAAAGAATTACTTCAATTTTATTTCCTTGCTAATTTTAAAAAATAGTATAAAGTCTTCAATTTTTTTTTTTTTAATTTACAACTTCTTCTTTTATAGTTTCTTTTTAATTAACCCAATCAAAGTTAATTTTAATTTATGATTTCCATTTATTATAATTGAATTTTAATTTATTATAAATATATTGATGAATATATAACAATATATTTAAAGTATTGTGTAACTTTAGAATTTTTTAAAAAACAGTTTTTTTGAGGGATTTTATGGTATATTTATATTTTTTAAAATTTATTCCTTTTAATTATTAAAATTAAATTTTATTATAAATTAAAAAATTTCATAATTAATTAATTAAAAAAAGGAATACATTTTAAAATCAAATTTCACAATTTCATCTATCTTTTAAAAAAAAAGAAAATAGCAGTAGTAACAAATATATATATCTACCACAAACCATATTTATAGGATAAAAGAAAAAAAAGTATGTGTACATTTATTTCTACATTTTATTTAAAAAATAAAATTTAAATTCTTTATTATAAATTGAAATTTCATTTCATTAATAATTAAATCAATAATAATAAATTGAAAATTTATTTTTAACATTGCCAAATAAAAACAAGAAAAATAAATAGTAATAAAAATAGAAATATTAACATCAATAACATTAATAATATTAATAGTTTATATCATTTATATATACAAGTTTAATAATATATATATAAAATGAAAAAAATGGAGAATTTTACTTTCACCTTTACTCTGA
Source organism: Piromyces finnis (assembly GCA_002104945.1). Taxonomy (NCBI): domain Eukaryota; kingdom Fungi; phylum Neocallimastigomycota; class Neocallimastigomycetes; order Neocallimastigales; family Neocallimastigaceae; genus Piromyces; species Piromyces finnis. The sequence goes on along the minus strand of MCFH01000019.1, from coordinate 410,813 downwards.
ATAATGAAACTGAACAAGAAAATAGTACCTCTTTTAGAAAAAAAGACTATAAAGCTACTTTTTATTCAAAAACAAAAGAAGAAAAACAGGAAGAAAGAAGAAGAAGAATATTGGAAGAACAGAGACAAGTATTATTAAAAGATTTTTAATTCTTTTAAAATTTCATTATAAAATATTAAACATTAAGATATCCATTGAATATTATAATATAACCCTGGAATTTATTTTATTTTATTATTATTTTTTTTAATAACTAGAAAAGAAGTTCTTTAGTAAATCAAGCTAGAAAATTAATTGAATTTTCAATTCAAAATGAAAATTCAGAAAATGATTCTGATTCTGAAATTGAAATTTCCAATAAAAATAATATATCAAAAAATCAAAATGAAAGTAGAATTGAAAAAAACAATAATGGAAGTTACCATCAAGAAGAAGGAATGGATATAGATAAGAAAGTCAAAAAGAATAAGAAGAATAAGCATAAGAAGAAAAAGAATGAATTTATGTTAGTAATATATTATTAGTTTTATAATAGATATATTTGTAGAAATGTGTAGACAAGGTGTATTATTTACCAAAAGTATATATAATATATATATATATATATTTTCTTTCTTTCTTTTTTTATTAGAAATCAATTAATGTTGAGTGAAAAATTAGAAGAAATACCAAACGATTTCGAAACTAATTGGATTGCTGTTAAGATACCCGATGGTATACCATGCTTAGTTATTTCCTATAATGGTATGATAAAAATAGTAAAAAAATTTTTTTTACTAATTAGATTAATTTATATAAACTAATTAATATTATAACTATCCATTAATTTATATAGGAAAAACGGTCAGTAGAAGAATTGATGGTAAATTTGAATTATTTTATTATTTTTTTTACAAATATTTAAAAAAAAAATAAGACAAGACAAATAATAAAAATATAATATTTTATTTTAAATAACCACAGGTTCAATAATAAATACTTTTTATTCTAATATACCAGGTGGCAATCCATTATCTAGGTAATATTTTTTTTTTTTTTTTGGAATATTAAATGAACGAATGTTGAAACCAATATTAATATTTATACACCTAAATTATTATTGTTATTTTAATAGAGAATATCAAAATTATTCTATTTTAGATTGTATATATAGTGAAGAAAATAATATTTATTATATTAAAGATGTTATGTGTTGGAAAGGATACCCTACCTATGATTGTGATGTTGAATTTAGGTATATTAATCTTTTTTTTTTTTTTTCTTCTTATTATTAATACTCTATTGTTCACATAATTGTAATTTTCCTTTTTTTTTTTTAAAGATTTTTTTGGATCCAAACCAAAATGTATGAAATTGATTTAAAAACTTGTAATAAATACAATAATTATTCATTTATTCCTCTACCTTCATGTTATTGTCAACCACAAAGTTTAACAACATTTTTAACTAGTAATAATGATTTTAATGGTCAAGTATCCAATATTATTGGTCCTATTAAACCACCATCCACTATTGTTTTTTATAATAAAGAAGCACATTATATTTTAGGTTCTACTCCTCTTTGTTGTCATTTAACAATTGAAGAAGCAAAACTACTTCTTAATGATTATTGTAATACAATGGAACTTTAAATTTCAAATTAAAAAAAAAAAAAAAAAAATAAAAAAAATGCATCCTATTTTAAATTATTTTACATTTTATCTATCTCTTTTTTTTAATTCAAATATAAAAATAAATACATAATAAATATTAATAAATATAAAAATTATCATTAAAGTGTCAATTTTTTTTTTTTTTTTTTTTTTTTTTTTATTTTTATTTTTTATTAATATGTTATTATTGACTATGTTAACAATGATCCTTTACATGTTTATTTGAATAATTGTTAAATCATTTATTTTAAATTGGTTTACTTTATATATATAAATATTTATTATTATTTAATCTTTTTTTTCTTTTTTCTATTTATTTAAATCCTTTTTTTTCCCCTTAATACCCATAGTTTTAAAATGAATGGATAAATGTAATGCCATTTGAAACTCTATAAACAATTAATATAATATGATTTAAATTTATTATTAAATCGTCGGTGAATAGCAGTATTTATTAAGGGGGAAAAAAATAAAAAATAAATAAAATAAAATAAAATTATACAAGGAATATTAAATATAAAGATATATATTTTTTAATAATTATTTTTTTTTTATGTATAAATTTTATTATAGTTTATTTCTATTTCTATTAATTTATTAATAGTTATATTATTACTATGCGGTTATTGATATATTAAAGAAAGTAATAATGATATATAATTTTAAACTGTTAATATAATATTTTTTTTTTTATTTTTGTCAATAAAGTATAATAACAATATAATTTATATAAAATTAAATGTTTTGAGAAATGATATAAATTATTATTTTAATTTTTAATTGTGATGAATTTTTTAATAAATTTTTATGAAATTCTTTCACTTTAAAAAAAGTTCTATTAAAATATTCATTTTCTTTCTTGCTTGAATTGATATTCTGTTTAATCAATTTTAATGGATCTATTATAGTGATAATTAAATAAAAAAAAAAAAAAGAGTTAATTTATAATACCCTCATACCTATATATGAAACTAATATAATATAGAATTGATTAAAAATAATAATATTTACCCGTAGATCTTTCTTAAGAACCAGAAAGTGGCAAAGAAACCAATAGTACCTAATAATAGTAATAATAATAATAATAATATAATTTAATTTATCATCAACAAAGGGTAATTTATAAATTTATTTTCAATAAATTTACCTGAAATAATAAAGAAGAAAGAACAAAATATGGCAGAGAAACCAAAGTATAATACAGTAGAGGAGAAGGAGTCAAATGATAATTTGGTATAGTAATAAAGAATACTGTATAAGAAAATGTAGAGTGCGCAGGAACCAGATGTTCTATAATTTTTAAATATTAAAAAAAAATGAAACGAGTGAAATTAGAAAATATGGCATACACTCCATTTCTTTATAAAGGAATAGTATTATTATTAAAACTTACACAAAAGAGTGCCACCACCAGCGGTAATCTTCAGAACATAATCTAAAGTAGCAAATCAATATGGAGATTTCAGCGCATGTTATAATTAAAATTAAGAAACCGAGGAAAAGGAATGAAAAGATAGAGTAAATATGATGGAAAATAATACTGTTCATAATGTAAAAGACTTCAATAAAAATAGCTCCAAATGGTAAAATTCCACCAATAAGAGAAGATGGAATAAATCTTAAATACATTGGCTATAATAATATTTTTAAAAAAGGTATTAATCAATAGAAATGGAAAATATATATAATATATCGTATATCCATTATCAACAAAATAAATATTTACTTGATCAGGAACTTGTCTTGGAATTTGATTAGTTCTAACTGGGAATGGAATAGATCTTCTCTTAAATCCAATGATAGCACCAAAGAAACATAATGGAATAGAAACTAAAGTCCAAATGGTGAGAATTAAAATTAAAGTACCAAATGGAATAGCACCAGAAGAATCATTGGCAATCATGAACATGTTTAAGAAGAGATAGGTTATTAAAACAGCACTAGTAAGTGTTAAAATAATGATGTTAAAAAAAAAAAAAAAAAAAAAAAAAGATTAATGATAAAATAGATTATTAAATAAGAAAAAATTTTCCATTGAAAAATCTAAATATCCATAATATCAACATTTTTTATACAACTTACCCTGGGAATAAGAAAGCAGTGAATATGGCATTTCTCTTATAACCTTCACCTCCTTGAACCTTGTACATACGAGCAGATACGTAACCAGAGAAACATGAAAAAATAAGATAAAATAAAATCATTACAGTTGGAATTGAACCACGACTAGCTGGTGATAAGAATCCTAAAACAGCAAAACCTTTATTATAACAAAAATTAAATTATACATATATATATAAAAGATGAGAATCATTCTTTTTTTTTTATTATTAATTAATATTTTTTTAATAATCAAACGAATAAGATATTGTCTTAAAACTTACATAATGTTATAAAGCACATTAAAAGAGATTGAACACCATTTCCTAATAATACAGATAACCACATTCTATGGAATGGAGCTCTAAAGACATCACCATGAACTAATTTCCAACCATATTCATCTTGTTGATCTTCCTATTGACACCAAAATAATAATAAAACGAAATAGTTTAATATATATTATACTCTACCCTTCAATTATAATTTTATACAATAAAAAAAAAAAACTATTCAATAATATACCAAATCAGCTCTGTTATATCTAATAATATCTTTTCTTAAAGCTCTAATAATAATCATGGCGACCATACCAGTTAACATCATAGCAATAACAAATGAATTAACTAAACTATATTTATGTAAATAAATAGAAATTAATTAATTATTTATTAATCTTCAAAAAAAGTATATAATATTTTTTTTAGAATTTATGTTTACCTTAACCAATGTGTTTCAGCATCTGGATTGTAAATATAATGATCCCAACGAGTAACCCAAGCGACAGGGGATTCCTTTTGAAAATATTTCAAGAAGATTATCATAATTATTAAGTGTCATTTTTATTTTATAGTTAAATAATTATATTTCATTTTTCATTTTTTTTTTATTTTATTCTATTATTTCAAACATACAGTCCAAATAACGTTGAATGTATAAGTAAAAGTGGTTGGAGAAGTTTCAGAAAGATATAAATGCTCAGTTGAATCGATATTACCACACTTATTTTCTCTGTCTATATTCTTTATACTTTTTTTTAATAAAATTTTAATAAAGTTAAAACAAAATTAATAATTTGTTTTAAAATAATTGATAATAAAGAATTACCTATATGGCCAGACAAGAACACCAACAATACGGTATCTTCCATTATTAATATGATATTCAATTTGAATATCAAAATGATTATTTAATGCTGGATTTCCCTCTTCCTGTTTTTTATTTATTTATTTATTTATTATTATTATTATTTTGCAATTTAAATATTTTATTTTATTGATTTGTAAAATGAAATATTTTTTATATTCTTTTATATATTTACATCAATTAAACCAAGTTCAAAACCTTCACTATAAAGAATCTTTCCTTCTTCTGTTAACATTTTTCTAGCAGCTGGAATATTATCAACAATCCTTGATAGAGGAAAAAAAAAAAAAGAGTATTAAAAATATTTATATTTATGGTCATTGAAAAAAAAAAATAAAAACAATTATATAAATGAATTTATATACTATACTTTACCATCTAATATTATATTGTTCTCTAATTCTTTCATTAATAAATTTTGCGTTAACTTCATCAATTGTAACATTACCTCTACATTGACTTTGACAAGTATCATTTTTCAACATATAAATCTATTTTTTATAAATATTTTCATTATTATTTTAAATTAATTTCAATTTCCAACTCTAAAATATTAAAGATATAAAACATTTCATTTATTTACATCAAATGGAGAATCGTATAAACGGTCACCAAAGAGAATGCTACCTAATGATTCCTTTTTTGAAGTTGGACCATCTTCTGGTTGACAAAATCCAAAGTGCTCGTTATAATAATCATATGGGAAGGCAGTGTTTGAAGAAACTAAGGAATTTACTAAAATTGGAATTTTTTCGCCTTCTTTATAATTATTTGGAACACCTGGGAAACTAATAGCATTGACTTTTAAGGAAAGAATTGCTAATATAAATATACTAACAATTCTCGGCATTATATTATTGAAATAACTCATGATATTTTGTCTAAAATTTCTAAAGCTAATTATTGTTACAGAAATTGCAAAATGTTTACAAATACAACTATGCAATTATTTATAAAATAAATATGCTTTTCAAATAGTATTGATTTGTTTATTAATTTCTTTAATATATATTATAAGATATGGATATATAAATATAACATTTACAATATTATAGAAAAATAACAATAATAATAATAATAATAATAATAATAATTAGTTTTATAAATTTTTAAATCCAAAAAAATAAATAAATAAAAATATTTTATATTTCATAAATTTTATCTTAAAATAATGTTATATTTTTAAAAAATATATGCTTTCAAAAAAAGTATTTTATTTGAGTAATATTATTAAACAAAAATAGAAAATATATCATCAAAATAAACAGTTAGCTATGTAACATTGAGAGATCATTGAGACTCTTCTTTTTATATTTTTTTTTTCTTCTTTTTGTATCATATTATTATATACATATTTTTTTAATGATTCAACAATTATTCCAAATTCTTTTATTTATTTATATTTATTATTCCTTTAAAATATTACTGATATTTTCTTTATACATTTATTTAAAGAAAATCTTTTTTGATTATTTACTTTTTATATATTTAGTTTGGTTTTTTGTGTTTTGTTTTATTTTAATATTACCAAGAATTTTTTTTTTTTTTTTTTTAAATATACAAAAAGGAATTAAAAAAAAAAAAGAAAAATTAAATTAAATTGTTAGCCATTTTATACCAAAAAAAAAAAAAAAAAAAAAAAAAAACTTAAAACTTTAATATTTCTTAAAAATATTTCTTATTAATGGTTTTATTATATATTTTATTGATATATCTTCTTTTTACTATTATATATTTCATATTATACCTAAAGAATATAAAGAAAAACACTTACAAAAAATGAATAATGATGATTATTAAAATTTTAAAGTTTTCTTCATTTAATATTCAAATACAAGGTAATCATTAATAATTCATATATGGATTAGGATATTATTTATAATGCTTATACTACATATAATATCTACATTATATACATTTTACTAGTATTATCCTTTTCCAATGATAAATAATTTTAAACTATTAAAATAAAAAATAAAAAAACATTTTTCTTTTTTTATATTTATCAAATATTATCAAATATATCTTGATATAATTAATAAAACTCTTTATTTTAGTAGTTTAGTAATAAAAAAGATATTTAAAAATAATGGTAACGCATTCGTCCATTAAAATCTCTTTTTTTTTATTATTGAATTACTTTAAAGAGTATTTTTAATTTTGAAAAGTGACTAAAGGATAAAGAATGTATTCATATATCACAAAAAAATATAATTATATAGATGTAGTCTTGTATAATTTGAAAGACAATAACACAGCGATATACTAAATGATAATGTAGGTTTCAGATCTGCTTATCACTAACAACAATTTCTCTATATTTCTAATTATTAGATTGAGAGAAATGAATGACTCCCTTTAGCAAATGTTGGCATAGGGTTTGTAAATGGAAAACTGTATCTTTAATATTTGAGTTTTTATTAAAGAATAATAGTATTAATTAAAAAAATAAATAGAGTTAATATGAAAAAGGGGTAACAAATGTCATAATAAAACTTTCTAAAAGCATAGTTAGCATCACCTTTATAATTAGATAAAAAAACATTTTTAAATTAAAAGATCTTTCTGTTGTTTAATATATACATTAAATATAAATGAATGAATAAATAGTAAAATAAATAAATTAATAGCTTAATAAATGAATGGATAATGAAGTGAATAAACTGGTAAATAAGTAAATAAATAAATAAATATATAAAAAAGTAAATGAATGAATAATTATTAAATTTAAAATTTTTAATCATTAATCAATATATTAAAATATATTCTTTATATGAAAAATATATTAATTTATTATATATTATATATTAAAAAGTGGTGTAATTTCCAAATAAGGCAAAAAGTTATTCCATCAACAATTTCATAAATAATATTATTTAAAGTTAATATTTCATTTCTTTTTTATTCAATTAAAATTGGAGATTAATATATTTAATATATTATATACATATATTAGAATATAAAGAGATATTGTACTAAATACAAAATAAAAGAAATCATGAAAAGATAGTATCAATAATGCTATTAATAATTATACCTATGAATAATTAATCAAACCCGATTATTATTAAAAGTGAGCCTATTAGTGTCTATAAAAAAAGAATAAAAGTAATTCCTTTTATTAATATTTGTAAATTTAGAAAAAAAATAGAAAACTAGTATTAGCCTAGAATTACATTCATTAATGATTTTATATATGAAATTTTATTTGTAACAATACCAAGTTACTCAAAAAAAAAAATAAAATCTATATTGTAATAGTGTAGGTCATTTTTTTTTTATGTTGGTTTTTATTTTTTTTTATAAAAGTAAGATTATAAAATCGGTTTTTTAGTAGCCATTATGATTAAAATGAACCATTTAATTAATGTGATGCTACGCTTTCTTTTCTCAAAAAAGTACAATTAACATATATATATAATAATATTAAATGAAACTAAGCCTTGATATATCTTTTTTTTTATTATTAATATTAATAACATTTCATGTTAATAATAATATTAAATCATTAAATATTCTTTTATATTTAGAAAGGAAGAGAAATGCAATACTCTATATGCTTCTTTTTCTTTCTTTCTTTTTTTATTCTTTTTAGATATTGAAAAGTGTTTTTGACCGTTTTTTTTTTTTTTTTTTTAATATTTATTATTCAAAATTCTATTTTAATTAAATTTAATATAAAATTTTTATTATTAATTATTAATTATTTATATATATATATTTTTATATATTTTTTGTAGTTAGCAATATCTCTTTTAATTTTTTATCCTACAACCTAAAAAAATTATTATTATTATTAAATAAGCATTTTAAATAGATTATTTATAAATATAAATAATTATTTTATAAATTTGATATTTGCTTATCCTTTTTTAAATATATATATTTATATTAATTACATTATTATATACTATTTATATATATTTAAATTATAATTGTGATTTGTATTATTCCTTTTTTTTTTTTTGTTCTTTTTAAATAGTAGGATAAAGGATAAAAATTGTTTAAAAAGTTGAAATTGATTTATCAACAAAAATTCAAAAAATATACAAAAATATATATTTAGACATAAATATTATAGAATTGATAATTTAGCAAAAATAAATTTTTGTTTATTTTTGATTATATCAATAAATTTAATTATAAACAAACCATAATTTTTCATTATTAAACTTTTGATAAAAGTAAACAAAGTAACAAAAAAGTATGTATAATTTTATTTATACTTTTAATATTTGACTTAAATTGAATAAGCAATTAGACAATAATAAATAAATAAATAAAACCTTCAGTTTCTAATGTCGAAAAAAAAGAATGAAATGAAAATAAATAAATAAATAAATAAATAAATAAATAAATAACGACTATAGAATATTTATTTTGTATGATAACTCTAAGAGAAATATAATAAAAAATAATTAAAAATAAAAAGCAATAAAAATAAAAATAAAATAAAACAAAAAACTAAAAATGTAAATTAAAATTTTGTATAAAAAGCAAGATGAAATTCGAGGATTTATTATAAATAAATAAACAAAATAATAATAAAAGGATTATTGATTAATCAATTAATTAATAGTATTTACTATTATTATTATTATGGTATATTTATTAACTAATAAATGAAAAAGTAAACAAAAGAATATAAAAAATTAATACACTATTCTTTTTATTAATAATTTGTTAACAAAAAATAATTAATATTTTACAATAATAAAATATTATAAAATAGATTATTATTAATAATAAAATAGTATAAAGTATATTAAATAAAAACTAATTATCATTCCCGGGAATATACAATATTTTTTAATTATAAAATCGAAAATTTTATATTAATGTTATAATAATAATATCTTTTATTTTATCAATAATAACATTACATTTTATCTTTTAAAATAATAAATAATCTTTAACATAAATTTAAAAAAAAATATTTCAAATATTAAATGAATAAATAAATTATAAAATAGGTAAAAATGGCTTCTAGACGTCCTGCTTCCGCTGAAACTGGTAACAACATTCGTGTAGTTTGTCGTTTCAGACCACAAAATGCAAGAGAAATTAAAGAAGGTGGTGTTAATTGTGTCAACATTCATGAAGATGGTCAAACTGTTTCATTAGAAGTATGTTTAATGTACAAAATATCAATATTCAATTATATTACAGTAAAGTAACCTTTTTTTTTTTTAAAAAAAAAAAAGAGTAAAGAATATCCAGGTACTTTCACATTCGATAAAATCTTTGACTGGAATTGTACTCAAAAAGAATGTTTTGAATACACCGCTCTTCCAATTGTTGGAGGTAAGGAAACTAATATATTTACGTACATAATAAATAAACATAAATTAATTTTAATATCTAATAAAATACATAGATGTTATGAGAGGTTATAACGGAACAGTATGTATTAGTAATTAATAATACTTTTATAATAAACTGTGATAAAACAAAAATTTTAAATTAATATCATTTATCAATAATAATTATAATAGATTTTCGCTTACGGTCAAACTGGTAGTGGTAAGACCTATTCTATGATGGTATGTTCATTATATTCCTAAAATTTTTTGAAAGAAACGATCCGATGAATAAAATATTTAAATCAATATTATTTTAAAAAAAATTAAATTTAAAGGGTTCTGATATTGATAATGATGACACTAGAGGTGTTATCCCACGTATTATTGAAGCTATTTTCACAACTATTATGGATGCTCCATCAACTATTGAATTTACTGTTAAAGTTTCATATATGGAAATTTATATGGAAAGAATTAGAGATTTATTAAATCGTAAGTTTTATATTAGAAATCAAGATTTTTGTTAAAAAGAAAATACAATGGTGTATTAACAATCAATATATATTGCATTTTAAAAATATAGCAAGTAACGATAATTTACCAATTCATGAAGAAAAGAATCGTGGTGTATATGTTAAGGGTTTATTGGAAGTTTATGTAAGTTCTGTACAAGAAGTTTTTGAAGTTATGAAGCGTGGTGCTGCATCTAGAGTTGTAGCCTTTACAAGTAAATTTCATGTATATATATAGTAAGAATTTTAAAATGGTTAGTTCCTAATGAATACAATTTTTATAAATTTTAGACATGAATGCTGAAAGTTCTAGATCACACTCTATTTTTGTTGTTACTGTTAACCAAAAGGACTTAACAAATGGTACTCAAAAGAGTGGTAAAATCTACTTGGTTGATTTAGCTGGTTCTGAAAAGGTCGGTAAGACTGGTGCTACTGGTCAAACTTTAGAAGAAGCTAAAAAAATTAATAAATCACTTTCTGCTCTTGGTATGGTTATTAACGCTTTAACTGATGGAAAGGTACATAAATAAAGATTTTAAAGTATAAAAGTTAGAATATTCATAACTTTAAATGAATTATGAATATAGTCTTTTTTTATAATATTAAAATTTATAAAATTTTATTTTGTTACTTGTTTCTAATCAACAAATATATAAATGTATATACGTTTATAGTCATCCCACATTCCATATCGTGACAGTAAGCTTACTCGTATTTTACAAGAATCTCTTGGTGGTAACTCCAGAACTACATTAATTATTAATTGTTCTCCATCTTCATTTAACGATACTGAAACTTTATCTACTTTAAGATTTGGTATAAGGTAAAGTATAAAAGAAATAAATTTAATTACAGATTAATAATCTAGTAATCTAGAATATATTTATAGTAATTATTGAAATCAAAGTTTTCATTAATTATTATGATTTTAATTAAGGAATTAAAATCATATCAATATATATTTTGAAATTCACAATTATAATATTAATTTTACTTCGTATTAATGTATGTGTAACATTTATTTTCTAAATCAATTAATAGAGCAAAGACTATTAAGAATAAGGCCAAGATTAACCAAGAATTAAGTGTAGCTGAACTTAAAGCCCTTTTAACAAAGGTTAAGAGAAAGCTTGCTACTATGCAAACCTACATTGCTGATTTAGAAGGTGAAATTACTCTTTGGAGATCTGGTACTACTGTTCCAAAAGAACAATATGTTTCATTCCAAAAGACTGGAGCTGGTAAATACATTGATAATGTTCAATCACCAAGTGAGGTTCAATCCCATGTTGATATTCCATCTAGAGCTGCTACTCCAGCTTTACCACCACTTATGGATGATGAACGTGAAGAATTTTTAAAAAGAGAAGGTGAAATGTCCGATCAATTAACTGAAAAAGAAAAGGAACTTAAGGAAGCTAGAAAGATTGCTGAAGATCTTAAGGAAGAATTAACCTTCTTAAAAGAAAGAGAAAATCAAATGTCTTCTGTAAGTATTAAAATATCATATATTTTATATATCAAAAAATAAAATAGTGAGAGAATCATTATTCATAAAGAATATCAATACTTTTAAATAGGATAACAAGGAAATGTCTTCAAAGGTTAACGATTTCAAGATTCAATTAGAAAAGATTACTTTTGAAAATAAGGAAACTACCATTATGATGGACTCCTTAAAGGAAAGTAATCAAGAACTTTCAAAGGAAGTTGAAGAATTAAAGGTATGGAAACCTTGTTCAATAATAGCACGAACTATTAAAAATCGTAAATTAAATTATTTTAACATTTCAAATTTTTCAATATTGCCTTAGAAACAATTAATTGAAGCTCAATCTACCAGAGGTGATGCTGATTACGGAAAGGAAAAATTAAAGATCCAAAAGATTTCAAAGATGATGGCTGAATTAGCTCCATCTGTAAATATAACATTTCAACTATCATATAAAATAAAGTAAAAAAAAAAAAAAGAAAATATATTTATTAATCTTTTTTTTTTTTTTCATAGAATTTAATTGATGAAAAGGAAAAGCAAATTAGAGCTGCTCTTTCTCAATTAGATGGTAGACCACAAGAAATTGCTTTACCAACTACAACTGAAGAAATCCAAAAGCAATATGAAGAATTAATTGAAGCTAACAAGAAGACTAACCAACAAGAAAACTTATTAAATGAATTAGTCATCAAATCCACTTTATTAAAGGAAGAAAATTCCGATTTAGTAAAGAAACAACGTGATATGGAAAATAGAATGAACCAATTAGAATTAGAATATGAAGAATTATTAGGTAGGAATTTATTGTTAAATCAATAGTAGTAGTTTAATATATTTGCAATGAAGATTATGAATTAAATGTTAATAATATTCTTGTTTAGAAAAAACTATTGCTGAAGATGAAGCTGGTGAAACAAGAGATGAAAACTTTGTTAAAGAATTAAAGGTAAATATTTTGAAAATAGTTAACATATTTATAAATATTAATAATATTAATATATATATATTAATATCCAGGAAAAATTAGAAAAGCAATATAATCAAAAGAAAGAAGCTCAACAACAAGAAATTAATAAATACCAAGAAATTATTAGTAAAAAGGATGAAGAAATTGCTAATCTTGAACAGTATGTATAAAAACCTATTAAATAGATATTAAAAAATTATTCAATAATTATTCTCTAGTTTGTCTAATGTATTAATCAATGAATATTGATATATATCCTTGTTTTTACTAAAGAATGTCTGATGAACTTAAGCAACAAACCCAAAATCTTCAAAATGCTCTTGAAAACTTAAAGAAGACTGCTAATAGCAACAAGCCAGTAGACTTAACCAAGAAGGAAGAAGAATTAGAAAAAATTAAGCAAACTATGGGTCAACAATTAGCTGATTTCGATACCATGAAGAAGAAGTTAATGAGAGATTTACAAAACAGATGTGAAAAGGTTGTTGAATTAGAACTTTCATTAGATGAAACTCGTGAACAATACAACACCATCTTACGTAGTAGTAATAATAAAACTCAACAACAAAAGATGACTTTCTTAGAACGTAACTTGGAACAATTAACTAATGTTCAAAAACAAGTAAATATATATATATATATTTATATTTATATTTTTCTTTTTTAACTTTTTTTTATTTTAATTAAAAAAATTAAAATATTTTCAAGAATCAAACTATTGATTTCTAATAAAATAATTAAAAATGTATTTTTTTTTTATTCTTTTATAACAGCTTGTTGAACAAAATTCAACTTTAAAGAAGGAAATTGTTGTTGCTGATAGAAAATTAATGGCTAGAAATGAACGTATTCAAACATTAGAACATCTTTTACAAGACGCTCAAGAAAAGTTAACATTACAAAACCAAAAGTAAGTAAAATACTTTTTTTTTTTTTTTTATTATTATTATTTATGAATGTATATACTTATCTACAATTATTATTATAGGTTCGATACTCAATTAACTGCTATGAGAGAAAGATTACAAGAGGCTAGAGCTCAAAATAGTTCATCCAATAATAGTTGGATGTGGAATGCTTCACGTATTGCTAAGCCATTAAGAGGTGGTCAAAACGTTCCACAAGAAAACTTTGAAGAAAGGTATATAAATAAATTGAATTTGAAATATATAATGAGACTTTTTTTTTTTTTCTCAATATTTAAAAAATATCTAATTTTTTTTTTTTTTATTTTTGTATTTTTTAAAGATATGCCAATATGTCACATTACAGTGATTTAGATCCAAATTCAAATGCTAACAAGAGATCTTCATGGTACATTAATTTATTAAAGAAATCATAGATGAGGGAGGGGGATAATTTTTTTATTCTTTTACAATCAGAAATCATTATATAATTTAATGAGAAATATAATTTAAATTATATATATATTTATATCGAAAAATAATAATACAATGTATTATAAAAAAAAATCTACAATTTTATTTTTTTAAATATATATGTAAATTCATTCAATCTTTTTTTTATTATTATTTTTAAATCCTTAATTTTTATACTTTATAATTTTTTTTTTTTTAATAGTTTTAGAATAATATATGTTTTTTTTTTTTTTTTAATATTATTTTGAATTCTTAAACTCTAATTCCATTTAAATAATTATATCTAAAAAAAAAAAACCAAAAACCAAAAAAAAAAAAAAAACACTTCAAAAAACCCAAAAGAAAAACGATATATAATAAAATAATAAATTTATAAAATATATAAAAAAAAATTAATTTTTATTTTATTTGTTTTTTGTTTTTAAAGGATTAATTTTATCAAGTATTAAAAAAAAAAAAAAAAAAAAAGGTTAATTACTTTTTGTTAATGATTTTTTTTTTATTAGTTTGTTACTATTTTTATTTGTATTGGAAAATAAAATAAAAAAAAAAAAAAAAAAAAAAAAAACATTTAATGTTGTAAAATGTTTTTTAAAGTCCAGCAACTTTCTTAAAGGCGTTAAAGAAGACATGTTGACTTTGAGCACCGTGTAAAACATACTTTTCATTTATAACAAAGTAAGGAACACCAGAAATACCCATTTCTCTTTTAGCAAAAATATCTTTTTGTTTAACAATTCTTTTACGTTCATCATTATTCCATTCTGATTCTTCTAAACCAAATTTTTCTTTACCAATTCTAGCAACAACACTTGGATCACTAACATTTTCACCCTTTTCATAAGTAGCTTCAAATAAAGCAGCAACAGCTTCATCTCCCTTAGCTGAATCATTTGTTTTATCGAGAACAGTAGTAACTAAACAATGACTTAATAAAGTATTTGGCCAAGTCTTCCAATTAGCAAAATTTGCACCAACTGGTTTACCAGCATCTCTAAGTTCATAGGTCCAACCATCTTTTTTTTTTTTTTTTAATATATATATATACATATACCATATTTATTATTTAAAAAAAAAAATATAAAAAATAAAATAAAATAAAAATTTTTTAATAATAATAAAAAAAAAAGTCTATCAATAGTTTATTATTATTATTTTATTTATTACCTCCACCCCAACGTCTTACATTGTAGTCCATGTACTTTTCACCATTAGACTTGGTAGCTGGATCAATCATATATGGATGCCAAACAGTTTCAATTTTAATTTCTGGATATGAACTTTTCATTTTTTCTAAAGCAATATGGTATTTTTGTCTACCGACATAGCACCTTTTTTCATTTTAATTTTTTTTTTATATATATATAAAAAAAGAATATTAAGTAAATATATAAGCAGTAATAATAATACAAATTGTTTATTTCTTTTTATTTTTTTTTTTAAAAAAAAACTAATAAATTTATATTTTCATATTTTTTTTTAATGACATTTCTTTTTTTTTTTTTTTTAAAAAAAAAAAAATTAATTTCATTTGTTATCAAAAAAAAAGGAAATGTTTTAGTTTTCCAAAATTACTATAATTTGACATAGTCAATTTAAGATAATTATCTATGCTTCATATACTATTAAATTTCCATTCAACTAAAAAATAAAAATGATGTATAATTAAAAAATGGATAAAAATTTACCATGGACATGCAATATCACTATAAACATCTACCTTAATATCAGCCATTATTGTTTATGTTGTTATTTTATACTTTAAAAATTGAATATACTTTTGTTTTATTTAATATCACAATTTTTTGAATTTGTATATTGTTATACACGCTCTTTTTTTTTTTCCGCTCTTGTGTAATTTTAAAAAGTGTAGTATTTTATTAATAAAATAAAAATACAAGAGAATAATAATGAAGAAAAAGATTACCGTTCATTGGCTAAAAATTGAATTTTTAATTTCAAATACAAAAATGAGTAATATAACACGTTATGTATACATTGATGTCATATAAATTAAAATAAGAATTTTATTAAATGACATGACATGTTACTCTACGATTTTATACATTTTATTGACATATTCTATTTTTATTATAAATGATCTATTTTATTTAAAGGTACATCTCTCTTTTCTTTTTATTGATATATTTTAAATGTATTTTTATTAGGTTTTATGGAAATAGCCTTTTTTTCTAGTAATTGCTAACAATCCAAATAGTAAAGTATATATCACATGTATTACATATGATTTATTCTATTTATTACATATATTTATGATTCAACCAATATGATTGGAAAAAATGATGGATTATCCAGTAACCAGCATCATTTAATTTAGATCTCTTATTTAATTTAATAATATATAATCCATATATAAACAATACATTCAATTAAATAGAGCAATTTATTCATTTTATCTATAAAATTTGAATGAATTAAAAATAATTAAATTTAATTTATTTTCTTTTCTATTTAAAAAATATATATTACAGTATAATGTAATATACTATTTTGTTAAATTATTTAATTGATCTCATTAATTTTAAAATTTGAAAAAGATTTCACCATCATTTTTAGGAATATTTAAAAGCAGAAAAATTCTCTCATTATTTTTTTCTTATAATTTTTTTCATTATTTATTATAACTCAATTTTATAAAAGGTAAATAAGATCACAATTTAAAAGTAAATCTATAAATCTTTGGAGAATTTGATGAATATAAAGCATTTTATGCTTTAATAAAGGCAAAAGCAAAAAAAAAAAAAGATAGGAATAAGAAATAACCATTTATATATACTTTGAAATTAAAATAAACTTTTTTTTTTAAAACTAATTCAAGTTTATATGCTATTTTTATGAAATCAATCTATTTTTTATTCTTTGAAAATTGAATTCTAATAAACCTTTTATATATTTATAAAATAGAAAATGGCTTACACTAAGGAAATTAAGAAGGCTGGAGATGGTGTCCACTACCCAAAGAAGGTTAGTATTTTAAATTTTTATTATTGGAGACGAAAATTTTGAATTGTCAACTAATAATGTTAAAAAAATTTTTTTAATATAAAAATTAGGGTGACACTGTTACCATGCACTGTAAGTATTTTTTATTAATTAATATGTATAAATATTTAATACTTTAGCAACAATGTTGTATTCAATAATTATTAATATTTTTTTAAAAAACAATTTATATTAATTAAAAACGAAAAATCAATATTTTTATAGACACTGGTACTGTAAGTATCATTTTCTTTTAAAGAAAGAAAAAAATATATATGTATGTCATTGGGTAATAGTTCAATTTTATTTATGAAATTTTATTCTTATATATATGAACAAATAGTTCCCAGATGGTAGAAAATTCGATTCCTCCCGTGACCGTGGAACTCCATTCGTTACTCAAATTGGTGTTGGTAGAGTTATCTCTGGTTGGGATAAGGCTGTTCCAGAAATGAGTCTTGGTGAACAAGCTGTTCTTACCATCGTATGTATAATAGACGTAGCATTAAGATGATGGAAAAAAATATTTTTCTGATATAATAACTAACAACTCTATTTTCTATTATTTTTAAAATGTAGACCTACGAAGATGCTTACGGTGAATACGGTATTGGTGGTGTTATCCCACCAAAGGCTACTCTTGTCTTTGATGTAAGTGGAAAGAAGAAAAAATTCGAAATTATATTTATAATTGGAAAATAAAAGGGTATTTAAACTAGTATTAACTAAATATTCTTTTTTTTATTTATTTATTTATGTTAATTAAATAGGTTGAATTACTCAAGATTAACTAAATTAATTAAAAAAACTAATTTTAAGTTACCAAAAAACTGACATTAAAAAATATATTAACAATTTTGTGATATATTATTTAAATATAATCAATACCTATTATTAGTTTATTAATTGATTAATGAATTAAGAAACAAATTTAAAAAATTGTTTTATTAAACTATATTCAAATCAATTTTTAAGCAAACAAAATAAAATAAGCAATAAAAAATGCATTAAAAAAAAAAGTATTTTTCATATTAAATTATATAAAGTAAAATGCAGTGTTTAGCCAAAAAAAAAAAAAAAAAAAATTTGGAATATATATTAAATTATTTATCATTGATAGTAAAATTAAGAATAATTATTGTATAGAAAGTTTTTCATTTATTTTTTGGTATATTGAATGATAAAGATTTTACTATTTGGATAAATCAGGGATATATTTAAAAGAGGGTAGTAATTAAAGTCTTTGATACCTCAAAGTACAACTATTTTTTTTCTTTTTAATATTGAAAAGAAAATGAACACTACTACTCCAACCATTTAAAATGTATATCAAGACTAATACTATTGAATCTGTAAAAGTCTTTTTATTAATGAAAATTCTAAAATATATAATAGAATAAAACAAGAAACAATATGTTATTTTATTTTAATTATCTAGGGAATATAGCATTGCGAATAATTGTTTAAACTTTAAAGAGGTTATTAAAATATTAGATCAAAAGTGTCCTTTCCATTGTAAAAGTAATTAGAAATATCATCGTCATATTCAATAAAAGTATTTTTATTTTTTTTAATTATTTTTATTTTTAGAAAAAAAGTACTTTGGTTGGTTTTCCCTTTCTTTCTTTCAAAACTAATGGTGTGGTTTTTTTTTTTTTTTTCTTTTTGTTTATAAAAGTCTTTTTTTTAAAAAAGAAAAGAAATCATTGTTTTATTGAGAATATAAATATAGTTCTTTTTACAACATCATCCATATTTACTTTTTTTATAATAAAAAAAAAAGTTGCTAATTTGAAAATGAACCTATTTTTTAATAAATTAATTTTTTCCAATCATATCCTATTTTTAATTATAAAAAATTTAATTATTATTAAAAAAAAAACTTAAAATTTTTACACATTTCTTTTTATTAAAATTATAAAAATAATATATATAATAAAATTAGTGTTCTTGCTATTAGCATCAATTATTTATTAAACTACTTTGATATAAAATAAATAAAAATATGGATATTAATGTTAAGGAATATATAAAAAGTGTTAATCATGACCCATTAAAATCTTCAGATTTCAATTTTTGTAAATTTAAATATGCTGATAGTAAAGATAAATTTAATAATAACATTCTTGTTCTTTTTCACGGACTCGGTAAGTTGATATTAAAATATATATACGTAAAAAAATAGAGGAATTATTATTATTATTATTATTATTATTATTATTATTATTTGTATTTTTATATATTTATTTTTAATTGAAATATTCTTTTTTTTTTTATACATATTATATAATGTTATAATTTTTTTATTTATTTAATTATAAAATGAAAAAATTTTATATAAACTGGAAAATACAATACCATTGTTAAAATAAACTTTTCAAAAAATAAATAATTAAAATAATCCTAACAAAAAAAAAAAGGGGATAATCCTTCCAATTTCTTAAATTTTGGTAAAAAAATAAATTTACCTCAAACGGCTATTGTTGCCCTTGAAGCACCATTTCCAATTCCTTATTTCGATGAAGGTACAGCTTGGTATCCTTCTTTTGATAATTATGGAGAACGTAAATGTCCTTTTATATATATATAAATTTAAAATAATATAAATGAAATAATTTTTTTTTTTTTTTTTTTTTTTCAAATTTTTATATCTTATTTTAATAATGAAACTATCTCTAATAATTCCTATAATAAAATCGATATATATTTTTTTTCCTCCATTATATAAATAGTATTAACAAGTGCTTCACCCTACAGAATGCAAGGATTATTAAAAACAAGAGATATGGTATCTAAATTCGTTGAAGAATTAGTCAATAGATATAAATATAATTATCGTCAAATTTTCTTTTTTGGTTTTTCACAAGGGGGTACAATAGCTTTAGATTCTGCCATTTTTGGAGCTAAAGCTGCCATAGGAGGTGTTATCAGTATTAGTGGTTATTTATTAGAAGAAGAAAAAAGATTAGGTATAAAAGGATGTCAAGAAAAGTGGAACACTATAAACAAAAGTGTCCCAATTTTTATTACTCAAGGTTCTGCAGATGAAACCATTAGTGTTAGAGAAGCTCAGGATAATGTAAGTTTAGTTGCTTGTTAATTTTCTTCAAAAATTTTTTTTTTTTTTTTTAACTATTATAATATATTATAAAAATAATTATTTGCATTATCAAAACAATTTTTTTTTTTTTTATTTTAATATTTAATTTTTAAACTCTATTTTATACGTTTAATAATCATCAAATAAATAATTCTAGGCCCAATTTATTAAATCTTTATGTGGAGAATTTAATCATAAAATTATTCCAGGAAAAAATCATAATATGGTTTCATCCCAGGTAATGAATACAATACAAAATCTTCAAAATATATAAAAGGTATTTGAATTATAATTGTCTAATTTATATGTTTAATATTATAAATTTATATGTTTTCTAGGTTGAAACAAGAGCCATCATGGAATTCATATCAAAATTTTTAAATATCAGAAATGTAAAATTAGAAAGTATGTCTAACCTTTATGAATTATCCAAATAATCATTTTCCCATGCTTTTTTTTTTTTTTTAAAAAAAAAAAAAAAAAAAAAAAATATTATAATCAATAATGAAACATATAGGTTTTTTTTTCTCATTAATATAATTATAATTTTTATTTCACTTATAAACAATAAAAAGGATCCATTTCAATAGAGTTATCACAATTTATGTAAAATAATAATAATAATAATTTTATACCCAAATAAAAATAATTATTTATATATTTATATTTATATATTTAATTTGTATGATCTTTACCATCCTTTTCAATATCTTCCCTTAAATTAATGAATTCTCTTGTTTTATTATACTTTAATCTGTAATTATTTAATAATAGTAAGAGGAAGAAAAAGCTTTATAATTAATTATATACTATTTATAAATCCTTTAAAAATATTTGTTTTAAAAATTTAAATTAATAAACAAAAAAATGCATATTTATTATATATATAATATGAATTTTCACGGTTAACACATTTTTCTTTTTATGTTTAAAATATATATAAAAAAAAAAGTATGAATAAAAAAGTCAGCAATCTATAATATGTGTTAAATCAAGATAAAAAGTGTTACCTATTACTACTCTTTTTTTTTTTAAAAAAAATATCTATATATAATGCTTATTCATTTTTTCTTTATATCAATTATAATAATAATAATAATAATAATAATAATAATAATAATAATAATAATAATAATAATAATAATTCTCTTTTTTTTTTTTATCTATTTTCTATTATTATTATTATTACAATTTCTTCTACCAGAATGGCAATGATTTATTAATATACATAAAAAAAAGAAAAAATAACCATTAACCATTTATTTTCTCAACACCTTTTTTTTTTTTTTTACTAATAGATGTCTTGCTGGCGCTGGTTGGTGTCCTTGTTAATTTTACTAGATTCAAATATATGTCCTAGATTTTTAAAATATAAAAATTTCACCTTAATTATTCATGGTTAAATTTCTGTCTAGTGTTCAATTTTTCCTGGCCAGAAATTCTGGTTAAATCCTTCATAAATCTAGGACATATATTAAATAAAAAAAAATTAAATTTATTTTATTAAATTAAATTTTTAATTTAAAAACTTACCAACTTTTTAAATATTAAAATTTTTAATTTATAATTAAAAAAAGGGAAAAGGGAAAAGGGAAAAGAAAATTAGATGATTTTTTATTTTATCATTATTATTTCTATATACCTATATTAATGTTTATATTTATGTTTGTATATTTACGTTTATTTATACATTTTGCTTTTTATTTGACCTTTATTTTCAATATTTATACAAGGTATTACTAACACCTTTATAAACTTTTTTTTTTTCCTTTTTTTAAACTTTTTATACTTTATATTATTTAAAAGTATTTTATATAAATTTACATATACATATATATATATTTATTTTTTTATGAAAAAGAAAAAAAAATCTTTTTTTTTTTACTTTTATCCTTTTTTACTTTAAGAACATTATAAAAAGTATATACTTTTTTTTTTTTTTTGGAATAAAAAAAAAAATGTTTTCAAAAACTATTTCTAGTTTCGCCCTTGTAATATCTTTGCTTGCCAAGTCTGTCGTATCTGATGACAGTGTGATGTATTATGATATAAAGAATTTGAGTTTAAAACCACCATATATCAGTAATTTTTTTTTTTTTGTTTTCATTATTATTAATTAATTTAAAAAAAAAAAAACTATAGACTAATATGTTCATTTTTACAATATTTATATATATATATTTACTATTACTATTATTATTACTTGAAAATATATAATGTATAGACCAAGGTTTAAGAAATGTGTAAAATATTATTAAAACATTCTTTTATTTTATTTTTATTACTATAGTTATATATTCAAAATAATAAAAGAAGTAAACATAATAGATATAATGGAATAGGAGTATTTTAAAATAAGATGTATATATTTTATATTTCAAAGGATGAGAATAAATGAAATGGATGAACCATCAATAATTAAAGAAAATAAAGAGCTAATATATTAATACAAAAGAAAAAGAAAAAAAGAAAAAAGAATAATATATATATAAAAACATTTGAATATTATTATTAGTATGGAATAATGCAAACACGTCAATACAACTTGATAGAAGAAATATATATTGAGATATTATAGATATGTTGTTTTTTTTTATCATTATTTATTAAATGGGTATAGCAATAAAATAGGATGAATAAAATGGAAGAAAAAATAAAAATTAAATAAAATAGACAATAAAAGAAAAGAAAAAACTATAAAATAATAATAATGATGATGAATATATATTTATTATTGTTGAAAAAAAAAAAAAGTATATTAATATCTATTCTTATTCCTTTTTTTTTTTTTCCTCTATAATTATTATACTTTATCTAGTGATTGGAGTTTTGGTAATTCTACTATTATGGAAATTAACAATTATATTCGTTTAACTCCAAATTTACCCTCAAAACAAGGATGGTTATGGTCAAAAGTTCCATTAATATCTAGTAGTTGGGAAATTGAATTTGAATATAAAGTAATTTAAATATATATATATATATTTATCTTTTTTTTTTATAATATATGTCAAGAATTATAGTTTTCAATCAAATTATAAAGGATACTATAATAATATAATTAAAATATTTTTTGACAATATTCTTCAAACAAGAATAATAATATTTTATTTCTTTTTTTTTAATATAATTTATAATAAAAAAAAGATTCATGGTAAAAATAACAATAATGGTGATGGTTTTGCTTTCTTCTATTCTAAAGAAAGAGCTGTTGAAGGTGATGCTTTTGGAAATATTCAAAACTTTAAAGGAATGGGTATATTTTTTGGTAAGTCTTTTTTTTTTTTTTCTATCTAAATAATGTTATATTTTATTTTTATAAATGAAACAAAAAAAAATTTTTTAATATTATTAATATTTCTCTATTATATTTTTTTTTTATATTTTATTTAGATACTTTTGCTAATTCAAAACATGGTGTATGTTTGTTTTTTTGTTTTGTTTTTTTTTACTTATTATTATTTCCTTTTTTTTTTATAATATATTATCAAAAATAATAATTACTGTTATATATATATAATAAAAGTATTTTAAATGAAAAAGACCTAAAAAAAAATAACTTTTTTATATAATCATAAATTATATTATATATATGATAGTATGCTTTCCCAAGAATTTCTGGTATGGTTGGTGATGGTCAATTAACTGTAAATCTATCCAAATAATTTTTTTTTTTATTATTATTATAAATAATTTTAAAAAATTATAAAAAGTAAAATAATAATAAAACAATTCAAATGATTTTATATTAAATCAATTTATTATTAATCTTTTTTTCAGTATAATAGAGATAATGATGGTGAAGATTCTGTTATTGATGCTTGTTCCATGAAAATTGTAAAATAAAATTCAATCTTTTAAATATAACAAAATAAAATATTATAATTATTGGTTATTACTACTACTACTACTACTACTACTACTACAAAACAAACCGATTAATACTATACTATTTTTATATTTTTATATTATTAATATTATTAAAAAAAATTATTAATTGAAAAAAAAAAAAAAAAAAAAAAAAAAAAAAAAAAAAAAACATATATATATTTGCAATTCTCTTTATGACAGAGGGATCAAAATCATTCCACCAAAGCTAAAATTGTATACATTAAGGATAAATATTTAGAAGTAGGGTTTTTTTTTTTTTCTATTTCGTTTTATCATTCTAATATAATACGATTATAACACAAATAAATTAAAATTATATCTTTTATGCCTATGAGAAAAAAAAATAATATTAACAATCAAATTTAAATTATATATAATATAAAAATCAAATGGATATAAATTAAAAAAAAGGTTAGTCTTACAAATGATGAAAATACAGAATATGTTAATTGTTTCACCATTAATAATCCACAATTACCAAATTCTGGATATATTGGCTTTACTGCTAGTACTGGTGAAGCTTCCGATAATCATGACATTATTTCTGTTACTACTAAAGGAATACTTGAAGTATGTAATTCAAAAAAACAAAAAAAAAAAAAAACAATTAAATTTAAATAATATTTTTTATAATAAAAAATAATCCATAATTTCTATATTCTTTTATTTGATAATAATAATTTATATTTATATTTATATACATATATAAAATCATTAAAAATCATTAGAAATTTGTTGGTAAAACAGGTCAACGTAAAATGATAAAAAATACTAAACCGGCATTAGAAGTTTCTAAAAAAGATACAAAATTTTCCATCTTTGTTATCGGTTTACTCTTAACAATTTGTGGTTTTGTAATATACACCTTAAAAAACGTTAACCCCAATCATAAAAAATATTTCCAAAGTAAAAGTCGTACTCATGGTCATTTTAATTGAAAATACAAAAAATTGGGATTGCTGTAAAAACCAATAAAAAAAAAAAAAGAAAGAAAGAAAGAAAAAGCTATTATTAAATTCTCTTTACATTAAAACAAATAGTCATTATTTAAAAATAAACACACATACACACACTCATATATATTGCATAGTCCTATATTTTTTAAAATTTCATTCTTTTAAAAAAAGATAATAAAAAATTAAAAAAAAAAAAAAAAAAAAAGTGACAATACTATGTAAATACTTCAAGTACATTATTTTTTTCTAATTTTTTTTTTTTTTTTATTATTATATATTTATATTGTTATTTTATTTATTTAAAAGAATTTAGTTGTTTTTTACTTTTTTTTTTATTTTATTTTTATTTTATTGTTTATTTTTTGCTTTTTTTATTATTTTTATTTTTTATTTTTTGTTGTTTTTGTTATTTAAATTATAATGACTGGAATTTCGTTACAAATGAATATATATATATTTTATTTATTTATTTTTTTTTTTTTATATATAATTATTTATTTAGTAAATGGGAAAAAAATTTTTTTAATGAAAAATATGATTTAATGAATAAAATTGTTGTATTAGTTTTATTTATTTTTTATTTTTTTTTTTTTTTCTGATTTTCTATTAAATATTATTGTTATTATCTGTTAGATTGAAATAATAAAAGAATTTTTTTTTTTATTTTCTTTTATTATAATGTAATAAAATAATTATGGTATTTAATTTTTATACCTTTTAAATTTTTTTTTTTTTAAATTAGTATTATTATTAGTATAATTTTTTTTTTTTATTCTAAATTTTAATTTATATATAATGAATTTTATTTCTATTCTTATATATCCTTTGTTATACTTGATTAATGATAAATTGTGTAAAAAAAAAAAAAAAAAAATTCAAATATAAATTGGAGAATAGAAATATTAAGAGTTTACGCTTTATTGCGTGCGTTTTCTTGAAAGAATGATTCTCGATATAACATGAATATCATTTCCTGATACAATGTATACTGCATCACCAGTATAACTCGTAAATAATCTAATATTATATCCATATATAATTTGTTTAACACTATCTACATTATTTTCATCCCAAATTTCTATATATTCATTACCAATGGCAAGAATATATGGTGAAATATAGGCTTTAAAAACAAGCAAAAAATAAACAAAAAAAAAAGAAAATTAATATTTATTTTATTAATAAAAATATATGATTGTATCGTTTGTTTTTTAATAATGTAAATACATACCGAAATTTGTTGCTGGATTTAACCAAGAAATTCTATTATTACCTCTTGATGGATTACCATTTTTATCAAGGAAAAATCCCACCTCTGTTTTTTTTTTAATAAAAATTAAAGAAATATAAAATTATTGTTAATCAATTATTATCTTTTCTTACTACGAATAAAAAAAAAATTATATCTTTTTATTCCACTATTATTTTTTGTTCTCACGACAAATAAAAACTCTCAACTTACTATTATAACAGACAAGGAAATCACCTCTATTTGTTTTTATTAATTTTACTGGAGTATATTCTGCCTTTATAATCCATTCATAGGCAGGATCATGTGTATTAAATAAACTTTGAGTTGTCAAAGTATTAATATTAACAACTTCAAATCCCTTATTACATCCAACACATAAATCACGTTTTAAAAATTGAATTGATTTTGCTTCAGCAGGAATATAAAATTGCTTTTAATTATATCGTCACAAAACGAAATATATAAAAAAAATAAAAAAGAATAAAAATAAAAATTAATATATATATATATATAGTATTATTGTCTTATTCCTAAATTTTACCTTGTGTGGTATTAAAACATCAATAGTTGAAACCTTGGTATTGATTGTTTTGGAAGATATTGCATCAATTAATGGTTGATTTGGTTCATAAGATCTTACTGTTGAATTGGTATTGGCAGTTTTAACTGCACACAACAAATGATGACCATCACAAAAACCAATTTCCATAAATGATATACCTGAACAAAGTTTTCTTGGCTTCTTGAAATTACCTACAAGATCACCCTTTAATAAGGCATCAATACTATATGGAATAACTTCTTTATCTGTTATTGAAGAATAGGATAATGATTGTGATATTAAATATTTCGAAAATTTTTTTTTTTTTTTTTAGTATTATTATAAAAAAATTTACAATAAAAGATTTTTTTAAAAACCCTTGACTACCTAACAAGGATTAGAATTATTTTAATATTATAAAGAAAAATAATAAAAAAAAAAAAACTTACCAATTAATACAAATAATAAACCTGCATCTGGCATAATATCAATATTTGTAATTCTTTGTAATGGTAAAATCATGGTTAATGTATTTCCAATATTGGTATAAAGACCATTTTCGTTTGCAAAGATCATAACATCATCCTTAACGACAACAGCTGAATTAATCTTCAAACGACAACTAAAAATGCTAAATAATTCAATACAACTAGTTTGAACCTGTTTAAGTCTTTCTGATATGGTTTCAACCCATGATTTCTTTTCTGAATAAACCTTTGTCATAAAAGTATAAGTTCTTACACCCATATGAGTAATAGAAAAGGAATATCTTTTTTCATTAAACTTCAAATTCTTATTATTAATTTTATCTTGTTCTTCATTATCTGCTAATTGTATCAATTGTACAGGTATTGGTTTTCTAATCATTTCAATGGTATTAACCTTTTTACGTGTGATTACAAAGGCATTATCTAAAAAGACAACATCTACTTCTTGTGGTGTAGTGCCTTCTCTTTTTAATAATAAAGTACCTTCTCTAATAAAGTCACGTTGAGGACTATTTGGTTTAAGAACTAAAATATCTTCTACCTTTTCTAATGTTGATTGATCTAAGGATCTAGCCCATTGATCTAATTTTATTTTATTGGTGGTTTTACCTGCTTTTTCATTGACTTGTTTTAAAATATTTTGAATAATTTCCATAGTATAAGTTAATAATTTTTGATCTGGGTGATCTTCCTTTGTATGTTTAAGAATATCTTTTATAAGAATTGGGTATCTACCAAGTCTTGTTGTTGGACGAGCTAAGAAACTTTCTAATGGCAATCTTCTAAATTCCTTTTTTGATTGCATCTCTTTTAAAAAGGCTTCTAAACCACTACTAGCATTTCTTTGAAATTGTAAAAATTCTTTTGCTAATGGTTGAATTTCACCATATCTTATATAACATGTAAAGTTTTTAACATATTCTAATGTAACTTCACCTAATACTTCAATAATAGAATTATGCTGTTGCATACTTTGTAATCTTGAAGAAAATGGGGCATTGGCACTGAAAATTTCTTCTATATTACTAAAAACAATATTTACAAATCTTGCATCAAGCTTTGGTACTGCTCCTTCTGTTAACGGTCTTTTAATAAGCTATTGATTGTATTTATATTCATTGTTGTTGTTGTTGGTTTCAATATAAATATATATTAATATTATAATATTTAATAATTTATAGAATATGGGTTTATTTTTAATGACAATTTTTTTTAAAGTTAATTTAATGATAAAAAAAAAAAAAAGATATACTCGACAATTTTTTTCAAAATAATTAAAAAAAAATAAAAAAATAGTTACCTTAATGACAGAAAGAAGATCATCAACATATTCCTTTTCAGATTGAATAAATTCATAAATAACTTCTTGTCTTTTTCTTTCATGATCATCAACTTTTTCTAATACATTCTTATCAACAGTAGTAGACCAATTATTATCATCTTCACTGCTTTGAGTATGTTGTGGTTTTGAATCTTTTAATGATGATTTTAAAATGTAGGCTTTTCTTCTTGGACAAGTGTATGAATAGCATGGTGTATCATCAGTACAAGTTAAAGAATAACAAGATGCAATAGCAACAAACACACCATTTGGTAAATCATTTTGAGTATTATTCATTAAAATATTATCATTATTGTTTGATGATATTTGCTTTGGACTAGCTATGTACATAGAATCATCTTCAATATAATCACCAATAATAGCACTTATATCTAATTTGGACTCACGATTGTAGGATATATTTGGACGTGCTTGTAATTGATAAATATTTTCTTGAGAATCAATCAAATCATTCATATATAATACATCATGGAAAAGAGACTGAGATTCTAATGAACGACCAATTGCAATAGCCAATTTTCTATTTTTAGTGCCAATTAAAGAAGCAATAGTGCTTACAGCATCAGCACCAGTGAAACAATCGGTATATTCAATAGAATCTTTAACTTGTCTCATTAATGGAATAGAGTTGATAAATTCGTTTGCAATTTCAGATAATAGAGCTGAATGGTCAATAATATCAATTTCTTCTTTTTCTTCTGCAATATTTTCGGTACTAACGGTAGTGGAATTAACATTACTTGAACTATCATTAGTAACATTCAAGGTAGAATTTTTGGTTGGATCTTCCTGTAATTCTGAAGGGAATATAGAGTTTCTTGGTTGTTTGGAAGCACTAGTTCTAGTTGGGAAGACAATAGGTTCCTTTGATTCTGTATTAGTCTCCATAATAGGTTGTGTAATTAATTCATGATGAATAGTATTATTAATGGATTCTGTTGATGAAAATGCACCGTTTCTCAACATTTCTTCAATATTATTGGTATCTATATTTTGAACACCTCCATATTCCATTACTTCTCCAGTGGTTGTCATTACAGAGAAGTTAGAATATATAGATTGTGTTTTATATTTCTGTCTTCGTGGAGGTATTATTATATCACGCTTATTGCTATCAACAGGTGATGATCCATAAACTGGGGAACTAGGAGATTGAGATGAAAAACTTTCATTGACAGCACTTAAACTTGGAGAAAATGAATTATTACGACTCATAATTGGTGACTCGGAAGGTGAATTAAATTCTTGCTCATTATTACATAATATTGGTGTAGATGTAGTGCAACTAAGGCAAGAAGGTTTCGTAATAACATTATCTTCTGACTTTGTTTGACGACTATTCAACAAAGCATTGTTTTGTAAATTATTAGAGGAGTTGTTATAAACATTACTACTACTATTACTTCTAGCTTTACTATTAACTTTTATATTATTTGCTAATAATGAAGTGTAACTTTGACTACGAATATGATGATGAACAGGTGATGTTTGGGTTGGTTGCATTGGTTGTATTGATGGTGAGGCAGATCTTGTATTTAATACTTCACTGCTTCCTTTTTGGGATAAATTATTAGCTTTGAGTGATGAACGAGAACTCTTTCCTCTGATAGGTATAATTGGATCTTCTATAGTTTTTGCTTCATCTGTAAATAAGTTTGAAATGGAATTCTTTGGGGCATGATTTTTATATGGATTTTCGGTTGCAGTTGTATTACTCCTTGATAAATAAACAGTATTCTTTATAGGATTATCGGTAATTGTTTTTAATGAAGAAACTGAAGAACTTGGGGAATGTCTATACATCGTTGGAGGTGCTGATGGGGAACTTACTTGTCTTGAAATATCTCTAGTTGGAATTACTGGATAATATCCTGATGGGGTATTAGGAGTATTTGAACCACCAATTCCTCTTGTATTTCGAGAAGTGGCTCTTGGTACTTGATATGGATTTAAAGCAGGTGAATTTTGTCGATTAACTGTACCATAGTTATTATAATTAATTCCCGAGGCTGACATCACTGACATTCTTGATTGTGGTGGTGAATTGTACTGATACCTACCTTGAGAAGGTTGAGGCACTCTTTGAAATGCCATTAATCCAGGACTTGTCATATATGCTGGATAATTTTGAGCTTGATTATTTGGTGATTGTACACCTTGTGTATTAGCTTGTGCATTATTTCTTGGTCTTGATCTACCTAATGTTTCATATCTTGGTGGTATAACAATTTCATTATCTTTTCCTTGATTACTCATTGTTTCCTTTTTCTTTTTTTTTTTTTTTGTTATTGTTGTTATACATATATATAATATTTGATTTGTTTATATAGTTTTTATTTTTATATATAAAAATGTTTAAAGAAATTGATATAGTATTATAAATTATTAATTGGATGTTAATACTAAAAATTGTATTGAAATTATTATAAATTTATTTATTCAAAACTAAAACTATATTATACAATACTTTTTATTTATTATAGTTATGCCTTGGTTATGAGTTTCAATAAATAAAAAATAAATAGAAAATTCACAAAATATCTTCGATTTTTGTTTAATCTTTTATCATTAAATTTTATATATATAATTTACTAATAAAATATATCTAAATGAATATCATTCATTCGAAATGTTTACTTAAATTGATTACTTATGAATAATAAATTAAAAGACTCTAATAATAGATTTAATGGTGTAAAAAAAAAAAGTCACTTTATTGTGGTTTTCGTAAATTTTTTTAAAGATTTATTTTAAACCTTGTCAATTTTCTTTCTTTATTGATTGAATTAACTCGATAGTTTTTTTTTTTTGGTAATATTTTTAAAAAATTAAAATAGCATTTATTATTTTTCTTTTACTTTAAAAATATTCTTTTTTAACAGTTTCTAATTTTTTGTGATATAAAAAACTTTGCATACATATATATTCCTTGATAGAAAATATATTTAAAAAAAAAAAAAAAAACTGTTAATAAAAATATTTTTAAATTACTCTTTTAGTGATATTGTTATTATTCTCAATTTTTATTCTATTATTTTATTTTTGTTTCTGTTTTTATTATTATTATTATTTATTGTTGTTGTTGTTGTTGTTGTTGCTTATTTTTTTTTTTTCTTTTCAATTTTAATTTCTATTAAATAAAGACTTTAAATGTATATAATTATCACATATCATTTATATTCAATCTTTGAAATATTTATTTTAATAGATATTATGACTATTGTTTACTTTTTTTTGTATATATAAATAAATATTAGATTAATATTATTTATTTATTGTATTAAAAGAGATTAAACAGATAATAACATTAAAAAAACAACTCAATTATCACAATTTACAGATTAAAGATAAATAATATAAATAATATATAAATATATTTTTTTAAAAAAAAAAAAATAAAGATAAAATATAAAGAATTAATTTAATCTTGAAATTATTAATAATTATTATTAATTAGTGATAGGGTTAGATTTCATTTTAATATTGTAGAATCACAATATTAATAAAGAGTTTTATATTTTTATTTTTTTTAATCTTTTCCTAATTTACTTTATTATATCCATATATTAAAATATATTGTTTATATACAAGTATAATATATTTATTCCATATTTATTATACTGTAACATTTGAAAAAGGGTAAATATAATTGATAATATATTACATTCAATTCAAATATACGTTAATTATTATTTTCTCATTTAATAGAGTTTAATATGGTTATTAATTTATTTATATTGATTACATAATAAAAATATATTAAAAATACATTAATAATATATTAATATCAGTAATACTAAAACCTTTTATGTAATAACAAATATTGAATTTAATTTAATCATTAAAATTTAATGATTTAGCAATTAAATTAATATATGGTATACAATATATTGCAATATATGAAATAAGTTAATGTAACACAAATATTTTTATGATTAAAAAGTAAACGAAAAAAAACGTTCCAGAAATAGGTTGGGAGAAAGTGTTTTTTATTTACCAAGAAAGTAAGCAAGAAAACTTTTTATTCAGAAATAAAATGAACGGTTGAAAAGAGATTGCATTATCTTTTAAAAAACTTGACGATATATCTTATGAATAAATTTTTAAAAAAAGCAAGGATCAAAAAGATGTAAATGAAAATTAATTATACTGAAAGTGATTTTTAAATTTTAACTAAAAAAAAAAAAGATCCAAAAAATATGTATAAAATTCAATATTTAAACGGAATAAATAAATAAATATTGAATGTCCATGTATATTATAAATAGGACTATAATTTCTGTTCCTTATTGTGATTAAGATAGAAAATGACTTCAAAGTTTTCTTAATTTGTAACAGACATTTCAAATAGAATAAAAATTAATATTTCATAAAAATAAAAATTTAAAACTTTAAAATATGATGAATTGTCAAAGAAAACTAAATAATAGAAAAATTCTAAAGTATATTCTTATGTATAATATATAATCCTTAGATATTTTTATGTAGAATCGAGTGATCTATTTGCCTTTCTAATCCATATATATTTTTTTTCTCATCAGAGTATCAGCTTATAATGTATCATTTCCAACATGAATAAACTATTTATTTTCATATATTTTTTTATTTATTTTTTATTTATTTGTAGATTATTTGCAATTGATTTTATAATATTGATATTTTGTATTATTTTTACTATTTTTTCTTCTTCCTGAAATAGTTACAACTTGTTTTTCCCTTTAAATTTTTATTTTTTTTTTTTTTTTTTGCTTTTTTATGTGCCTTGTAAAAATAAAAAAAAATACTATCTAATTTAGGATAGTTTTTAAGAAAAATACTTTTTTCTTTGATATATAAATTATTAATTATTTTCACTAAATCATTTAATCTTGGTTAATTGGGATCTTGGAGTGAATGTATGATCTCTTACCAGCTCCGTAATCACCAACAGCATTACCACTACCGTAAAGCTTGTACTTGTAGATAACAAGACCTTCAAGACCAACTGGACCACGAGCATGAGTTTTATTGGTACTAACCTATTTGTTTAAAATAGCATATAAGCATCGTTAAACATCATTATTATATATATATTTTTTTTTTACTTTTTAAAAAATTTCATGGTGTCAACAAATTAGTTTAAAAATCCAAGAATACTTACACCAATTTCAGCACCGAAACCGTATCTGAAACCATCGGCGAAACGAGTAGAAGCATTCCAGTAAACACCAGCAGCATCAACCTTGGCCATGAATAATTCAGCATTTTCCTTCTTTTCAGTAATAATACTTTCAGTGTGGTGGGAACCGTGAATGTTGATGTGACCAATAGCTTCTTGTAAGGAATCAACGACCTTGATAGCAATAGTTAATTCTAAGAATTCAGTATCGAAATCTTCTTCAGTAGCAGCTTGGTATTTGTCAGCTGGGATATCAGTAGTCTTTAAGACAGCTAAAGCACGTTCATCAGCTCTCATAGTAACGCCTTGTTCAACAAGACTCTTAGCAATAGCTGGAAGTTGACTTTCTAAAACAGCAGAGTGAATAAGTAAAGTTTCAGTAGCGTTACAGGCAGCTGGATAGTTAACCTTGGCATCAGTAACAACCTTTGGTGACTTATTAATGTCAGCAAATTCATCAACGTAGGTTGAACATAAACCATCAGCATGACCTAAGACTGGAATTCTATATATTTCAAATGTATTATAAGAGGAAAAAATAATGGTGAAAAAGTTTAATATATATTATTATATACTTAAAAGAGGAAACAAATAACTACATATATCATTATATATTGAATTAAAAAAAATGTTCCTTGTTGGTTGACTTAAAAAATTTAAAATAGTACTATAATAAGTTCACCAATTATAATCCATCTTTATTATGAATAAAACTTTTTCAAAAATATCTATGCCAATTTCATAAATATTGGTGTTGTTGTATATACGAAAGATGTAGGTTTAATATAATTACCTGGTACTACCTTGGATGTATCTAACCATCTTCTTGGAACCTCTTGGAATAACTAAATCAATGTATTGATCTAAACCTAATAATTCATTAATTTCATCACGGGAAGAAACAAGTTGAACAGAAGCTAATGGAATGGCTTCTTCTGGTGGAAGAGACTTGATAGCATTTTGTAATGATTGGTATAAAGCAACATTGGAATTGTAAGCTTCCTTACCACCCTTAAGAATTACGGCATTACCTTTTTGAATTTAAAATTTATATATTATTTATAACATTTCATTGATTGATTGATTGATTAATTTGAAATTATTTAAATCAAAAAAAAATATTAATAATTTTAATTAATACACAAGTAGTTAAAATTTCTATTTCTTTATTAATAAAAAAAAAGATATTCTTATGATTTACCAGACTTAATAGCAAGACAAGAAATTTGAACAACAACTTCTGGACGAGCTTCGAAAATAATAAGTAAAACACCGACTGGGCAAGTAACTCTGTAAAGATCGAGACCATCATCAAGATGAGTAGCTAAAGTAATCTTACCTATTTTTATTTAAATAATTGATATATATGTTTAAGATCATTTTTGATTTTAATAAAAATAATGATTATATAATCCTTTTTTCACTATTTCTGACGTTATTATTATCTTGTTTTTTTAAATTATTATTTTTTATTTATCATTATTAAGATATCAAAAATAAAAATTACCAGTTGGGTCTGGGAGCTTGTCAACATCAGAAACACCTTCTAATAATGATTGGTACTTGTCACCTCTAGAGAGATCAAGTCTCTTGAAGAGGGAAGCAGAAAGACGACCAGCTTCGACTTCAGCCTTGGCTTTCTATTTATTTATTTTAATTTAATTAAAAAGTTTAAGTATAATCATTTTATTTTATTTTATTTTATTATTTTTTTTTTTTGTTATCTTTATTGTTATCATTGTAGTTGTTGTCACTATTATTGTTATTATTTTTTTTATCTTGTTTATATTGTTATTGTTGTTATTATTATTGTTATTGTTGTTTTATTATTTTTTATTATTATTAAATCTCTTTATTTTAAAAAAAAAATAAAATAAAATGCAGTAATAACAATACTATTTTTATTTATTTTATTGATAAGTTCCTCTTTTATTTTTGTTTTATTTTGTAGGTTTTAATATTTTTCGATACTTTTTTTTTTTTCGATGCTATTATCATCTACTCTAAGTTTTCAAAAAAATAAAAAAAAAAAAAGAAAAAAAATAAAACTTACTTCTAAATCTTGTTGATTAGCTTTGAGAATGGCATCCTTGTCCTTTTCAAGGAATTCTCTAATCTTTCTAATAGTAGCGTTCTTTTGTTCAGTGGTAGTTGATTGTAAAACAAGAGAAGCTTGACGAGCTTGTTCAGCAATCTTAATAATTTCTTGAGACATCTTTTATACTATTTTTTCTGTAAAGATAAAAAAATTTTTTTTTTCCTTTTTTTAATAATAATTTTTTTTAGTTACTTTTCCACTAATAATATTAATTACAGTTTTTTTTATTAATTTTTAATGTATAATAAATTTAATGATTCATTTTGAAATTTAAATTAAAAAATCAGATAAATATATATTATAATATATTGTAATATATTGTATAAAAATTTATAATGATACTTTGAAAAAAGATGAAATACTGGAATACTTTATGAAAAGAAAAGCTTTATAAAGATAGTTAAAAAAAAAAAAGGTTTATTATGTAATAAGACTATTTTTTAATCATTTAGTATGTAAAAATTCTTATTTTAATGTTATTTATTACTTTATGTTTGACTTTACTTATATATTCAATGAATAAAATCATCATGAAATAATATAGACCATACTATTTCATCCCATTTAATCAACCTTTTTTATACCATTATTTCTACTTTTTAAAAATACTAATAGGTCTTTTTTATACTAAATAAAAGAAATTTGAAAAATATTAAATACATGGATTTATAGAACTCTAAATTTATTTATGATTTGATTTTATTATATATCATCTTTTTTTTTTTAATTTTGATAATAGGATACACAATAATGCCTTTTTATCCTATTCAATATAATATTTTATAATTTATTAAACTATAAAAAGTATTAAACTATGTAAAAAGTTTTACCATTTGAATGTATAGTAATCAGTAGAATCAAATATACAAAATCCACAATAACAATTATTTTTTTATATCATTTATTTATATATGAATATTTGAATTATGCTATTTAAAAATAATCAAGATGAGGATGTCTATGAGGAAATCTTTTTTTTTATCATTTTTACTATTCTATTCTATCTAATTTGAAAAAGGTTTTTTTAGAGTTTTCTCCCTTTATGGAAACTCAATAATACTAATAAAACAAGTTTCTTAAGATTTTTCACATTTAAAAAAATTTTTATAGAAAGCTTTTTAAAACTTTATTTTGATAATAATAAAAATTTAAACTTTTTAACTTTATATTTTAATGTTTTTATTATTATTATTCTATATAAACTTTCATTACTATACATAAAAGAATGAATAAACAATTTGATGCAAAACAGTTTAATACAACTAAATATATAATTGGTAAAGGGTTTCATTTATATTATAATTATTATATAGAAAATCCTTCTCTACACATTAATATAATAGAATAGTTATTCATTTCCATTTGTATACAATGTATACAGTGTATACAATAGTTTATACATTTATAACTATGTTTTAAAACCTTGTGAATAGTCCCTTTGTTAAAGGTAAAAATATACCTTTTTATCTACTATAAATTATTATTTATTAAAGTTTCACCAACGAACCATAAAAGGTTAAAATTCAAAATTTAATTACATTATTTAACTACGTTAAAATCGAACAACGTATCAACTGACCAATCAAAATGTTCAAAATAATAGAAACTTTAAAATTTAATTTGTTTCATTTTATTTTAAAAATTTTTAATTTTTTATTTTTTCTTTTTTTTTTTCATCTTTTTATTTTGGAAGTAGGGGATAAGGAAATTTTTTTAATTTTTTTTAATAAACCATTTTTTAAAGGTAAAAAAAAAAAAAGTAGCTTAAAAAAAGTAGGAGAAATAAAAAAAATTAAAACTTTCAATTATTCAATTGATAATAAAAATTTTATTTTCCCTACTTTTTACTACTGCCATCAAAGCATTACCACTATGATTGCTATAAATTTTTTTTTTTTTTTAAAAAAAAATTCCCATTTTATTAATTAAAAAATTTTTATATTTTAATATATTAAATAAATATAAAAATTTAATTTTTTAGTTTTTATACTTTTTTATATAAAATAGTATTAAAAGTATATTAAAAATTTTTTAATAAATGAACCACTAATTAATAGGAATAAAATAAAATGGTGGTGGTAATGATGGTGGTGGTAATAAAGAAATAATAGTAATAATAATAGTAATGATTGATGATAATACCTAATCGTATACTAAATATTACTATTATTATTATTATTATTGATAATGATAATGATTCATCTTTTACTATATCATCTATATTTAATAATATTAAAATTTAATTGATAGATATTAATTTATTCTTTTTTTTTTTTTTACTTTATATATATATATATAGACCTTGTTTTCATATACATCTTTTAAAGATATAGACACACAAGTTATTGTTGACTAATTCTAAAGATATTATAATATTACTGAATTATTTTTGATTTTATTTTTATTTTGCTATAATTATTATTTCATATCATTATCACTTTCTAAACTTTAACTTTTCGATATTATTTAACAAATAAAAAGTTTAAAGTTGCTATTATTTGTAAAGATAATAATAAAAAAAAAGTATAAAATATAACAGAATAAAAATAATTATATAAAAAATAGATAGCAATAAAGAATTAATATTTACAACAAATATTAGTTACACATAATATATAAAAAAAGTATTATTTTAGTTTTTCTTTTTCTTTTATAATTTTCTTTCAAAGTATATGAAAGAAACAATAATATAGCAAAAATAAAAATAGTTATATATGAATATAATTCAGAGAAATGTATAATATTATATAATATTATAAGTTAAATTAACTAATATAGACAAAATAACAGACAAATAATATATTAAATACATTCAAAAGTGTAAAAATAGATAATAAAATATAAAATGTCAAAAAAAGCAGCAGACTATTCAGAGGATGAGTCTGATGAGGTATATATAACATTACTATTTCTATAATTAAAATAATGATAGTAAAAAAAAAAAAGAATGAAACTTTTAATAGCAATTAATAATGATATAATATCTTTTTTTTTAAAAAAAAAAAAAAATAAAATACATTATTTTTATTATTTACAAAATGAAAGACGGTTTGTATTATATGTAATAATGGCTACTCAACAAAAAAAAATCAAATAGTATTGTGTGATGGGAAGGGTATTAAATCATAATTTTATATAAAAATTTTTTTCATTTTTTGAAATGGATGACTCATTCATATATGTGTATTTGTATATTATTCAATTAATTAAAAATTAATAGGTTGTGATATACCTGTACATCAAAGTAAGTAAATGTATTTATTATTATTATTGTATTTGAAAATAAATATATATATAAAAGTAGAATAAAAAAAAAAAGGAATAAATAATTAAAATAATTTCAATAATGAATTTAGAATGTTATGGGATTAATGTAGTCCCTCCAGGGAAGGAATCTTGGTTTTGCGATAGGTATATATTACAATAGAATTTAAAATAAAAATATAAATTTTTTAAACGACAAATGAAATTAAAAAAAAAGTTTTAAAAATGAATTTCTAAATTAATTTAATGTTGTTACTACAGATGTGCAGATCATGTTAAAACTAATAAAACAGTAAGTTTTTATATGTAAAAAAAAAAAAAAAAAATCCATAAAATTTTACCATATTTATTAATATACATTGCTATTATTATTCTATTCTATTACTCTAAAGAAAATTATATGTTGCCCAAAAAAAGAAGGTGCTTTTAGACGTACAAATAAATCGGATGAATATATACATGTAGAATGTGCTTTTTGGAATTCAAATATAGATAAATACGATAAAGATAAATGTTATAATATTGATAAATGTATTGCAGGAGAACACAGTTGTAGTATATGTAATTCAAAAGAAGGGTTTACAATTCGTTGCTGCTCAAAAAATCCAACACAATGTGAAAAGTAAAATATAAAAGAATCATTTCTTATAATAATTCTATAAATAATGTTGAAATTTTTCAAGATTTACGAATTAATATTATATTACATTATATATATTATATATATTATATTTTATTATATTATATTATACTATAATATACTATACTATACTCCCTCTTTTTTTTTAAAAAAAAAAAAGTTTCATTCATGTTACCTGTGCTTTAAGCTATGAATATACCTCAAGTGCATTTTGGAAACAAAAATTAACTTGCAAAAATCATATGGAAGGCAGCAATAAAAGAACTAAACGTAAAAAGAATCAACAAGGAAGTGATGAAAAATCAGGTAAGAAATATATTTGAATTATAACGATAACCATGACATTATTTAAAATATTAAATAATGGTTGTTATTAAAACATAAATATAATTATATATTAATCATAATGATATCTATGCTACTTTTTTTTTTTTTTATGTTTTATTAAAACCAAATAATAGATGAAGAATCAAAAGAAAATCAAAAAGATGTCATAGATATTGATAATTATAGTAATAAAAGAAAGAGATCATTAACAAAGGATTCTGGAGAAAAGAATAAACGCACCCTCACTTCAAATTCTTTAAAGAATAAAGATACCAATAGTTCAGAAAAGAAACTAAAATTAGAAGAGGTAAAAATAGAAATTAATAGATTGGAAATAATTTGAAATTCTATTTACAATATCCATCTATCTATAATATTATTAACAACCTTCTTTTTAAAAATGTTAATAATAAAGGGTGAATGTCCACCAATAACACAATCCCAGAAATTTAAAAACTTGATTAAAACAATAATTAAAAAGTAAATATATGCTTAATAGATTTAATAATTAAGTATTATGATATAAATATTAAAAGTAAAATATATATCAATATTAATGGTAATGATTTTTATTTAACAAAAATAATACATTTAATTATTTATAATTTATGAATGTAGGGAAGAACCATTATCGAAACCACAAATAGATTTTTTTATGAAAATACTAAAAGATAAAAAACAAGAATTACGATCAATAGAGCAGTTTATGCAAAGTATTTATATAATATATATTTGTGTATATGTTTAAATTTATATGTATAATATAAATGAAATAGTAAATTTTTAATTTTTTTTTTTAAATAATTTTATATAAAAGCTGGAAATCCAACTTCAAATGTATATTCGGTATCACCAATAGAATCTTATCTTAATTCATCAAAAAATATTAAAGATAAAAAGGAGCAAATAAAATATTCAGAGCAAACCTTGATGAGATTAAGACAAGATATTCAATCAGAAAGAACCGAAGGAAATAAATTACGATTAATACTAGAAGAAAAGCAACGTGAAAAAAATCTTCAGATAAAAAAATATATGGATATTAAAGAAGCTATAGGGTTTATTATGCAAACCTTTAATTTCCATACTATGATACCTTTACCTAATTTTAATAATATTCCCCTTAACAAATCAATGAATCCAATAAACCCAATAAACTCAATGAATCCAATGAACCCTATGATGCCTATGAACCCAATGCAATCGAATATGTTTAATAATAAAGCCTATCTCTCATCAGATAAAGCGGAGGAACTATTATTTATGATTCATAGTAATGTGATAAAACCTGATTCGAGAAAGATAAATAATAACAAGAGTAAGATTGATGCAGCAATTAAAATGGAAAAGGCAAATCCTGAAAATCAACCCTTTCTTCAAAGTATTAGAAATTCAAAAAAATCCAATACCTCATCAATGAATCATTTATCATCCTCTGTTAATTTATCCAAATCCAATTCTTCTTCAAATATATTTCAATCATCCTCATCCTCAACAATCAAGTTATCTACACCTACTTCTGCTGCTAATCAAGCCCCATTTATCAATGCGACAAATACTAATACCCCGGCTTCTGCCCCTTCTTCATCGAATATACCACCAAATAATAATTCAACCTCATCTACTACAAATTCTAATCCATTATATTACAATCAAAATAATCTTAATGCACCACCCTACAAGTCTTATATTCCCAAGAATAATTATTAAAAAAAAAAAAAAAAAAAGAAAGAAAAAACCTATATATATATGTAATATTTAAGCAAATAAAATTATAAATATATTAAAAAAAATCTTCAAAAAAATAAAAAAAAAAAGAAAAAAAAAAAAAAAAAACATCAGTTGAATAGTTGATTAATATTGAAAAAATAGGAATTAAATGACTATTTTATTTTTATTTTATTTTTATTTTGTCTGATTATTACTATAAAATAAAAAAAAAAGAATAAACGTTTATTTTTTTTTTTCATTATTATTTTTTATTTTTGACTTTTAAAAAAAAAAAGTTTATTCTTTTTAGCTAAAGTATTATTTATTTTTACAACTATTCGATACCAATAAAAAAAAAAATACTAATAATTAAATATAAAATATTTAAATATACATTAATTATTATTTTTATTATTTAGTTTTTTGTTTTATTTAGTATTACTACCCATAATATTAAGATGATGATAATGAACTGTTATTATTAATATTATTTAAAAAAGTAAATAATTTCTTTTTTTTTTTTTTTCATAAATTATAAATTTTTAGAAAATAAAACTTTATTAAGAAAAAGAATTATAAAATAATTAATTAATACTATTAATAGAATTATTTTTTCTGTTATTATTTCCTCTATTCTTTTTTTTTCCTATATTAAAATTTATAATAAACTTTTATATCTTTTTATCTTTTTCCTTTTTTAAAAATAAAATATAAAATGATTATCTCTAACAATTAGTTTTTTTTTTTTTTTTGAAGATGTAAAATTTTAAAAAAATTTAATTAAAAAATGGAAACAATAAATGTCTCCATTTAAAA
This sequence comes from Piromyces finnis, assembly GCA_002104945.1. Classification (NCBI taxonomy): domain Eukaryota; kingdom Fungi; phylum Neocallimastigomycota; class Neocallimastigomycetes; order Neocallimastigales; family Neocallimastigaceae; genus Piromyces; species Piromyces finnis. The sequence continues at coordinate 367,670 of MCFH01000019.1, read as the reverse complement.
ATTAATAATTGTTATACAAACAATTTTTTGTATACATTTGATATGGTAATAAGAAAAAATGAAAAGTCTAATTATTTGTGTAGGGTTAGATTTTAATATAATTGTTTGGTGGAGTTACCTGTCACAACAAAACTTTTACTTTTTATTCCTTTTTAATCATTCACCTAATTCTATACAACATATTTTAAAAAAATCATTACATCTATACTTTATTACAAAAAAAATTGTATTATCCAAATACCATAATGCATACTTTGACAGCTTTTTATTATAAACCTTTAAAACAAAATTAATCAGAAAAAAGATGAATTATATTATCTACATTAATCAGGAACAAAAAAATAATTTTCATAACCTTTTTTTTGTCGGTTTTCTAATAACAATAAAAAAAAGGTTTAGAATGAAAATATATTCTTTAATAAGTATTATTCAAAAAAAAAAATATATATATATATATATATATATATATATATATATATATAATAAAATAATAAAAAGGATTACTCAATGCGCATAATAAAAAACTATCTTGTCAATAAGTCAGTAATATCATTATTTGAATTATTCATTTTTTTTAATGACACGAATTTTTTGATATTGACACTGATATTGATATATACATTGATATGTTTTAATACATTTTAACACATTTATATATAATATAAATATGACTATAAATATAAATAGATAGAATAATACATACTATATAATCTATAATAATGGAAGTGTTAATATATATAAGAATACTTTTTAAAAAAATACTTAATTTGGATGATCTTTGCACTCTTTTTCAATGCTTTCCTTTAAGTTAACCCATTTTCTTGTTTTATTACTAACATTACCACATTGTGTATTAAATTCATTAGTACGATAGGCACATTGTATAAACGATTAAATTTATCAACATACATTGGATATTAATTTTTTTGCTGGTCCTGAGCACATTAGTATTATGTACTTTAACATTACCATTAGCAACTACAACACAACATTCAGTAAAAGAATTAGTATTTGCTTTACCAAAATGATAGCATCCAAATACAGATAAATTACGCCGGTTACGGTATAATCTATTAGGACCTTGTGAGCAAATTTCAGTAGTACCATATGGTCTAACACCAATACTTAAGCATAATAATGCCAATAATTCAATACAAATAATACTTTATTTCATTTTAATATACTATATTTTTTATAATATTAATGATTAAATATTCAAATTATGAAAATGTTGAATAAAAATATATCAATGTATATATCAATATCAAAAAATTCTTGTCGTTAAAAAAAATGAATAGAAAATATATAATTTTTTTTTTAACTATAAATAATTAATTATAAATCAATCTATTGAATACTACAGGAAATGCTTCGAAAAGACAACCTTTCTTCTCTTTCCATTCCATATTCGATTTGATTTTTTTTTTTTTTTTTTTTTTTTTTTTTTTTTTTTTAACGGCATCAAATATTTTAAACTTTATTATTAATTTAATTAAAATTATAATACATGTAATAAAAAAATTAAATATAAAAAAAAAAATATGTTTAAATAAACACAAATGAATAAAAATTGGGTATAATGTATTCTAGTAATTTTAATTAAAGTAAGAAAGCCACTATCATACTAAAGTATAATAATTGTATTTGACTTCCAATGGGACACCGAGCCAAAGATCAAAATTTTGTCATGGAACAAAATTATGATCTCCATTGGTTGCGCTGGCCCTCCTGGCCTGTCTTACTGTTTCTTCAGCATTGACGCTCTTGGATGTTGCTTCAAACCTTTTGAACATTGTCCATTGCTGGCCAATAGCAAAAGGCATGATTTTGGTTAGAAGTTCCGCGGTTACCGTCAAGAATGGTGTTCCTTCATTAGTACCAGATTGAATCTGACGCTTACAAAGTTCTTTCCATTCCCTTGAATTGTAATTAATATTGTTAAAACTTCTTCCCCCAAGAAGGAATTTAAATATTTTACTGCACACACTAGAATAATCATACACATTAATATTCACCGGATTATTAGAACTATTACTATCATTAACTAAATTACTATCTAAATTAGAATTATTATCTTCACTATTGTTATCATTACTAATATTATTATTTCTATTACTACTATTGTTATTATTACTATTTCTATTACTACTATTGTTATTACTACTATTGTTACTATTACTATTAATGTTATTGCTATCTCTACTGATATTAACATTTTCATTATTATTGATAGGACTATTGGAATTACGTTGACTGAAAAAATTTAGTAGCTGGACTATGGATTCATAATGTTTAATACGGATATCTCTAAATGTTGGACAATCTAATAACCAATGTTTAATACTTTGATCTCCACACTTGCAACATGGACAGTAGTTAGGACAAACTGGATCAACAAATTTAGCAGCTTTGGCAACTCTAGCATCCAACTTGTATCCGCTTCTTGCTTTCAAGAGCCAGTAGAAGCCATAGGCAAACTCTGGGTACTCATAACATAATTTGATAAAATCTTTAGTTTCAATAAATTTATTATCATCATAATATTGCGCTTTGATTGAATTTCCTTTGAGATCTTTCCAATAAAAGTTTTTAACTGCTTTAACATCTCCATGTTTCTTTAATTTTTTATCAAGTGTCCTACTTGATTTGCACCACGTGTATTTTCTAAATTTAGGAATGTAATTGACAAGGTATGAGATAATACAATTTGAGTTTTTCCATTTGTTAAAACATCTAACCTGAGCTAACGCACATTTGGCTGACAATGGAGGAATATTCAAATCTTTTGAGATAGAGTATAAAGATATAAACGATACAGCTTTATGAACTCCGGCAACCCATCGTATTCCTTTGTTAACATGCTTCTGAGCAATCCTAGACCTGGCTTTGTTGGATCCAAGTAATGGTGCAAAGTATGAAACTCTGCTAATCACTTGTGAGTTAAGTACTAGCTTTTTGAAGGGAATAGGAATATTAGGATTTCTTAAGAATTTACTGACTGAAAAAAGTCCTTTCAAAACCTTGTTATTAAGAGCTTTAATTACTGGTTTAAGGGACAGATTCTTATCAAATGGAACACCAAGATAAGTATAGCAATCAGTAGTTGGAATGGGTTGTCCTGCTAAGTAAAATGTTGGATCTCTCTTGTTCTGATTTTCTATTGATTCAGGACGAATCACCATCGTTGAACACTTCTGGATACCAAATTCCATTTCATTATACAAGGCCCATTCATTAACTCTTCTTAGCATCTTTTTTAAGCATCCTCTTGTTGGAGCACAAATAACTATATCATCTGCAAAAAGTCCACCACAGCATCGAGTGTCACCTAAACTGACTCCTAGATCTTCGCACTCTTTAAATATATCATTAATAAAGAGATTAAAGAGAATAGGAGAAAGAGGGCATCCTTGACGGACTCCTTTCTTCACATCAAAAGATTTCGAGAATTGTCCATCTAATTTGACATTAGCCTTAGATGTTAAATATAAATTTTTGATAAATTGTAAACTCTTACCTCGGATTCCTAAACAATCTAATTTATGGAGAATATTACCGATTGGGACTGAATCGTATGCTTTCCTGAGATCTAAAAAGGCCAAATATGTCTCTTTATTATCTAATTGACGTCTACGGCATATTTCTTGGATTGAAATGAAAAGACTGATACTTTCTTCCTTTTTTCGAAAACCAAATTGTTCAGGTCTAATGAAATTATTCTTTAGACCATTTTCTGAGATTCTAGTGGTGACAATTTTGGAAATCAACTTAATGCCATTATTGATAAGTGATATACCTCGATAGTTATCACAATCTGTCAAATCTCCCTTCTTAGGAATAGAAACAATACTGGATTCATTCCATGAGTTGGGGAAGTCTCCATCCCAAATACGGTTGAATAATTTAAGAATAAAATTTAAACCATGAGCATCATTATCTGAAGTGGTATTACCGGAAGAATTATTATCTGTAGCATTATTAGAATCATTACTTGATGGAATTAATGCTTTGTAAAATTCAATTGGAATACCATCCGGACCTGATGCTTTATAATTTGGAGTAGAGAGGATAGCTGACTTGACTTCATCAATACTAATATCTTGGTTGATATCCCACTCATCAAGCATAGGAAGTGAAAAACGTTTATTCATTGGTTCTTCATACCAATGCTCCAAATCAAGACTTACACCACTTGGATCTGATGCAAGCTTTTCGAAATGATCATGCCACACTTCTAGTTGTTCTTCTGTAGCAACAACTAATTCTCCATTTTTATTTTTAATTGGTTGAGCAATAAAGAAAGAATCTTTTCCTATTTTTGCAGTTTTCTTGATCCATTTCCAGGCCTTCTTAGGATTATGACTCTTCATATACTCACATCCTGTTTTAATCCAATGAAGATATTCTTGTTTCCTAAATTCATTACATCTTTTGTGGATGTAATCAATGAGCTTACGGTAGATTTTAATTCTTTTAATAAATTCATCTATATCATAAATTCTTTCTTTTTTAAATCTCTTATACAACTTCATTTTGATTTTTTGAAGATTAAAAATTTGTTGTGAAATATGAAATGAAGACTTTATAACATTATTTGCTGAGGTAATACTGAGCTCGTCTGCAATTGAAAAAGCAGTTGAAGTAAACTCTTTGGAAAGTTCATCTGTAGAAACATTAGGATCGTTGAATTTTGCTGAAAGTATTTGGAATTTATTATGACTGAGAATAGATTCCTTTTCCTCAATACATTTTAATCTATTCCATTTCAGAATTTTCTTAGGAACATTAAAGTCATTAGAAAAATCTTCCATAGGAATAATTTTACCATTAATAAGAAGTGGCTTATGGTCTGATACAGGATAAAAATTATTTATAAATGATCCTGAGTGAATAAGATCTTTCATCTTCGAATTGATAAGAGCATGGTCAATGTCGGAAGATTGATCACCTCGAGTCCAAGAGATAGTCGACTCTCTAAGCGGAAGAATTTCCCAATCTCCTAATCCATTAGTTGATAACCAGTTGGATAATTTTACTTTAGACATATTAAAATCATCAACAAGAATCGATGGATGGGATGAATGAGTTTGTAACCACAAGCGAACTTCTAACTTTGCATGATCAACATAGATGTTGTGATGACTATGAGACATATAAACATTTCCAATCGAGCATTTGAATCTATTCCAAAGACTAAAAGTATAAATAGAAATAATATACTTTCCAGAGAAGTTTTCAAGTGAGGCTTGACACGAATTGTGAAAACCTAAATATAAACCTCTCATTCCCGGAACTGATTCGTCAGCTTTCTTGAAAAAGTGTCTATAGTTTCGCAAAGTAACACGACAAGGATAATCTGTATTCGAACCAGAACCATTACCAGTTTCTTGGAAACATAAGAATAATGGTTTGAAAATAGCTGTGAAATAGCTAATACTATCTCTCTTTTCGTGATTCCACCCATTGGTGTTCCAACTAAGACAAAAAGAAAAGTTATCAGGCTTGTTGGATGAGGAAGAATCGTTGCTATTATTATTATTATTAAAGTCATCGTTATTAATGGATGATGCATCAGAGGAATAAGTAGAACTATTACTAGATGGCTGTGAAACTGAAGAACTATCAACTATTGAACTGTTAGCAGAGTTGATAGAGCTATTAGAATTAATTGTTGAATGTTGAGATTGAAATTGTGTTTGCTGTAGATCTGGAATATTTTCATGATGGGAAACTTGTTGAAGATCTTGTTGAAGATCTTGTTGAAGATCGGATTGTTGATGAGATTGTTGAACTGATTGTTGAACTGATTGTTGAATTGAAAGTTGATGTTTATTAGAAACTAAAATTTTACGTTTGAGTGTGGAAAAAGTGTATTTGTGATTCCTTCTACTACGAGCTGAAAAGGAAATTGAGGTAACTGAAAGTTTCTTCTTTAACATGTGTAAGATTTTAACACAATCTTTCGATGAACCATGAACCTTGACTAAGAAAAAGTGATCATTGAAAGTCTGAAAATATTTAACACTAATAACTGAATTAAATTTATCTTCTAGAATAACCTCGAGTTTTTCCCATAGCATATTTACTGACCATGATCGAATACCACGGATAAAGAAGGAGCGAATATCATCTAAGGGGATACCATAAGACCGGGTACCACGTCTGATATAATTCTTATCTTTAATATAAAGGACTGACATGATAATTAATTCTAATTAAAAAATATTGAATATAAAATAAATAAATATACTTCTTAAACCAAGTTTTTTTAAAAAAGGAAAGTTTTTCTTTTTTGGAAATGCTCCTCTATACACACCTTTACAAATCATACTAAAATTCTCCATTGGAATTAACTCTTCTATTTCTTTTTTTTTTTTTTTTTTTTTTTTTTTTTTTTTTTTTTTTTTTAACGGCATCAAATATTTTAAACTTTATTATTAATTTAATTAAAATTATAATACATGTAATATAAAAATTAAAATAAAATAAAAATAAAAAAAAATATGTTTAAATAAACACAAATGAATAAAAATTGGGTATAATGTATTCTAGTAATTTTAATTAAAGTAAGAAAGCCACTATCATACTAAAGTATAATAATTGTATTTGACTTCCAATGGGACACCGAGCCAAAGATCAAAATTTTGTCATGGAACAAAATTATGATCTCCATTGGTTGCGCTGGCCCTCCTGGCCTGTCTTACTGTTTCTTCAGCATTGACGCTCTTGGATGTTGCTTCAAACCTTTTGAACATTGACCATTGCTGGCCAATAGCAAAAGGCATGATTTTGGTTAGAAGTTCCGCGGTTACCGTCAAGAATGGTGTTTTGAATAGACGAAGTTCCTGTTAATAAAAACATTTTTTTTTATTATTTCGTATTTATAAAAGTATAAATCTTGTATATAAGTATTATTATTAAATCCTTTTTTTTTTTTTACAGAAACTTTTTAAATAAAATTATTTGTAGCTGTAGTAAATTTTTTCTCTTTCCATTCCATATTCGATTTGATTTCATTCCTATAAAATAAAAAATTATTTTTTTAAAAAAAAAAAAAAAAAAAAAAATTACAAAACTATTTTCGAAAGATCCTTGATCATGGAGAGGAATGGCACGAATTTTTCGATATTGATACTGATATCGATATATGCATTGCTATGGCAATATTAATTTCAATTAAATATTCCAAACATATAGATAATTACTATTATTAGTAATTATCTCACTTTTTAAAAAAAAAGGAACAGCTAAATTTTAATTAATGATATATAAATATATAAAATAACAAAATTAATAATCCACGAAAATACACTAGATTAATTTTTTTTTCTATTTTATTTTTATTTATTTTTTTTTACTTTTTTAATTTTCTATAATTGCATTTTTTTTTAAATATAAATTTATAAAAGTTATTTCTTATAAATTTATAATAAATTTTTTTTTTCTTTCTTTACTTATTTTACTTTTTTGTTTAGTTTTTATTTTATTATTAAATTATCAATGTAATTATCATCAAAAAAATATTGCATTGATAATTCTATCACTTCTTTTTTTCTCTTGATCAAGGTTTTTTTTCAATTTAGTTTGTTCATTATTCTTATTGTTAATCAAATTTAACAATCAGCAAGAGCGTTCTTTAAGAATTGTGGGTAAATCATACTGGCTTCGTGGATAGCAGCGTTGTAGTACTTTAAGTTGTTCTTTTCAAAGTCTTCGGACCACTTACGGAGTGGCTTGGCGAAGTTAGTTTCTGGGTTCTTAGAGCAAAGAATGTGACCAATTTGACCACTTGGGTAAGTTGGAATACAAGTGTAAGCGTAGTTAACAACTGGGTAGATTCTCTTACAGTTCTTAATAACGTCCTTGATAAGACCAATGTGAAGCCACATGCATTCACCTTGAGTACTGATAACACCACCTTCTCTTAAGGCGTTGTACATTAACTTGAAGTATTCTTCTTGGTAAAGACTTTCAGCTGGACCAACTGGATCAGAAGAGTCAGTAATAATGACATCAAAACTGTTGACCTTGTCCTTTAAGAATTGGAAACCATCACCAACGAAAACATCAACCTTTGGATGTTCAAAACCACAAGCTAAGTGTGGAAGGTATTGCTTAGAAAGTCTAATGACAGCTTCATCAATATCACAGAGAGTAACAGATTCAACACATTCGTGCTTAACAACTTCTCTGAGGACACCACCATCACCACCACCAATAACAAGAACATTCTTTGGGCATGGGTGACAGTTTAATGGAAGGTGAGCAATCATTTCTTGGTAACTATTGATTTATATTAATATTTAAAAGGACATTTAAAATTTAATCAATGTTATATAATAATACATTTAAAATATCTGTATTATAAAACGTAACAAAACACAATATTTTATAATACATACGCAAATTCATCACGTTCAGTGGTTTGAATAACACCATCTAAGGCCATAACCATACCGTAATCGGTAGATTCGAAAATTAAAACATCTTGGTACTTTGACTTTTCATGGTGAACAACCTTCTTAACCTTTAAGGTCATGGCTTTTTAATATATTTAAATATAATATATATTATAATATTTTTAGGAGTTATTAATTTTTTGATATTCGATTTTTCCATTATAAACATAACATTTAAAAACAAATTGATGATTCGAAAAATTACTCGATATCCATAATAAAAAAATAAAAAGTTTTTATTTTTTCAATAAAAATACAAAATATATACCTTGTCCTGGCCATAAAGCTTGGGTTTCAGTGAACCATCCGTCCTTAATGTTTGGGTGAGTGATTTCAGTCATTTTTTTTTTTTAAATTATTTTATATCTAAAAAGATAGTGATAAATAAAAAATAAAAGCGTAGAGAAAAAAAAAAAAAAAAAAAAAAATTTATAGTTTACAAATAGTATTCACCATATATTTTAATATAATACATTATATATTATAATATATTATAATTTAAAAAAATTTATGATTTTCCACCAATTATTTTAATGGATTATAGAAAAAAAAAGTTCAATTTTATTAATTATTTGTTATTAATATTTCTGTAAAAAAAGGGCATGTTCAAAATAATATTATAAACGAATTCATATATCAATAGATAGAATAACACAATAACATTAATCAACCTGTATATAAAGATATCAATATTCAATACTAGTTTAATTCTAAATTAAATTACTTTTTTATATGATTTTAAAATAATAAAAACCTTTTTTACAACACTTTTACCATTTATACACAAAGAGTTCGTAGTATTTAATAATTATTACTTTTATTATTTTACTTATATTTTTGGTAATTATTAAAGATTCATATAAAATATTAAACTTTTTAAATATTTATATATAATGTATGTATATATATATATATAGGAAGCATCTATTATTAAATAATTTAAAATCTATGAAATTTAAAGAAAAAATACAATGATGAATATTATTAAATAATAATAAAAAGATAATAAAATATAAATATTTCTAATTAAATATTGCTATTTTCTCGATTTTTAATATTTAATTTTTATATTCTTATTGCATTAAGAATATCTATTTAGGTATAGAAATTATAATAAAATATCGGTAATCTTATAAAAGGATTTATTCTCCATCAATCATAAAGACAAGAGATTCACCATCATCACCACCAGTAGCAACAACCTTACCATCTCTGAAAAAAAAAAGGTTTATATTGAATTAAAAAATTAATAAGAAGATCTATAATGCATTATCATTAATTATACAATATATTTTCTATTAAACTTACGGAGTCATGGCGAAATCTAATATACTTTTACGATGACCCTTCCAAACCTTTAAGCAAGTTCCTGATCTGGCATCCCACATACGAACAGTCTTATCATTAGAACAAGTTGTAAAGATTGGTGAATTTTGGTGCCACTTTAAACGAATAACAGCACCATCATGGTTAAGGACATGACGAACACTGTAATTATTTAAATCCCAAATTTTAACAGTACCATCCATTGATGCACTAGCCATTAAAGGTAAACTGAATATATATTTAAATAACATTTATAATAAAATTAATATATTAATCAAAAAGTATTAATTATTTAAAAAAAAAAGTATTATATATATGCTGTTGTTGATTATTGTTATGATTTGACGAATATTGATAAAAATTTATTTACCAGTCACAGAATGAAACATCTTCAACAGAATCCATATGACCATCTAAAGCTTGAACAATTCTACCAGATTGTAATTGAGATAAACAAATTGTACCATCAGCAGAACCAGAAACGACCAAGTTACGTTCCATTGAAACACTTAAACAAGTAATTGGATTGCTATGCCATCTGCTGTCATTTGCTATATTGATGAAAAAAATTGTTATATATTATTAAATTAACATATTTAGGATTATAAAATTATTTATATAGATAGTAAATAATAATATAAAAATAATAGGATTACAATTTAATACAATTCCTCTTTTATTTAAAAAAAAAAAAAGAAAAAAAAAGTTTTTTTTTTACTTACGTTTAATAACATAAATTGGTGCTCCGGTTTTTGGATTCCAGTAAATCAAAGAACCATCATCAGAAGCAGAAACTATATTTTTACCATCTGGAGTGAAACAACCACAGGAAACAGAACTTTGGTGACCGACAAAAGTATTCATTAAAACACCGGATGGAATTAACCACATCCAAAGCATACCATCATTACTACCAGCTAAAATAATATTACCTTTTGGATGCCATTGAAGCCACTTTATATTTTGATGAAAAGTGAGAATCAATTATTTAATAAAAAGATTTAAAATTTCATTTAAAAATATTAAAATAATATTATTAATTAATGATTAAGAATATCAATTTTAATATATATATAATGAAAATAGCTTATTAAATTAAGGATAAACAGTTTATGAAAAATTTACATTAATTTCAGTTGGACCATCTAAATTGGCGACGAGTTTACCGGTATTAGAATCCCAAATCTTAATAACACCATCCATACCACCAGTAGCAGCGAATTCACCAGTAATATTAAAACCTACAGCAACAACGGAATCAGTGTGACCTTTCATTTTTTTTTTTCCAAATTGAATTGTTATTCATATTATTATATTTTAAAAATAAATAAGAAATTTAAATGATTGCAAAATAAAAATATATAAGTTTTTTTTTTAAAGAAAAAAAACATATTTGTTATATATAATGGTCATACCTCCTAATTCAGCATGAACTTCACCATTAACAATATTCCAAATAAAACCTCTATCATCTTCACCACCACTAAGAGCATAACATTGATTTATTGGATTTAAAGAAATTGCAAATATAGAACCTAAAATATCAATTGAATAAATGTAACAATATATTGATATTTTGTTTAAACAATTTTATTTAGCAATTTTTTTATGAATAATAATAATAATAATAATAATAATAATAATAATAATAATAATAATAATAATAATAATTAGCAACTATATATTATATATTATTATATATAAACTAATTAAATTAATAATTATTTATTATTTATTACCAGTATGTTTAGTGAATCTAACTTCAGAATCATTTTCAACAACTTCTTCGTCATCTTCTTCAGTTTCCATTTCAACATCTTCATCAACACCTACATTTTAATTATTAAAAAAGTTTATTAATATATTAAGAATTTTTAATTTGCTTTTCTTTATTTGATTTGTTATTGTCGTTATTATTATTGTTATTGTTGTTGTTACTTTTATTGTTGTAATAATAATTATATATATTATAATTATACTTTTTTTAAAAAATTTCCTACTTAATAATTTTATTTATTTTTTTTTTCATTCATATATATACTTTTTATAAATGAATATATATATATTTGTATACATTTATATATAACTAAATCGAACATTTATTTTTTTCAATATATATTTCTTATTATGGTTATTAACCTTCTAATTCTTCTGGATCGATAACTTCAGCAATTTCATCTTGGTTAATGTATTCTTCTTCTTCTTGAAAATTATTTACGTTTTCGTTTTCCATTTTATATATATATCTTTTTTTTTCCTTATAAACAGCTAATTAAATAATAAAAACTAATAATAATCTAGAATACAACTTCTTTTTTCTAAATTTATGAATAAAGTCTATCTCCTTGTCAAATATAAATATTTTTTTTTTTTTCTTTTTTGAAATTTTTTTAAAAAAAAAAAATCTTAAATTTATTGGCTATCTTAAACTTTAATATTTAAAGGTATGACAAAACGATTTGTATTAATAATAAATTAAAAAATAATTAAATATATAAGAATTTAAAAAAAAAAAGTTAAAAAGTGTTTTATATTATTTTATGATAATTAGGAATGACTACTTTTTTTTAAAAAAAAAATACAATAGTTATTTATCATTCCATTTGTTTCATTATAAAAATAATTAATGTAATAAAAAAGTAGTTATTTCATATATCTAAATTTCTAACATTAAATAACACCGTTTTACTTTAATAATGTAAATATAACCAACTTAAAGAAATAGCATAGAGTAATTCAAGTGAAGTGGTAGATTGATAACTTAAAATACTCTTTTCTTTTAAATTAGGATTAACCTTAAATTGAATAATCTATAAAAAATTAATTTTATATATTCCTTTAATAAAAATTCATTATTTGTATTGTATAATTTTGTATTATAATTAATATTTTATTTGGGTATCTATTAATATAACTCAAATCTACAATGAATAAATTAATTATAGTATTCATTTTTTTATAAACTATCTTTCTTTCTAAATAATTTACTACTGCATATAATATACTTTACAATACTTTACGATAGTGTAGAGTAAATTTAATGCATTTAATGATATGCATGCATGCACTTTAAAGAAGGTGACAAAAAAAAAAAAAAAAAAAAAGCTAATTACTACTATATTTTACTATATTTATTATTATTTTATTATTTTTATTTTTATTTTTTTATTTTTATATTACTATATACATATTTAAAAAAATATTAAATAAAAAAAGATATTGATTTCAGTGGTTAAACATTATTATTAAATTTGGTATCATTTAAATTTTATTAAAGTTACATTATTATTAGTGTTGTTGTTGCTGCTGTTGTTGTTGTTGTTGTTGTTGTTATCACTATTATATATAAATAAAGTGTATGTTTTTCTTTTTTCTATTTTAAATAAACCAATATAAAGGTAAAAATCTATTAATATATTTTATTTAATTATTATATATTTATTGAAAAAAAAAGATAACAAATTTTAGATTTAGTATTAAAAAGCCTGGGTTTTCTTATAACGGAATTACGATTGAGTATTTAAATGATTTTTATTATAATTAGGTATATATATATATATATTTAAAAAAAAGATAATATCATAAATATCATATAATGATGATAATGATATTTATTTGTCGATTAAAAAAAAAACTCTATGTAATTCAATAGTATAATAATAAGTGTTGGTATTTTCATTTAGTTGTTAAATTTTGAAGGTCAAGTTCTGGCCAATCTGGTAAATATCGTTTATTAACAACAACTTTTCTTGGATCAAAAAGTTCAATAAATTGTTGATCCATGGATCGTGATTTAGGATGAGAAAACCGACGATATTCATCAAATATAGAAGTATGACTCCAGTATTGAATTTTTCTAAGACAACCAATTAAGCAACCAGTTCTATGCTATTAAGATTGGAAATTGAAAGGATAAGAAGAAGAAGAAAAAAAAAAAAAGAAATGAAAATCATAGAGTTATTACATTAATATGCATGAAATAAAATATTAATTGATAATTACTAAGAATATACGATAATAAGTATGAAAGTTTTTTTTTTTTCTATACCTTTCCTTTGTTACAATGGACAAAAATTCTTTTAATAATAAAAAAAAATATTTTAAAATTGAATTTTTTATTAGTATTTATAAGAGTACTTTTTCGTTTTCTTTTTTTTTTTATCAAGTAAATGAACTATTTCTTATATAATAAAAATTAATTATATATATATAAATAAGCTTACGGATGATTTCTTTTATCTATTATTATTTTAATTATTAAGTTCATTATTTAAATGTTAATTCCAAATTTGTTAAAAATAATGTTTAAGTAGTCATTTTAAATTAATATATATTATGAAAACATTATATATATATACCTAATAATACTGATAAAGCAGCTCTAATAGTATCTTCTGGACTATTAATAGGTTATATATTAGAAAACATATAATTAAATTATTATTAAAAATAAAAATAATAATGATAATGATATTATAGTAATAAACTGAATCCTTTTTTTTTTTAATAATTACATATCAACAAAAGGTTCCTTATATAAATATTAATTACATTTAAAAAGAAAAAAAAAAAAAAATTAGAAAATTGATTTTTCATCCATTGGTATTATGAATTTTAAATGTTTTTTCAATTATATTTTATTTTACCTTGTTACCAGCAACACCAAATTGAAAAAGTTTTATATTGTTTTCATTTAAAAATTTCATATTTTGTTCAGAATATTCTTCTAAAATAAGTGTTCTACGAATTTAAATAAGTAAATATTGTATATAAATATATTATCATTATTACTTGATGTTTTAAATACTTTAAAATTTCAAAGAGTCATAACAAATTTCAAATTTAATTTAAATTTCAAAAATCTAATTAATATATATATTTGTAGATATATTTCTTTCTTTTTTAATTATTATTATTATTAATTTTAAAAATCTTTATCTAATCTTTCGTTTAAACTAACGCTGTTGTATAGAATTTCAAAAAAAAAAAAATAAATAAAAAAAAAAAAAAAAAACATAATCCATTAAACCTTAAAAAAAGCAATTAAAACAAAATAATAAAGAGAGAAGAGAGAGGAATAAAAATAAAATGACTTATATTTCTATTAATACTTACAATATACTTCTTAAACCAAGTTTTTTTAAAAAGGGAAAGTTTTTCTTTTTTGGAAATGCTCCTCTATACACACCTTTACAAACCATACTAAAATTCTCCATTGGAATTAACTCTTCTATTTCTTCTGTATTGTTTTTATTATTATTAGGGTCATTGGTTTGAATAGACGAAGTTCCTGTTAATAAAAACATTTTTTTTTATTATTTCGTATTTATAAAAGTATAAATCTTGTATATAAGTATTATTATTAAATCCTTTTTTTTTTTTTTTTACAGAAACTTTTTAAATAAAATTATTTGTAGCTGTAGTAAATTTTTTAAAATAAAATTTTAGAAAAAAAAATTAAGTTAAAATTATATATAATTAAAAAATAGTTAAGTGGTAGATGTATTAAAAAAAAAAAAAAAAAAAAATTGGTGGATTGACACACTCTCTAAATACCAATATTGAATTGTTTATCCTCTGATAACTATTTCCATTTATACTAATATATACTAATAATAATAATAAAATTAAAATTGTATATAAATAATACATTATTTAGTTATAATACTTCTTGTAGATTAGACTACTATTAATTGTATAAATGCTGATAACAAATTTATATATTTTGATAAAAAGTTAAAAAAAAAAACTACATAAATAATAATGGAACAAAAATAATATATAAAGGAGAAAAAATAAAGTTTAAAAGATTCTTTTTTTTTTTTTTTTTTTTGCAAGACTTTTATTTTTTTTTTTTTTTTTTTTTTGGTATATTTTTAAATAAAATTATTATTAAAAAAAAATATATATATATATAATATTATTTATAAGATGTTATTTTATTTTACATCTATTAAAAATTTCTATTAAAAAAAAAACATAGATGGCTTTTTTTTTCTTTCTTTCTTTCTTTCTTTTCATAATTCCCTTTTACAATTTAAAAAAAAAAAAAAAAAAAAAAAAAAAAAAAAAAAAAAAAACTAATAGATAATAATGTTAAGTATATGTATGTATGTATGTATAAATATATATAAAATTTTTCTTTTAAATATCGAAATGATAGAAATTTTATTACTTTATAATGAGAAATGATAATTTATAATAATGCTTTTTTTTTTTTTTTTGTCTTGGAAAAATTAAAATGAATGTTGGTATTTTCATGTTGATCATCTACGGTTAATCTACATTGTATACCATTTATATAATAAATCACTACGTTTATAAAATTTGTCATTTTCCAATATAAATATAGCATCCTTTAAAATAACACGATACATATCTTTTTGAGAAATAGTACGACGAAGAGCATTACGATTTTTAGAACTTGAACCTGAATGACCATCTTTCTTCTTTGACAAACCACTACTTGACTTTCCACTCTTGGAACTACCAAAACTTCTTTTTATTCCATCAAAACTCTTACTTTCATCTCCGGATTTCTTATCTAAACTATCACCCTTTGACTGTGAACTACTCTTATGGAAATGAAGTGAAGAACTAGCACGCCATTCATCATTAGAACTTTGAGTCATCCAACTATATTTTTTACCTGATCCACCAGCTGCTCTTAAAGCTGTTTCATTGGTAATTCTTTGCTTTACTGCATCCGGTACATCCTTATTTTTTATTGTTTTATTCTTTTTACGCTTAGATGATCCACCCTTGGAAGGATCACCATCTTTACCATCACCACGACCTTCTTCTTCTTCACCACGACGTTGACGTTCTTTACGTTCTTTATCTCTTTCATGACGTTCAATGAGTTGAAGTGATTTTTTTACATCATCTTTAATAGCTACAGAAAATTCATAGGTTTCTTCACCATCAGCTGCCTTTGAATTATTTGCTTTACTTTCTTCCATGAAATAGTCGTGAAGAAGACCTACACGATGTTTACTTGCTAAAATCATTTGTTCTACTAATCCCCGTATTTTTTCTTGAGCTGCTAATGCTAAACAATTATAATAATCAGGATCAACTTTTGTAATTTCATTTTTTGAAATTATTTCTTCTATCATTTTTGACATATATGGAATACTTAAAAATGACTGTGCCTTTGATCGATCATCTGTCTGATTAATTTGCTGTTGTTGCATATTTAAAATTTCATTATCCCTTAAAATATTATCTGTTTCTTCTTTCAAATCTACACCAACATATTTCATAACATCACCTAAACTTTCTGAATCTAATTTAGTAACATCAATTTCAGGAGCTGCTTTAGTTATTGTATTAGATACTTTATTACCCCCAATTCCTGGTGTATCAATTGGAAAGAATTGATTTATTCGTGATGGTGGTGGACCCATATAATTGATGCTGGTATTTGTTTCTGATTTTGCTTTTTTAAATGAGGCTGCATTAGTAAGATCAACAAAAATAGAAAAGTTAAGGAAAATAAAAAATGAAAAAAAGGAAAAAAAGAAAATCTTTTATATAAAGTTTAATATATATTTCAATTTGTTCATATTAAAAAAAGGATATGCTTCATCTAATTTACGCTTCTTTGTAGAATTAATTAAATCTTCTGTAGGATTAGTTTGTTTTGGTAACATCTTATTACATGAAATATAATAAAGTATAATGGATATATATTAAAATTGATGAAATAAAATAAAGAAAAATTGTTTATTTGACTCATTGACATAATCTTTTGTATAATGTACCTGTATTTTTAAACCTTTTAAAATATTTTGTTGATTATCAGATAAATATTCCTTTGAATTAGTATTAAATTGATCTAAATTCATCTGACCCAACTATTATTTTTAAAAAAAAAAATAAAATGGCATTATTATTAATAACAATAAAAGAAGAAAAATATTGATAGCTATAATAACAGGGGGGAAAAAAAAAGGAATTTTATGACATTCATAAAAGATTTATTGATTTTTCATTCAAATAAATGTTTTAATCAATTTATAGAGTAAATAAATATTTTTATCTTTTATAAATTAAGAAATTTTTAATTATTTGGCAAATCAAAATTTCATTTTAAACATAATCTGATTTCCAAACATCAATATAAACTATAATAAAATAAAGAATTACCTTGTATTTATTAAAATCTTCAGTAAATTTCCTTTTGAATTCCGGTTTTAATTGTTCTAAAGTAGAATTGTAAAATGAATCTAAAGTATTAAGAGTAACTAATGACGTTGCTGGATTTGTTAAATTGGATGCTAAAGGATTAGCTAATGGATTAATGACTGGATTAGTAGTTGTTGATTTTAATGGAAGATTTGGGGTGAGAGGTTGATTTGGAAGTCTAGATTGTAAAAGAGGTTGAGGTTTTCTAGCACCAACAGCTGCTGCTGCTAATGGATTAGAAATGAGTGGTGGTCTTGGTGAAGAAGTAACAGGTGATATTGGCTTTGGTGGTCTTTGCTTAAAAGATTGGGAACGAGGAATAGCTGCTTTAAAGTTAGGGTATTTTTGTATATTTTTTAAAATATCCGCAGATAATGGTGATGATGGTGAATTTAACGGAAATGGATAAACTTGTGGTATAATTGGAAGAGGTAATGGATTATTGATAGAAGGAGGATTAATGGATGTTAAAGCTGGTTGTGAAATTAATGGTGATGTTGATAATAAATTGCTAGTTAATGGTAGTGTAAGGTCCTGTGTTGAAGTATCCTCAGAAGATGAAGGAGGATTTGATGATGTTGATTTCGGGAGATTGATAGGAGTTTGTTTTAAATCTGATGTAGGATTATTTGTGGAAGAAGTTGTTGTATTAGTAATTGAGGCTTCTATTTTTGAAGTATTTGAAGTATTTGATGTTATATCATCTGAGGTTTCAGTTGGTAAAGTTATATTACTGAAATCAATATCAAATATTAGTTGAGAATCAACATTTGGAGTTTCCACTGAAGCAGTTGTAGAAGTTTGTATTGATGATTCTTGAGTAAGAGAAGGATTACTATTACTTAACGGGATAGCTGAACTATCACTTTGTTGTGAATTATCCATATTATAAATATATTATTAATAGAAAATTATAAAAATTTTATCACCCTTAAATAAATTAAATTTATATATTCAACAATATTATTGACTTTTTTGTGATTTATTGTTTTCGTTATTATTAATGAACAAAAAAAAAAAAAAAAAAAAAACAAAGAAATTGTATAATCTATTTTTTAAGGTTATATTTATATTTTATACTTTATTGAAATATAAAAAAAAGTTGAATTTAAGTATTAAGAAATAAATATATACATTTAAAAAAGTGGTCTTTTTTTTTTTTTTTTTTTTTTTTTTTTAATTTCAAAAAGTTTAAAATTGGGTATTAATATCTAAATTAATATTAAAAGGTAATTTTACAATTTTCAAATAATAATAATAATATTAATAAAAAAAATTTTTTTTAATATATTTATTTATAATAAAATATTTTTATAATAAAAATTTATTATAAAACTTTTTTTTAACACACCTTCCACAATAACAATTATTCTTTTCATATTATTATTAATAACACTTTTTTTTTCTATTATGTATACCATAGGTATAACCACATTTTTTTAATACTTTTTAATACAACGAAAAAAATAAAATAAAAAAAAATTAACTTTTTATTAAACTCTATCAATCACTAAAATCAAATTATACATTTGATATACTATACTCTTAAAATATTCATTCATGTTTAATATTTTTTTATAAAAAGATTATTAATATTATAAAATGGATATTCCTTTTTTTTTTATTTCTTCTTAATATTAACTATGAATATAATGAATATATTTATTTATAATTATAATATTTAATGTTTTGTATATTTTTTTGTAAAATTTTAATTAATTAAATAATATTATTGAAAGAATAAATTACATTTTTATGAAAACGCTAATTATAGATATAGTATAACTAAATGAATTGAGATATAAATTATAAAAAAAACTTAAAAAATAATAGTGTTATGATTCTATTAATGTTTAATAGTTTTTTTTTTCAACTTTGCTTTTTTTTTAGTTAACACCAGTAGAACCAAAACCACCAGCACCTCTTTCAGTTTCATCAAGTTCTTCAACTTCTACTACTTCTGGAACATATATTCTTTCTAATATTAATTGAGCAATACGGTCACCCTTTTTTATAACAAATTCCTTTTCACCAAAATTAAACATAATAACACCAAGATTACCTCTGTAATCAGAATCAACAACACCACCACCTAAATCGATAAAATGTTTAATTGCTAAACCACTATATTTCATTTATTAAAATGAATTTAATTAGTTATAAAAAATAAAATAATAATAACAAAATACATTAAAAATATGATATAAAGATAAAAATAATTATAATAACACTAATAATAATAATAATTCAATTCAAACAATTTTAAAAGATTGTATATATTACATACCTTCTTGGAGCAATACGTCCATAACAATCTTTTGGAATCTTAATGGCAAGATCAGTTTTAACTATTTTTCTTGAATTTGGTGGAATAACTTCATCATATGCACTAGTTATTGTTTTAATTATTTTATAATAATAATAATGTTAATACACCTTACTCAAATAATTTTTTATAAAAAAAAAAACAATTCCATATTCACATAAATATTACATAAAATTTAAATTCTAAATCTATATACGATAAAAATTACTAAAAACTTACCTTCTTAAATCCATTCCTGCACTACCTTCAGTTTCACGTTTTGGAATGAAAGCATTTTCAGAAAGTTTCTTAATATAAATTTTTATGTTTCTATCTACAACAGGAACATCCTTTTCAATTTCAACCTTTCTTACTTTGCTTGGTTGGCTATTATTACAACAACATCCTCCACAGCAACCGCTCATATTAAATATATATAAATTTTAACTTTTAGTTTTTTAAAAAAAAAAAAAGAAGTTCCCTTAAATAATTTTTAATTTATATAAAAAAAATCTTGTCCACCCTTTTTAAATTAATTACCAATAAATTTCCAGCAAGAGATATATTAAATATAATCAAAATAAAGAAAATTAATTAAAATTTAAAATAATTTCATGAAATGTATCTGGTCAGGTTTGACCATAAAAAATAAAAAAAATTCTAATCCATTATGATTTTCTGTTTCTATAATATACATTTTTGTTCATAATTATAATTAGAAGGACATAAAATGTAAATATATTTTTAATGTTTTTTTTTTTATTATAGATGGGTATTTAAAAAATGAATTTTTATAAACATTAAATAATGAATAAATTAAAAAAAAAAAAAAAAGATTCTATGTATTATATGTTACATTATTAAAAAAAAAAAAAAGTATTTTTTTCAGGACATTTGAACCTATAATTTTTATATTGAATTTTAAGGAATGAATATTATTTATATAATTTCATATGTAATATATCTTTTTTTTATCATTATATATTATATATAATTAATATAAGGAAATAAATATATTATTCTATTCAATATAATCAATCTATTAAAACATTATAAAAATATATTAACTTTATAAAAACATAATCAAATTAATTATTATATCTATTATAAACGTAATTCAACTTTTATAAACAGATATTTTAGATATATTATGGTGAATGGATGATTTAATTACTTTAGATTAATTATTCTACTCATTATTTATTTTAATACTAATTTATATTAAAATATTTCTTATTTATTTTTTATTCTTATTATTCTTGGTATGACATAAAGTTTTCAACTTTGTTACATTTTCTTTGCTTATTCCTACAGTATATCTTTTGCTTTTTATATTTTCATACTAATACAATTAATGCTTTATATGGTAAATAATGTACTGGATTACTATTTTATTAATACTTTTCATTATCATGAATTAGTCTTTTTTTTTTTACAAAGTTTAAAAATTGTTATCCGAACACTAAAAAAAGCGTCCGTGCCATTTCCAATCAAATTAACATGTGTGTTCTTATATCCTAACGGGTGAATAATATCCTCTATACTTGTCATAATTAGATGCATTGTTTTTTTTTTTTTTTTTTTTTTTTTTTTGAATTAGTATTATCAAAATGAATAAAAATCCTTTTAATTTGGAGTTTCATTAACATTATAAGGCCTATTAACATTTTTTTAAGTATATTTATTAATGATTATTGTATCTTGGTTTTAATTGAACTCAGATCAAAATTTTTATAAATATTAATTTTAATATTCGTAAAAGTTCTAGAGATGCTTTACAATTATTATCTAGCTGCTTTTTTCCATCATCATCATTAGCACTTAATAAATTACCACATCCAAAGCAATTTCTTTATTGAAATTAACAAAATCACAAAATAATTGGCTAATATTCAAAAATTTTAAATATTAATAATTTCATATTTTTTTTAAAAATTTATATAATTTTTTAATAAATTTATTATAGTTTTTATATTAGATAGCTTTCAGTAACAGTAAAAGTGTAGGGGTATAAAGATAAGAAAGTATGAAAGGAATACTAAAGCATTTTATGAAGGATTGAGACATGAATGTGATCCTAATAAATTATTAGACATTGCAAGGCAAGAAAAAAAATATTTTTTTAAATGAACCACTTTTTAATAATGATAAATTAAAGAATCATAGAAATGTAATTGAACTTTGTATATTAAGTAATCAATATTTTATGATTAATACTGATGAACAATATATGAACATTTATGTAAAGAAGTTCCAAAATTAAATATTGAAGAAATGGAATAAAAGTATAATATATTTATATTTATATATTACCAAATATTCTTAATGGTCATGATTTTCTTTCGCAAGTTGTAGGTTTGTTAATAATTAATAAATTAAATGTATGACCCACTTCAATAATTAAATGAAAGTTTAGTTGATAGAAATTTCGACATTTCATACACTAATTTAATTTTTATCAATTGTTATGATAATGTTAATAATATTACTTATTAATAGTAATTAAATATTCATATTTATAATGTTTTTGCCACCATGATGACATTTATGTCCAATGTCATCATTAGTTAAAACACTAGAGTCTAATTCTAATAAAATAATTTAATTTTAATAAATAATATTATATTCATTTCACTTTATAATTCAGTAATTATTCTATATAGAATTTTATATTTTTTTAAAATAAAAGCATTATAAAAAAATATTATTGTTGGATTGGATGAAACTATTGTTAGTAATACGAGCCATTTTTTGTACTAAATAAAAAATAGATAAAAAAATAAAGGATCATTATTGAATGAATAAAAAGTAAAGAATTTTTTAAGGAATCACATTTAGTTTTGGATTATTACTTTTCCTTAATTTTTCTTCAATACTCTTCTTTTAATAATACCATTCATTATATATTTTTCATTTTTATGTATTATTGACTATTATAAATATTTATTATTATTAACGATAATATTAATATTGATTATACCTTATTCCAATTAGATGTTATTATAATACTGTATTTAAACATTTATTATTATTTATTATACTTTCATTATTCTTTTATTATTCTTTTATTTGTTATTCTTTTTTATTATTATTTTTTTTTTTTTTTTAATTATTCTTTTTATTACTATTATAATAATATAGTAATATTTTTATTATATATTTTCTTATTATTATAGGTAAACCTATATTAGAAAAATATATTGGTATATGTTTACTTAACTTATGTTTATTAAATTTTTAATAAATATTTATTGAAAGTAGATAAAAACGTTTCTATATATATTTATATGAAACAGTTTTATATCTTATATTAATGTTTTTTATATAATTAATCTTGTTTAAATTATACTTTTTATCATTATTAATATCTTTTAACAAATATATATACCTTTTCTACAATATTTGCAATTAATGAGATATATATATCTTTTTATTTTTCATATCATTTAGTTATGTTTTAAAAACAATTACTCGATTTTTTAAAAATATATTTAAAGCAATATAACAAGCAATTAAATAATAAGAGTAATATAAAAGAGTTATTTTTATATTTTAAAATGTAAACAATTTAATTATATTATTATTAATATAACAATATTAATGATAATGATAATAATAATAATATAATAATATTATTATTATTAATAGTAATAGCATTACTAGTAACATGCATGGATCTACATTCTTAAGATTTTAAATCAGAAATATATTGTTTAGGTATAATCATATCTTCATATGAAAATTTACGATTTGGATTTAT
The DNA here is from genome assembly GCA_002104945.1 of Piromyces finnis. Lineage (NCBI taxonomy): Eukaryota > Fungi > Neocallimastigomycota > Neocallimastigomycetes > Neocallimastigales > Neocallimastigaceae > Piromyces > Piromyces finnis. Next base: position 343,630 of record MCFH01000019.1, on the reverse strand, counting down.
TTTTTCAAAAGAAGAAAAATATTCCATATCAAATCCCTTTAAATATTCAATAAAATAGTCGGTACATTTTTTAGATTTACATGTATCATTTCTAATTAAAGGATAATCAATTGGTGTATTAGGGCTTGTAATTCTAAATATAGAAAGTGGACATAATTCATCATTCTCATTCATGTAACATTTAGATTTAACATTATTAATTAATTTTTTAAACATAACTGGATTATACATATTTTTAGATTTTTCATCTTGAGTACAGATTGGATAATACTTTGATAAATCAGAATCATTATAAAATATTTGACATTTTTCAGAATTAAAAACTGAACATTGTTCTTCATAATTTGTAATGTCTATATAAGTAGACATACATTAATTACTATATTCTGAATTTAACTCTTCTTCAAGACATTCTTCACTCATTAGATTTTCTTCAATAAAATTTGTATTATCTCTTTTGAATAAAGATGAAAAAGTAATAAAATTGGCATTAGAAATAGTAATAAATAATAAACAATAAAGAAATTAATTTCATGTTAATTTATCTATTATCTATTGATATTATTGTTATTATTATTATTATAATTTATCAAAATTATAATAATTTCAATGCTATTACTATTAAAATATCTTTTTAATATTTAAAGAAAAAAAAAACTAGCTCTTCATCTTTGTTTGAGATTTAAATATCAAAATTATATACAAATATATAATTATAATATAATATTATATAATATTATTTTTTTTTTTTTTTTTTTTTTTTTTTTTTTTTTTTTTTTTTTTTTTTTTTAACTTCCGAGTGCATTTCTCCCATCGATCAGAGTTAGCTCCAATGGTGGTTCTTAGAGAAACGTTGGCTCATTCCTATTGCTAGGTGGTTGTGACCCTCCTGGTCTGTCATACTGTTTCTTCAGCTTCGACGCTCACTTAATCCATGTACATTAGATGCATGTCGTTGTACGATATTTCACAACTACAATGCTAAGCCTCTTATAGTCAATTTGATCACGTGTCAACCGCCCCCTAATGTTTACACTTAAATTGATTAAGGAATATTATGTGTTTTTGGCATAGCCTAAGTCACCACTTATTAAGTTCTAATTTGGAATGTACCATGTATACTAGACCCTCTCAGGCCGGCTAGACGAGTGTTATTATCATAGTAGTAAATTAGAAAGTTCATTTATACTTACCTGAATATCATAACCCAACCCATGGCAAACCCAGTGGGAAAATCCACAGGCACTGACATCTGCGGGGTCGAACCAGAAGCCTTATGTATGCTAAGGAAACGCCTTAACAACCAGGATAAAAACTGGAACGACTATATAATATTATAATTCTATTTAATTGTTAGTTTCTATGTCCATTGATTATTTGTAAAATATGTGAAACGTATGACAAATGTATTGAAACGTATATACATGAATTGTGTTAGATTGTATATTGAAGCCACAATAAATATATGTAGTTTATAATGAATGTAGTAATAATAATAGTAAAAATAGTTCTTTATCCTAAATCATATTAATAAACTTTGACAAAACCTACTACACTAACAGTATATAAGTTGTAGTTCCAGTTTCTATCCTGGTTGTTAAGACCCCCGCTTAGCATTCATAAGGCTTCTGGTTCGACCCCCGCAATTGACAGTTCTTTAGTGATTTTTCTGTTTCAGGTTTGCGCTTAAAGTATAGGGGTTAAAGGTCAATTCAGGTAAGTATAACTATACCACCGGACTCTACCCTAAGCAGTTAATTCAGATTGGTAGTTTTCTCCGTATCAAGCGGTTTTCCCACTGAAGTTTAGAGTATATGTAGGAAGGGGTATCAATTAATTCACAGATTACTAACTATGGTCTTTGAGGGTTGTTCTCATCGTTAATCATCCTTCGCCAATAAAGGTTCAGGAGATCACTGGTGTTGGTAGCTCGGTCTTTGTGTGATAGGATCGTTAAGAGCAATAAGCCATTCCATATTAGCCCTGCCCAGAGGGATGATTGTGCCGACGTCGTTCTGATATGGCAATGTACAATAATGTACAATCACATACCATATATAACTCAGGGGGTTAGATGAGGATATATGGAAGTCTAAAAAAAAAAAAAAAAAAAAAAAAAAAAACAGTATATAAATATTAACAATTAAAATAATTAATTGTTAATACAAAAAATAAAAATTAATTTATAAATGTATAATAATATTTTTAGTAAAAAAAAAAAAGTGAAATAACAACTAATGCACTTCAATTTTAATTAGAAATAGTGACGGCGAAAGTAAAGATACAGTTAATTTTTTTATTGAGCAAGGAACAAATATAAATAAATAAATATAAAAAATGAAGAATAAAGAAAACACCTTTAATAATTGCACATTTATATAATAAAACAGTAATAGATTGTTGAATTGCACATTTATATAATAAAACAGTAATAGATTGTTGAACATAGCTGCTAAGAAGTAATTTTTTTGATTATTAATATAAATTAATAATTTTAGGTATCATTTTTTTCTTGGTATCATTTTTTAGTATTGTGCTGTCAACATTGCCACAATTTTCTTTGAGTATTCCTACATTATTTCTTAGATATTTACATTATAACAGAATAATTATTGGTTAATATTATAAACAATGTATTGAAAGCACCATTTCATTGGTTCTTTTTTATAATTAATTAGTTACAGTTTGTTTAATTAAATATTTTATTATTTCTTAGAGTTGAAAACTCATTTCATCTTTTGAATGAAATATATTATATCATATATTATAATATATCAAAAATAAATTAAAATATTGAAATTATATATCCATAAATAATATTTAATATATTTCAGAATCAATTCAATAATATATATTTTTGAAAAATTATTAATAAAATTTTTTTATTCAGTTTTTAATTAAAATTCAATGTATATTAATATATTATAATATATTGTAAAATATATTTGTATATTTATTAATAAATACATAATAATAGTAATCTATTGATTTATGCAGTTTTAAAAATAAATCAATAGATTACTATTATTTATTTAAATATTAACATATTTATCCATTTATATTATATATATTTATTTACTTATCCATCTAATTTAAATAGAATAATCCAAAATTATAAATTGAAAAAATAAAAAGAAAAAAAAGAAAAGATTGCAACATTTTTTTTTTATTTTATAATAATTTTTATTTTTTGTATTCATAATAATTAAATATAAAAAAAAAAAAATTATAAAAAGAAAAATATTCCACTTTTTTTTATTTTCTTTTTGAAAAAAAAAATTAATTTTTTTTTAAATTAAAAAAAAAACAAATTTATAATAAAACGTTTTGAAACATTAAAAAAAGAAAAAAACGATATAGTAATAAAAACACTTTTTAAAAAAGAAAAAATTACTATATTTCATCAATTAACAAAATAACTATAAACAAAATAGCAATATATTCTCATAAATATTTATAATTATTATTAATATTAAAAAAAAAAGGTAAAAAAGGAATAAAAAAAAAAACAATTTTTAAAAGTATATTTTTTTAAAATAAAAAAGGTAATATTAATATTTTTATTTTTATTTTTATTTATTTATTTATTTATTATAATAAGGAAATAAAAATAAAGCCCTTTTCTTATAGTAATTACCAAGAAAAACAAACAAATACACGAATAAGCAACAAAACAAATTAACAAATAAATAAATAAATAAATAAATAAAAAAAGATAAATAATATAAAAATGGGTAAAAGAGCTGTTTTAAAGTTTTTAATTTACAGTTTTTATGCTGTATCTTGCATATTTACACTCTTGTTATTAATGCTACCTTACTGGGATAATCAAGACCCAATAAATGTTGGTATTTTCTTAACATTAAAAAATGGTGACTTAGAATTTGGCTATATGAATAATATAGAAGCTAGAGAAAGTACAGTTTTTCAATTAACTGTTTATACTGTAGTTTATTTATGTATAGTTGCCTTGCTTAACTTAGCAGTAATTGGTTTAACATCATTAGACAGTAATAAAGTTGCAAAGTGGCTTCATGTCATTTTATGTTGTGCTCATGCCACTGGTTTGGTATTCATATTCTTTATCTACGGTTTCCGTTATATTTCTCAATGGGTTCCACCATTAAAGAATTATTATTTGGATATCATTGGAATACTTATTGATTTCATCTTAATTCTTCTTCTTATCATGTACAAAAGATCCAAGAAACTTGATGATGCTCCTATGGAAGAAATTCAAATTGATGAAAGTGGCCTTTCTTCTCGTCTTTCTTCAAAAAAGTCAAAGAAGGATAAAATCGGAAAAACTGATCCTCAATTTATCTCAGAAGGTATTGCTACTCCATTATATGTCAATGGAGCTGAATACGTTGAACCACAACCAGTTGTTGAGGCTAAACCATCTGTTTTAGATCCAAATAGAATTGTTGTATCTGACAATATTGTTAACAATGAAACTTATATAGGAAATAATGAAAATCAATTCCAATATAATACTAGCCCACAACTTGAAGTTCAAACAACACCAGCTACTATACCAGTCATGCCACAAATTCCAATGAATAATCAACAACCATTTAATAATGTTTCACCAATTCTTTCACCAGGACAAGGTCCAATTCCAGGTCCAACAAAAATTGATTCTCAATATACCTATTCTGAATCAAATGCTTATCCTGTAACTTCCAATACTATTTTAAAGATTCCTGAAGTCCCTGTTATTGGTACTTCATCTGAAACTATTGAAATTCCAGGAGTTCCAAAGGTTGATGTTAACAAGGATACTCTTATTATGTAAGAAAAAAGATTTTTTCACACAACTTATTGACAATGTAGATATAAATTATTTATTCAACAAACTTTGTAAATCATTTCGTTATCTTTTTTATTTATATAAATAAAACCAACAAAATAAAATTTAAAATTTTATTTTAAAGATGGTATTATCTATATAAAATTTAGAAAAAGATTTATTTTTTTTTTCTCGTCATACTTTCTAGATATATCCTATAAATGAAAATAGGTGAAAATCATTTTTATTTTTTCATTTCATCATTCATGATATATCAATACTTATTATTATTATCCTTTTTATTTATTTTTTTTTTATAATCGTTAAAAAAGAAAAAAATTCGAATCAACATTATTTATTTTGTATGTATATTTTGTTTTAATATATTAGTACAAAAAGCATTATTTCATTGTAAAATTTATTGTAAATTCTCTTTAAAAAAAAAAAAGCATTAAAATAACATTCGACACTTTTACAAATAATAGAAAAAAAAAAAAGAGATAGAAAATTACTATAAAAAAAAAAAAAGATTTTTTTTTTTTTTCAATAAACCTTTTAAAAATAAAAATTAAACCTTTTTTAAAAGACACACAAAAAACAAAAAGTGTATGAACAAATAACTTTTTTTTTAATTATTATTATTATTATTATTTTATTTTATTTTATTTTAAAAAAGTGAAAAGATAATGAGTTTTACTATTTCTAGTGATATAATAATAACATATTTTTTTTTTGTTATTATAATAGTAATGAAAATCATTATTAAGAAAAGGTAAAATAAATAGGATTATTTACTAATTTTTTTGTTGCTAAATATTCTATTATAGAGTGAAGGGAGGGGATATTAATTAATAGTATTTTTTTTTTTTATGTTATGTATTTTTTTTTTTTTTTTCTATTTATTCTTTTTAATATGACACATTGCTGGTTCACAATGTTCAGTGAAATGATTTAAATAATGATCATGTAATTTACAATGCTCACTATTTTTACTTATTTCTAATTGAATGGTTGAATGATGTATATGATAATTAGAACAAATAATCATTTGAGCTTCATAAAGAATACGTTCAAATGTACAAAGAATAGGTTCACGGTCAGTATCAACATTAAAGGTAATATGAGCAATCATAGATGGTTTACCAACCGTTAAATTCCAAATATGAATATCATGAACTTGTTCTACACCTTCAATATTTAATAAATCATTGATAATACTATCAATATCAATATCTTTTGGTGTTGATTCCATTACAACAGATAAAGATTGACGTAATAAATTAAATGTGGTAATGATAATTAATACGGAAAAGACAAATGTACATATTGGATCAAAGAATACTAAATCTTTATTAATACAAATAATAATGGAAGCAATTAATACTCCAATAGATGATAATAAATCTCCCAAAACATGAATGAAGGCAGCCTTTACATTAATATTCATATTCTATTTAAAGGTTTTTTTTTTTTAAAAAAAAAAAAAAAATTATAGATTAATAATATATTTATAAAATTTTTTTTATTATTATTATTACTGTCAATAGTCTTTTTTTTTAAAAAAAAAAAATTATTTACCTTATCAAAATCTTTAACTTTTTGTTTTAAAGAAGTATTCTTGGTTTCACCTTCTTGTTCAGGAACAGCTTTTTCATTATTATCACTGTCATGATCATTATGTTTTTTAGATTTATCGTGAGAATGACCATGAGAATGACCGTGAGAATGACCACCATGACTATGACCATGGCCATGACCATCTGAGCCATCACCTAAAGTGAAAAATAAAACAATGTTCATAACAATGCCTACAATAGCAGTGATTAACATTACTTTTCCATTAATTTCAATTGGATTACGAAGACGATCAATGGCTTCAATAACTAAAAAGACAGTTACTACCCAAATTAATAAAATTGAAACAAATACACCAATAATTTCTACACGATGGAAACCAAAGGAATGGGCTATTTAATTATTTTTTTTTTTTTTATTTATTAAAAATAGGATAGTTTTTTTTTGTTAATTAGTATTTTATTCATTTTTTCTTTATTTATTTATTATTTATAATTTTGATTATAAAAGAAAATAGTTCAAAGTACCTTTGGTAGCATGACGATTAGAAACGTAGATAGCAATAAGAGAAATAATGAAACCACTAGCATCTATAAGAAGTTTACAAAAAAAATTTTTTTTTAAAAATTAATATATTATTTTTATTCCCACATAAACTTTTATTAATATTTTTTTTTTCTTTCTTTCTTTACCTGATAACATATGGAAACTGTCACTTACTAAAGCCAATGAACCTGATAAAATATTAAAAAAAATTTTTTTTTTGTTATTATAAATATTTTATATAAATTACTAGATATATATTACATAAAAAAAAAAGTATCATTGCCAATATCTTACCTGCAATTAAACCAAAAATCAATTCAAATAAAAAGAAAAGGAAACAACAACCTAATGACATATATAATCTTTTCTTATTTTGAGAAAGATTATTTGAATAACTACTACATTTATAGTTTTTTTTGTCAAGGAGTTGTCCTTCACCATCAAAGTTAAGTTTGACTTCACTAACATCGGTTGCGTTTGACATTTTTATTATAGATATATTAAAAGATTTTTTTTATTTTATTTTTTTATTTTTTATTTTTTATTTTAAATTCTCCTTATTTTTTTGAAATATAAATGAATTATATTGTAATAGTGTTAATGATAACAATTCAATTGCGTTGGTAATATTGTTATAATGAATGTTTTTTTTTTATAAAATAAATTATAAAATTAAATAGTATTTTGTGTGTGTGTGTATTATTTTTTGCTTGTATTATTATTATTATAATGTTTTTTTTTTTTTTTTTATCTTTTATGAATTACTTTTTAGTTTTTTCTTTTTTTTTTTATAAATGTTTTAATTGGTTTGTATAAGAAAGAGTTTTATATTTTTTTTAATAAAAAATTGTTTTTTAAATTTATAATATTAAATAAAAATGCTTTTAAATTTCCCTTCTTTTTGTTGTTTTATATAGTTTTTGTTTTTTTTTATTTTTATTTTAGTTCATTTCCTTTTTTTTTTTTTTTTATTTTATTGTTACTATTATTATAGCTTTTTGGGCTATGTAAAAATATGGATGAGGCTATGTTAATTCATCTGATTAATATTATTATAAAAATTGTCCCCTACGACTAAACTGCTTAGTTTTTTTTTTTTTGGTAAACTTTTTCTGGTTAGGAAATTGAAAATTTCCTATGGTGATATGGCTATGTAAAAGCAACGGCTTTGGCATGGGCCACATTCATATAAAAAAGATTTTAAAAATATTCCCCCATATATTATTATATATATTAATTTAATATATTATATTAATATATATATATTAAAATTGATATTTTTATTTTGAATTAAAAGTATTGGTGGATACTTCCTATAATAAAATTCATTTTAAAACCTATTAATACATTTACAAAGTAGTACATACTAATGTATACATTATTGAATATAAATAATTAAAATCCACATTATTATTAAAAAAAGTTGAAAGACTTTTCAAGTTTTTAAGATTGCCTTTTCTTTTTTTAACTGATATTGTTTAACACCTCTGTTATTATTACTTTGAAATGAAATTATTTATGTAATATCACCATTAATATATATCACTTTTAATTTATGGTAATGCTTTTTTTTTAATTATTATTATAAAATAAGCACGATTCCTTTTCTTTATAATCTCTATCTTTTTAAATGTAAAAAGGTCTTTATAATATTCATCTATGCAAACACAATCGAATACCTTTTAAAAATAGTAGTATGACTTTATATATTTTTTAAAAGAAAATCTACTAAAATTAAAGAGATGCATTTATTTAGTTTTTATTATTATTGTTCTTTCCCCCTCCCCTTTAACGTATATATAAATATTTTTTGTAAAAGTATTGATATTCAACAAATAAATAACACAATCAGAAAATTAAGATATTTATATTTTGTAAAAAAGAAAAAAAGAAAAAAAAGGTATGAATCTTATTAAAAGTGGACGTGTATAAAGAAAAAAAAATTATAAAATAATACGATTGTTAAATGGATTTTCGATGTTTTTTTTTTTTTTTTTTTAATTTTTTTTATTTTTATTTTTGTTATTGTTAAAATTATTCGGTTTCGGAATGAATAACCAGATATTAATGCGTATTAAGTTTTGATAGTTTTAATGACCAATATATTCTTTGGGTATCCAGAATGCCTTTTTTTTTTATAAAAAAAAAAAAAAAAAAAAAAAAAAAAGAATATAAATAAAATTTTATTTTGTTAGATACTTTGAAAATAATTTGTAATATAGAAATCAACTCTATTTTTGTATATATAGTAATGGTGATGTAGAATTAAAATATCTCATAATATTTATGTATATATATTTCCATGTCTCTATAAAATTTATCCTAAAAAAAAAAGGATAAACTTTATAAAGAAAGAAATAAAAAATATTATGAAAGTGGATAATTCTATTATTATTTATATATTTTATATACTTTTTACATATATATATTAATACACATAACTATATTCATATATATATAGTAATCTATATAAATATAAACAATAAATCATTTTTTGATCAAATTAAAACCATAAATGCAATATGAAACTTTATTGTTATGGGGAAAACGATTGATCAAACGATTATATATACAATAAATAAAAGGTAAAAAAAAAAAAAAAAAAGAAAGAAAAATATTTTCCTTTTCCTTTTTTTCTAAACAAGTATATATATATTATTTCTTTAAATATTTTTTATACTTACTAAATTAGCATCAGCACTAGCAAACATTAAATATCTTGGGTTAAATAATACTACAGAAGAAGGTTCATTATGACAACGAAGTTTAGAAACATGTTTTCCTGATTCTCTTTCCCAAAAGTTAATACTACCATCTTGAGAACCTATTTATAAATAATTATTAAAATACAATGAAATTTTAAATTATTATATATATATTTTATCTTTGATCTTGGTCATTATTATTTATAAGTGCATGGATAAAAGTTTGATGCTTCCTTCATATAAAAATAATTCAATGTTTTTTTTTTTTTATTATTATTATTTATTTATTTATACCTGAATAAATATATTTAACATCTGGTGTGAAACCTGCAGCTAAATTTAATTGTACTTTATTTTCAAAACCTTCAATAGTTTGAAGTATTGTTCCTTCATAAGCGTCTATTACATAAATAATATTTGCATTTGTAGATATAAGAATATATTTTCCATCATTACTAAATTTTAGAGATGTCCATTCCACTGGATTCTGGTTATCTACGTTAATTTCAAATACTTCAAATGGACCCTTTATAACAAAATTTATTTCATTTATTTTATTTTATAAAAAATTACAAGAGGATGTATTGGTGATGATGATGATAATGATAGATATATAGATAAAGTATGTTTATATAGAGAATAAGTTTAGTATGTCATAAAATAGATAACATCGATTTAACAATACAGATAATAAAATTATTGTTTGTATAAATAAAATCTTTACATTTTGATAATCTTTCAAATCATATAAATGAATACGATAAGAATCAATTCCAACAGCAAATAAATAACCTGCATGATCAAAAGCTACACATTGTTTTGAATTGCTTTTTTCTTGTAAATTTATTATTCCCTATTTTGAAAGGGAAAATTGATAGGATGGGTTTTTAAAAAGTTTTAATAATAATAAAAAAAAAAAAGTTTAATAAATATTATATTTGTTTTTATATATGCATATCAAATATATTAAAGTAATAATAATAGTATAGTTTAATAGTAATAAAATATATACATATTATTTATTTACTTGACAAACAGGTGTTCTGGTATCCCAAAGTCGTATGGTCTGATCAACTGATGAAGATAGGAAAAGATCATCCATTGGTGACATTTCTAAGCATGTTACTCTATTATTAAAAATTGAAATTTAATTAAATGAACATCATTTGTTATTTATAAACTCTTTATTAATTTTTATAACATGATTCTTGGCCTAGTTTACCTTTTTGTATGACCTTTAAAATATCTTAAATATTTATTGTCATATAAGGATAAGTATCGAATGGTATCTTTTTAAGAAATTTCATTTTATTTTCATTTTTATCAATGTAATAATATAATTTTATTAAATTATGAATTAATTGAAAAAAGTATTAATGTTTAAAAAAAAAAAAAAAAGGCAAACTATAATTCTATTTAAATAATAAAAAATTATTAAATACCATCTTCTTTTGTTGATGCATATATAATATTATTTTGACTATGTGTAAATCTAGCAAGATCACAACCATATTTTTTACTATAAATTGTTCTTACTAATCTTTTTTTTTTTTAATAATCGAAGAAAAAAAAGAATTTATTATGCCCGAAAAGAAATATATATATATATATTAATTAATAATTGTTAAAATTTTATGAAAATTGAAATTAATTGGCTTATATTTATTTAGAAAGTTTTCTTTCTTTCCTATTTATTTACTCTTAAATGTAAATATCTACCTTCCTTGCTTACAATCATATAAATGTATAGATTCATCTTGTGATGCTGTTACACAATATTCTCCTTTAGCATCAAAATCTATAGATGTAATACGTTTGGAACAATCTCTAAAGATTTTACCTTTTTTTTTAAAAAAAAAAAAAATAGAAATATATAACATCATCATAATATAAAGACATAAAATAGTTAATATTTTAATACAAAAACATAAAATTGTTTAAACACTATTATTCGTATTGATAAAAAAAAAAGTTGGAAATAAAATGGATAATAAATTTCATGAAATTCTAATTAAATTCTTAACAATTTGATTAACATTCTTTAATAAAGAAATTTGTAATTAATATATAATGAATATGTATATTATCACTTCTTTTTCTTAAATTTCAAATTTCTTATGATATAATTACCAACAGACATAGAATTTAATACATTATTAGTTAAGGGTTCACCCTCTTGTTTTGAACTTGATGAAGACATTTTATTTTTTTATTTATTATTATTTAAATTTAAAAATATATAAATTTTTTTTTCCCTCTCTCTCTTTCTTTCTTTCTTCTTATATAATTTTATATTGAATATATGTATAAAACATTTATATTCTTATTATCTTTTACTATTATTTATCAAAAAAAAAAAGAAAGAAAGAAAATATGTATTAAAAGAATATTAATATTAAAAATAAAAAAAACTTTAAAAAAAAATTTTTTTTTTCTCAACTTAAATTATTATTAAATAAAGTCACCACACCCACACCACACCCATCCACAAACAATTGTTGTTGTTGTTGTTGTTGTATTTTCAAGTAAATATAACAATAATAACAATACTAACATCATATTATTAAAGAAAAAAATATAAATGCATTTAATTCTATAGGTTTTATTATAATATCTTTTTCTTTAAAAAAAAAAAAAAAAAGATTCATAGAATTATTAGTTGTATTTAATTTTTATTTTTTTTTTTTATTTTTTTTATTATTTTATTTTCATTATCATTATATTATTGTTATTGTATTATCATTATTATCATTAATATTAATAGTTTAAAAACAATTTTTCCTTATTTTAGAAAGTCTATAGTAACATAAAATGGTAAAAAAAAAAAAATGGTAATTATTTTCTGTGTTTTATGTCTGTTTGTTTGTTTTTTTCTTAAAAAAAAAATGAAAAATAAAAGTGGTATTTTATGAATAAGTTTTTAATGAATGCATTTCGTCTAATAATTCTTGTAAACGGTCATCTTGCATTCTTGATAAACTATTAAAAAATAAGATTTATACAATTATATAAAAAAATATGAAATTAGTAAAATTCAAACATTTTATTTTATTTACTTTAATAATATAGAAAAATAAAAATTTTAAAAAAAAAAAAAAAAAAAACATACCTTGGAATTACAGCCTTAGCTTCTTCAGTGGTTTCACAACCTAAATTAACAAGTTGGGCAACTTCAAATTGTTTAAATTCATTAACTGGGAAAATTCTATTTTCATAAAATTTATATTTCATATTCATTCCAATGTCAATGCCAAAAAAAAAAAAATGTTATATTTATTATTTTAAAATTTCAAAATAATTTAAAAATCTTGTTAATACATAACGTTTTTAAGTCTGAAATTTTATAATAATAGATATTATCATTAATTATCAAACAACATACTTTCTCATTTCTTTGACAGCTTCATGATTTTGATATTTTCCAAATTGATTACAGTAATTCATAGTCTTTTGGAAAACTCTTTAATATATATATATATGTATATAAATAATAAAATCATTTTTATATTTTTGTTTTAATAACCATATTTTTTGGATAAAATAATAATATGTTTCTTAATTCCAATAATTTGAATAAATTTTTTAACTTTATTTTTTACTGAAATTTACTCTGATAATGAACTTTCTCCCATATCAGTTTCAGATAAACGATTTTCTTTTTGAACACCCATTAAAACTTTAACTTCGGCAATGAAAAGACATTGAGTATTTTGAAATTCTTTTTAAAAGAATTGAATTATTTGATTATTTGATGTAATATCATTCATATATGCATATATACATAAATAAAATATATATATATAAAAACATTATATTTTTTAATTATTTATTATTTTTGTTATTTCTTTAAAAATACTCTAAATTACGCTTTATATTCTTTTTAGTGATAAATATATGAAATAATTAAGATAAAAAGCTGTACCTTCACCAAATTTCAATTTGAAGGCATCATCTTCTTCTAATTGACCACGATGAATTCTTTCATTTTCTGTAGGTACTGAAGCCATTTTTTATTATTACAGTTGTTATTGTTGTTTAATTATAAAGGAAGGTATCTTTTAAAAATAAATTAAATTTCTAAAAATAATAATTTCTTTTTTTTTTTTTTTTTTACAATTTAGAAAAAATATATATTTACAGATTTAAAAAAAAAAAGGTTTTAAAGAAAAAAAAAATTTTTAAATTTTTATTAAAGAAAATTTATTTAAAATTTTTTATTTTGATTATTTCTTAAAAATTATCATTTTTTGAAATACAAAAAAAAAAAAAAAAAAAAGACTGCTTTTTTTGTAAAGTTTTCGGAAATGAATCTTCCAAATTTTAGAGAAATCTATAGAGAGTCTCGTACAGAAGAAGAAGAAAAAAGAATAAAAAATAATTCTTTTTATAAATTTATTTCTTTTATCGCTCTTTCACTTGTATTTGTACATGTTAGAAATAAAAATTTCAATATTCAAACCTAACTTTAATCAATTTATAAAATCTATTTTTGGAAAAGAATATGTTAAAGTATTTTGGAAAACTTTTTATTATTATTATTATTACTATTACTATTATTATTATTATTGATTTCCATAACTATAAATATTATACAGGATAATAGTAATATTTCATATTTTTAAAAAGTAAATATGAAAAAATAATATTCAAAATGCTTTTATTATAATATACAACAAAAAAAGGCAAGAAGTAGAAGAAGAAGAAGAAAAGTAAGATAAAATAAAAAATGTTATATATATTAATAAATTACTCATTTACAAAAAATATTAATAATATCCAATGAAAATAAATAATATATATAGCCTATATAATATTCAAAATTTAATCAATGTATAATGATTATTTATTTAAATATATATATAAGAATATTTTAAACAAAATATAATAAAATAAAAAAAAAATAGAAAACAAATATATGTAAATATAAAAAAAAAATAAAATAAAACGCTAAATATTAGTTATAAAAATAATATTTAATCTTTCTTTTTTATCCAATATACTTTTTTATAAATTGTTTGATTATTGGAAATTTTTGACATGGGTTCATTAGTGTCAAATATAAAAGAATCATTTTGAATTTGATTTCCAGTAAAAGGTTCATAACCCATATTTTCTTTCTTTGTGGACATAGAAGGATAAATACTATTAAAGTTGTCATAATAATTATGCATACTTTTTTCGTTAATCTTTTCTTCTTTATTGAAATTATTTTCTTCCTTAGTATCAGACGATTTTTCGTCTTCATAAGAAAAGTATGGGCATTCAATTTTGTAAAATGTAGTTTTTTTCTGTGGGAAATAAGACATTTCGATGTAATCAATACTTTCAATATCCACAATTAATAAACAGAAATTGTTATAAGCTTCTTCTAAATCTTCAGTTGATAATTCCTTTTTCTTTTCTGTTTCTTCTTTTTTCTCATTTAAATTCTTATCATACTTTTTACTATCACTTGTTTCATTTTTGGTATTATCTTTATCATATTTTTCATCGGTAGTTAATGGTTTTTGATCTAATGATGATGATAAAAAGGTATCATCTGGTGAATATTTTGAATTAAATGTTGGTTGTTTTATCAGCATAGTTTTGTTAAAGTAGCTGGAACGATATTTATATTTTATTTCATCTTTTTTTTTTTTAATTAAAAAAAAAAAAAAGAAAGAAATATTTTATTAAAAAATGAATAATATGAATCGTATAGTAATTGTAATTATTAATTATTAATTAGGATGTATATATATATATCGTTATAACTTTTTTTCAAACAGATATTAAAAAAAGTAATACTTACTATTAATCTCCATATTTTTATTTTCTTTTTTAATTTCATTTTGATTATCAATAGGGTTTGTACTATTTTCTTTAGTATCATTTCTTTTTTTATCGTCTGTAGTTGGTTGTTTTAAATTTTCTTTAGTTTCTTTTTGATAGATTTCTGTATCATTTCTTTTTTTATCGTCTGTAGTTGGTTGTTTTAAATTTTCTTTAGTTTCTTTTTGATAGACTTCTTTTTCATTTTCTTTATGAATTTTGTCGTTTATTGAAAAATTATTATTATCATGGGTTTCATTATTGTTAAGGTCTTCCGAAAAGGAGGGATCATGAGAATATAATTCCATTAAATATGGTTCCACTTCAGATAGAAAATCGTCATCATCTTCATTAACATAATTTTTAATATCCCTATTTTTATTTTCGTTATTTATATCTTCATTGTTTTTGCTATTTTGACATGGCATATTCGAATCTTTATTATTACTCTTTCTATTTTTATTTTCTGTAAAGTAATCACTTATAGGACTTTTAATATTAAAAGAATTATCTGGTCCATTAAAACTATTAATAGAACTATTTAAATTATCCATAGTTAACAAATTTTTATCCCTTGACTTCACAATTGTTTTTTCCTTTGAATTTTTTCGATGAATATTAATTTCTGTTTGTTGATCAAATTTATTATTACGATGATCATATTTTGTTATATTTTTTCGTTCAATATATATACTATGTTTGGTTGATAGGGAGGTATAATGATAATCATCACCTTTTTCTTTATTATTATATTCTTCATAGGTTTTTGCATCCTTATTTTTATTTTTTAGTGACTTATCAAAAATTATATGTTATCCATATTAAAATATATATATAATATAATGTGTTTTTTTTTTAAAAAAAAAAAAATAATAATAATAATTAATAGTATTATTACATCTGAAATAATAATAATAAAAAAAAAAACACAAAATAAATAAATATTTATTTACCGATAAATTTGGTTTTGGCTCTAACAGATTATCATATTCATTATCTTCATTATCATTTTGTACATCTTTCTTAATTGAATTATAACTTGGTTTAAGATTATCTTTCTTTGAAAATGACAAGTTGTTACTCTTACTTGAAATGGAATTTCTCTGAGAATATTTTGGAGATGTTATTGCTGAATATTGATAATAAGCATTATAATTATAATTATAGGAATTTTCTTTAATATTCTTTTTGAATGGATCACAAACATTTCTTTGATCATTAGCATTACACTCATTAAAATAAGTAAAATAGATTTTTTTCTCTTTGTCAGACATTTGATTCCACACCATCCTTCTAAGTAATTCCCAATTAACATTGCAGGAATTTGAATTGCAGAAAGGCTTACCAATTATTGGTTCATTATATTTATCAGCCGTAGTTAATGAAATTACTATATATATTTCATACATACATATAATAATATTATAATTAATATTTATTTTTTTTATTTATAATTATTATTGATAAAAATAGATCATTACTTGTATGAAAGGTCCCTGATAATCGAAATTCTTCTTTTGTATATGGAAGAAACCAGTTTACTTTAGTAAATTTTGATCCCTTTGAAATATTGGTTAAAAAGGATGACCTAATATCAACTTTAAACTATAAATAATACAAATTAATTTAAATTATTCTTACTTAATTAGATTATTAAAATAATGATTTTTCATACTAATAATGAGTTTAGTAATTTGTCTTTTGCTGGTAAAAAGGTATCATCCAGTATTATAAATGGGATTTCTTTATGTTTTGGATAATCTTGATTTTGATTTTCTAAATTACTATCGGGATAACATTTAAATTGAATAAAGCCGGCAAATGATAAAATTCTTACATCGGGTTTTCCATCTTGCTAAAAAAATTAAAATATTTAAAATAATAGATGAATGAATTTAATATAAAACAAAAAAATCAAATAATATATTTAAAAAAAAGAAAGAAAGAAAAGGCAATATAATAAAAATTAATACTTGAATAGAAGAAACAGGTAATTTAACTAGTTTCCAAGGAGTAAAATTTAAAAAAATAAAAGTTAAAGCTTATATACTATAGTAGTTTCATTATTTATATTCTATTAATATTTTATTACATGTAGATATTCTATTAGTTGTTTTATTTTCTTGAAGGTTAACTTTTAGTGAATTGATTAAAATATTTTTCCATTCACAATTCATTTTTATTAAAAGTAATAGCAGTTAAAAAAAAATTTATTATATATATATGAATATTTTATATAAAAGTGTTTTTTTTTTTTTTTTTATAAAATATTTATTTACGATTTTATTGAATAATATTTTAAGAAAATTTTCTTTTTATATATATCTTCAATTATTATACAATTATCTTTTTTTTTATTATTATTATTACAAAGTTTTTATCACATTGATTTTCTAACACTATATTATACAAGTAATAGAAAGATAAATTAATAAATACTATCAAATGTTTAATTTCATTATATAATATTTTCAAAGTATTAAAGTTATTCACACTTTTTTTTTTTAATGTGTAATAATAAACTATTTAGCATGAGATATTTATCTATTTTTACTATATGACTTTTATAGTAGTTAATTGTATTACTACAATAGTCCTATTTTCATTTTTAAGTTTACTCAATCTATTTGACAAAATTAGGTAGAAAGGGTTAAATTAAAATTATTTTTTTTTCTTAAATGGATAATGAAATGAAAAATAAATAATATATTATTAAAAACATAAACTTTGAAAGATAAGATATAGTATAAAAAATAAAATATGTCATTATTCATTATAGTAAATTAAGATCTATTATTAAGTATTTTATAAAAAAAAAAAAAACTATTCACACATTTTAAATAATTAGTAGTGTGTGATAATAGCATTAACTTTTTATTTTCATAATCTTAAAAAAATTAAACTCGTGATAAAACATGCAGTAAACATAAATGTATGTTTTATTTACATATTTTATTTAATATTTAACATTTTATTCTTTATTGGTTAATTGTTCCTATTTATTTAATATTACATAATCTAACCTTTATTTTTTAAAAAAGATAATTTATGAATGATAATTAATTACTAATAAAGAAAAAAAAAATAAAAAAATTTTCTTTTAAATCAAATTTCGAATTATTTTAAAATTTTATAATAAAAAAAAATAAAATAAAATGGCAGAAGCAACAAATTTTAAGTCTCTAGAAAATGTAAAAAACATTGTTATGGTTTTATCTGGTAAAGGTGGTGTTGGAAAGAGTTCTGTTTCAGTTCAAGTTGCCCTTTCATTAGTTCAAAAGGGTTTCAAAGTTGGTATATTGGATATTGATTTATGTGGTCCAAGTATTCCAAGAATGCTTGGTATTCAAAATAAACAAATCCACCAATCTTCTAATGGGTAAATATATATACATATATAAATATTTATTTTTAATAATTTATAATAATGTTATTATAAAGTAAAAAAAAATTACATATAATAATATAAAATTAATGTTAAATGTTTAATAATAATTTAAATAATTGTATATTTAAATAATGTCTGTGTATACTTTTCTTTTCCATTTCACTATAGTTGGGTTCCAGTTTATGTTGATAATGATAAGAACTTTTCAGCAATGTCTGTTGGATTTTTACTTGAAAATCAAGATGATGCTGTTGTTTGGAGAGGTCCAAAGAAGTCAGGTAAATATATAATAGATAATAGATAGAAAAAAAAAATTTTTAAAATTTAAAATTTAAAATTTAAAATTAAATGATTTCTAATTACTACCCTTACTATGTTTTATTGAAATCAAAAATATCTGACCAAAACTGTTAAAATTTATATTATTATTAATATTATTATATGATAGCCATGATTAAACAATTTTTAGAAGATGTATGTTGGGGTGAATTAGATTATTTAGTTATTGATACTCCACCAGGTACTTCTGATGAACATATTTCAATTGTTGAATATTTAAGCAATCTTAACCCAATTGCCGTATTAGTTACAACTCCACAAAATGTTGCTATTTCAGATGTTAAAAAGGAATTAAATTTCTGTAAAAAAGTTGGTGTTTCAATTTCTGGTATTATTGAAAATATGAGTGGTTATGTATGCCCACATTGCTCTGTTAGTATTTTTTTTTTATTTTTATTTTAACTTTTAAATACATAGTATCACAATATTTAAAATTTATTGTAAAGGTTATATTATTTATTTATTCCTTTTACAATATATTTTTATATTTAATTTTTATTTTCAATATATATTTAAACAATGATTATTATAAATCATTAACTATTAATTATTCTATTTTTAACTTTATTATAGGACTGTACTCCAATTTTCTCCTCTGGTGGTGGTGAAAAATTAGCTAAAGAATATAATGTTAAATTCTTAGGTATATATATATATATATATTTTCATGAAAAATATATAATCAATGTATATTTTTTAAATAACTACTTTATATATAAAATTTATTTTATTTATTATATTCCTAATTTCAAATTATAATTATTCAAACTTTTTTGCATTGTGCATTAAATACATATTATTATCACTATTTTATTATATGAATACAATTATTAAATTTTTAACAGGAAAGGTTCCAATAGACCCAAAATTTATTGAATGTATGGAAAAAACTGATACTTTTGTTGAATCATACAAAGATTTATCTTTAGCTTCCACCTTTTCAGAAATTGTTGATAATATTATCACACCTTAAATATTTTTTTTTTTTTATATTTATTGATTATTCCGCATACTATTTTATTACACAGATCATAACTGTTATGTAATCTGAATAAAAAAAAATACCATATATTTAATTTATAATAAACTATAATAATTATAATAGTAATGATAATATAATAACAATGATTGTAATAATAATAGAATAATTATGATAATATCAATAATAAAAATACCAACAATAACATTATTCAAAATAACAATACTATTACCATAAATACCAACCACAATAATGAAATACTAAGAAAATACAATAATAATAAAAAGGGATTTATTTATTTTTTTGCGCATAAAAGTTAAATTCTCTAATGCAATAGAAATATTTTTCTTTTAATAAAAGATTCATCTATATCAAGTAGAAAAAATATAAACACATTGTAATGAAATAAGTCATATAACTCTAAAAAATAAAATACATAAAATGTTTTTTTATTAAAATGATAGTAGTGTTTGAAAAATGGATATAATTTTTTTTTATTTATTATAGTAGTTATAATAATTTAAATAATAATGAAGGAAAAAAATAATAATGAAGAAAAAAGGTTTACCTATTTTGATTATAAATCTTTTTAATTCTGCCTTTTTTAAAAGAGGATATGAAGGTAGAGATAAATTCATTATATATTTATTTATTTCATTAATTAATTGATTATTTATTTAATTAATTACTGATTTATCTATTTAATTATACATTTATCTATTTATTTAATTATTATTTATTTATTTATATTTAAAATATAAAATTTAAATTCATTGTCGTACAATTAATTTTTAACATTTATATTATACCATATAAAAAACATATTACTAATATATTATTTTATATTGTCAATATATTTTATTTTATTGAAACTGAAAGTTTATTATATTCTCTATCCAATAAAATATAATATCCATATATTAGATTATATTCATTTTAATTTAATTAATTCGTTTAAAAAATCTTGAAAAAAAAATTTAAAATAATAAAAAAAAAAGGAAAAAAAAAAGGAAAAAATTAAAATTTTTTTTTATATCTTTATATAAAAAAAATGAATATCATTAAAAAAAATAAATATTCATTGTAAATGATTATACCCACTTTTTTATTAAATAGTTGAAAACACACACCAAAAGTCAATATAAATCAAAGCAGAAATAAATATATCTTAACTAAATATTTTTATTTAATAAAAAAGATTTAAAATTTAATATAATTAAATTTTATTACTACAAAGGAATGTTTACACAACAGAATTCTTAGGAAAGGATAAAAATAAAAACACAATCTATCATATATTTAAATAAATATTAAACAATTAAAATTAAGAATATTTTATATAAAGCAACTCATTTTATTATCAATTATAATTATCTTTATTTTAATTGAATTCAACTTTGGTAATCATTCATAATATTATAATTGCTTTTTTTTTTTATACACATTATCTAAGAATAATATTTAATCCAAAGGATTTAATTATTAACAACAATAGAATCTTATAGTATATCAATAAAAACAACATGGATATACATAAAAATAGTATGATAAATAATCAACTCTATATGGAAATGCAAAATAAAGATAATTATGGAGATGATAATAATAGATCAAGTCTAAATAATTCCTTTTTTCAATATAGTAATACAGAGGTAGAAGTACTATCCTATGGAATGATATATAGTCATCAAATAAAAAACATTAAACAACTTAAAATAATATTTAAGAAAAGTCTTAGTTTGATAGATGAATTGGATGACCCACTAGATGTATTTAATTCGTATGTTCAATGGTTACAACTAAATTATCAATCTATAGAAAATTTCAGTATTGAGGATGATGTTATACCAATAATCTTTCAAGCACTAAAATTATTAAATGGAGATCCACGATACATTAATGATATTAGATATTTGAAATTCTGGGTTATATATTCCGGATTTGTTGACGATCCTGTATCCATATTTGAATTTTTAGAAAAGAACAATTTATGTTTAAAATTAGCTGCATATTATGAAGAATATTCAAAATTAAGAGAAATAGAAAAAAGGTAAAAAAATAAAACTTAAATTCAAATCAAACATAATAATGATAATAATTATCAAAACAAAACATTTATTTATATATTTAAGTATAGATAAGTAATCTTTTTAGTTATTTTTTTTCTAATATAACTTGTTTTTCTTTTTTATTATTTTTTTAATATTAAAGTTATGATGAAGCAAGAAAAATATATCATTTAGGAATAAAAAGGAAAGCTAGACCATTCCCAAGACTAAAAAGAAATTATGAGGCATTTAAAAGAAGAATAGATTTTTTAAATAAGAATCAAGAAAGTGAATTTTACCGTGTAAAAATGAATAATGTAACCATATTATACAGCTAATATAATTAAAATTAAAATAATTTTATAATAATATTTATAAATTTTTATTATTTATATTTATATATTTTTTTTATATTAATACAATATATCATAATAAAGGCGAATAATGAATCATTAAATTCATGTGATGCAATTAAAAATTTTGAGTTTCCATATCGTTCAATAGATTATTTAAAAAATAACTATGAATACAGCCAAGATGAAATACCGAATGATAATAAATTACAATTATCTGATTTAAACATTATTGAACATGATATTGAAAGTGAATTAAAACAGGAAGCATTAGAACAAAATTATGACAATTATTTACCAATTATTAAAAATGAGTCCGTAATAGTTAATAGTGTTGAATTAGAGAACACAAATGAATTAATACCGAAGAAAGAAAATAATAATAGAAAACGTAATATATTTAAGGATAAAAATATTATGAAAATAAATTCAGAAAAGTTATCATCTGATATAACCTGCAGTCAATACAAGTATTTATTAAATAATCAATGGAATCAGTTAAATTGTAAAGTATTTGAATACAAAAACAATCAAATATCGTTCGAGGAATTAAGAGCTATAATGAAAGGATATCCATTGAAAATGGGAAAGGAATCCGCATCTTCATCGGAACGTATATCAGATGAAGATATGGATATTGATCATGATGATAATAATAATAATGATAAAATGTTTGAAGAAATATTTACTAATATATCTGCAAGTATAAGTAACAATTCCAAAGAGAATGATCCAAATAAAAGTTCAATATTCCAAAATGCTCCTCTCCATTCAAAAAGGAATAATAAATACAATAATAATAAATCTTCTTATAATAATAATCTAACCTTTAACATTGATCCAAAATATTATGAAACAATGGATAGTGAAAAATATGATAAAGAAAACTTAAGTAAGTATTTATTATTATTAATCATAATACAAGATTTATTCATCTATGCATAAATAATGTTAAACTTTTTAATTTTAATTTTTTATTTATATATTTATTAATTTTATTATTTATTCATTTTAAATATAATTTTATATTTTATAATTATTCATTCTTTAAAATTATTCTATATATATAACTTTTTTTTTTTTTTATTTTGCTTTTTAATCAAGTAACTCCAAATAAAGAACAAAATTTAAAACATATTGAAGATACACCAACTCCAATCTATATTAATAATAATAATGATACATTAAAATCATATTCACTACAACAGGAATTAATAAATGAAAATGAAACAATACCAATATATCATACTATTCGGGATAATAATGAATCATTAGATTCCCAAGATAGTTTATTTCCATCCGTATATAAGTTTGATGATGATAAATTAGTCTCTCCATCATTAAATATTAAAAAAAATAGAAATCAAGTCAATAAAGGGAATGATAAAGAGGATTCGGATTATGATAATGATGATGAAATTACCGATAAGGATATAATAAATAAATTAAAGAGTTCAATTAGTGATTTAGATAAAAATGTAAGCCATATGAAAGAAACAATAAAAAGGGTTGATGATCATGATAAAAGAGTATCAAAGTCAGAGGTTAATGATATTTTAAAAAATACTGTTAATTCAATTTTTGATTCCAGAGAAAATGATGAGGCTAGTGTGAATCAACAGATGGATAATTATTATTACTATAGGAATGGAAATAATATCAGTGCCACACCTAAGAATACGTTAAAGGTTGATGAAATTCAAAGTCCAATAAAAATAAAGAAAGATAGAATACGGCGTCATAGTCAAATGGCTTTAAGTCAACGTAATAGAGAAAGAATAAATAAAAAATCTGATATTATGGATGAAATTAATAAAAGAGAATTTCTAGAGGTTGATTATAATACCCATGAGTATTTAGATGAAGATGAAACTAGAGAACCATCCTGGAATCACGATAATGTTGCTCCTACATATATTTCTCATGTTAAAAATGAAAGCACAACCAAAAGTAATAAATATAAATTAGATACCTCTTCCAGAAGATCAATTAAAAAACATTATATGCCATCATCTTCTGATCTTCATGTAGATTTAAATCAGTCCATGGAAAATCTAAAATTATCGAGTAAACAAATTTACACTGGTAATAATGATGATGATACCAATGAGAATAAGGAGGATGACAATGGCATAATTAATCATTTTTCATCTGTTAAAAAATCCACACAAAAGCCATACATGAATACTTCATCGTCTACCCGAGTTTACTATAATCAAGAAAGTAATCATGATATCTATTCAAACAATCTAAAAAATAAAAGGCGATCAAGAGTCACTTCAGTTTCTTCCTTTTCATCACCCTTCCCTACTGAAAACAATAAAATTATTTCACATAGAAATGAAATTGCTATTGTAGATATTCGAACCGCCAATCCATATATCGATAAAAAATTCAATAACATTACGGATGATTATTTTAAGAATCTTATTAAAAACATTAATAACCATATTGTTAACAATAAAATAATAGATTATACCAAAAGACCAGAATTTCTAAATTTAAAATGTATCATTGAAGATTATACCAAAGCTTCTGGAAATACAGTTAGAAACCCATCACCTACTCTTTTAGAAGATGAAATAAAAAAAGGTATTTCATACGTTTTTTACGAAAATAATTCGTGCAAGGTTATAAAAGAGATTGGTCGAGGAGAATTTTCAAAGATTTACTTAGTTGGTTTAAATTCTTTAGATGATGAATTAAGTTCCTCCTACAATGATTCTGAGTATGGTTTTAATAATAATGCAATCGATAAAAAGCGACTTAGTCTTCCATCCTACACTAAGAGAATAAAACTAGCCTTAAAGATTCAACACAATGCCATTAATTCAATGGAATATTATAATATTCAAAAGTTACATCAAAGAATGCAAAGTTATGAAGGTATGGATTCATCATTTGTAAAGGTCAAACAACTTTACAAATATAAGAATGCTTGTCATATTCTTATGGAATATTGTGAATTTGGTAGTCTTTTGGAAGCTTTAAATTATCAATTCCGTATTCATAGTGACATTAGTAGTCCAGCAGCTATGGCAAATACCTATGATACATTGCTGAAGCACAGTATTAAAAGTTTATCATCCGCATTAAGTCGTTCCAAAGCTAATAGTCATCGTCGATCTAAATCAAAAATGGTGATAGAAAATAATTCGTTCAGTGAAACCAAGGAAAAAATATATCAATGTATTCTTTCGTCTTCATCAGAGTATGATGGATTTGATGAAACGAAAAAGATTCATGAAGTTTTAGTTGTTTTCTATACCATTGAAATTTTAAAGATGGTGGAAACGCTTCATCAAAGCAACATTATTCATTCGGACATTAAGATTGATAATTTCATGTTAAGAATGCCGTTAGTAGAAAGTTATAGAAAGTTCTTTAACGATGACAAAGAACTTTGTTCCCCAAGATATTGTGCCGGTGGACAAGAAGGTTGGAATAACTATGGATTATCACTGATTGACTTTGGCCAAAGTATTGATTTAACAGACTTTAGCATGACTGAAGGTAGTCTTTGGTTTAGACAATCCATATCAGAAATTGAAATGAATGCAGCTACACCAGCGACAAGTGTTAATAGCATTTCTTCCCGTAACTATGAAAAGAGAACTTCAACCGAATCTTCTCGTATAAAAACAGTTAATCCCGACCCCAATCTAAATCAAGGCAATCATTGTTGGGAAATTCGTCATCATCAACCCTACCTTTATGAAATTGATTGGTATGGTGTTGCAGGTGTTATTCATGCCCTTCTTTTCAATGAATATATGGAAGTTGAAGAAGAGGAAGACACGAGCGGCGACGATGCCTACCATAATACAGATAAGCTTTCCGAAAACGAAAGACGGGAATTTGGAAGGGATGAAGATGCCAACTATACTATATATGACTTTTCTGGTCAAGAAAAGAAACCAATAAAGAAAACAACGTATTCTTCCTCTGATTTATCATCACTTTCTATTCGTAAAAGACCACATCTTCGTATTAAGAAGACCTTTAAAAGATACTGGCAAAGAGAATTATGGCAAAGACTTTTTGATGTATTATTAAATGCTAAAACTATCAATTCTTCTCTTAGTCTCGAAAATATTAATTTATATACCAAACCTTCGTCTTTTTCACCTATTTCCAATACTGCTACCACCACCACCACTCATAATAATATTTATTATGAAGAACGTTTCCCAAGTATTCAAGAAATTCGTACCATTCGACAATCCTTTGAAACCTGGCTTTCACAACATGATCGTTCTTCTCAATATAATTTAATGGGTTATTTAAGACTTCTTTCAGCACAATGTCTTGCTATAAATAAGTTTTGAAAGCCTTTTTTTTTTTTCCATATTCACGATACAATAGCCATTGCTTTTTCAAATTTTTTTTTTGGCCAAACGGATTTGATCTTTATATCATTATAATCTATATTTTTATCATACCCAATAAATTTCAAATTATTGATATAGATTTTTTATTTTATATTTTATAAATATATTTCATATATTTCTTACTCAATAAAAAATCTATATTTCATTTTTTTTTTAATAATTTTAAAAACAACTATTTTAAAAACAAGAAAAAAAAAAAAAAAAAAAAAGAATATATTTATTCTATGATTTCCACTATTCAAGTTATGTTTTTTAACATAAAATATATATATATATATATATTGTTCAAAGGCCAAAAGTAAAGATTTAAAATATTTTTTATTTTATTTATATTTTTAATATATTTTATTATTATTTTTAAAGTTTTTAGAAACGATATTACCTACCGTAATCACAAGTAATTATTAAATATTTTAACTATTATTTTCAAACTAATCAACATTACAATTAAAAAAAAAAAAAAAAGTAAAAAATAAAAGTAAAATTGAAAAAAGACTTTTTTTTTTTATTTATTTTAAAGAAACTATCAATGTTCAAATAGTAATAATGAATAACGATAAATATAACATTAATAAGTTGTAATACTTTATTTAGAGTTTTGAAAATTAGTATAATTTTACGATGACATCTTTTCCTTTTTAACTTTTTTTAGTAGATCATGAATAGATAGGTATGTTTGAATAAATTTTTATAAAAGTCAACAATCGAAATTGTTATTCCATTTTTTCATTCAATTTGTATCTATAAGCTCTGGGCTAATTCATCAAGAGAGTTGGGAATGCGAAATATAATTTTTTTATATTCCATCAAATAATAAAAGTTTTATTAGTTCTAGACTTTTTATTTTTTTTTTTAATTCTTTTCACTTTTTATAAAAGTACTTGTAATCCTATTTATGTAACTTGAAAAACTTTTTAC
The DNA here is from genome assembly GCA_002104945.1 of Piromyces finnis. NCBI lineage: Eukaryota > Fungi > Neocallimastigomycota > Neocallimastigomycetes > Neocallimastigales > Neocallimastigaceae > Piromyces > Piromyces finnis. The sequence goes on along the minus strand of MCFH01000019.1, from coordinate 315,785 downwards.
ACATATCTTTTTATTATAATTAGAGAGGAAATACTAAATTTTGTATTAACCAATAAAATCCATCCAATTAGGATGAAAATAAAATATAAATTTATTTTTATTAATAAAAGTTGTTAGAACATAAAAAAAAAAAAAGGGAAGAAGAATATTTTATATCCATTACAACAATTGATTGATAATAAAGCTTAATAATAATAAAAATATATTGTATATTTAATGCTATAAAAGTATTTAATATATTATCAATGAATCGTTAAAAATTATAGTGATTATATGATTAGAAATTTATTAATGATTTAATCATCACTATTATTAAATGATATTATAACCAACTAGAATTATAATTCTATAATATATATAATATTCTTTGTTCTAAAAATAAGTAAATAAATAAATAAATAAATAAATAAAAAAAAAAAAAAAAAAAAAAAAATCAACGTCATGCTTATTTAAGAAAAACATTAATACTCCAAAAAAAAAAAAAAAAAAGATGAATCAAAATATTATTAATTATATTAAAATAATATATAAAGAAAAATGGAAGCACCCAGTAATCACGTTATTTTGTATTTTTTCTCCATTATTATTATTATTATTTAATTCCATTATAGTAGGGATTTATGGAGTAGAAAAATACAAAAATGAAGGATTAGTTCAATATAATATGAATTATAGTTTATATTTAATTGCAATTAGTTCACTTTCATATATATTTATAATCTTTGTTAACTATGATTTAATTCGTGAGAAAAAAACCTTTCGTAAAAATCATATTTTATCCTATAATTTTAATATAATGGCATTAAATTTTGCATGGATTTTGGTTTATTTTATATTAACAATACCTTCTTCCATCATAATTTCAGGAATAATAAGATTTTTAGAAATTCTTCCCGCTGCCAATTATTTTACTATTTTTATTTCATTATTATTTTTCCTTAATTTTAATATTGTTCTTTCAATGTATGTATCCGAATTTTTTAAAGGGTATTTTAAGGGAGCCATTTTTAGTATTGGTGTTAGTATCTCATTTACTTATATTTACTCTTACGTTCGTAACATTAGTATAGATTATAATTTCTGGATTATTTTTACGAATATTGAAGATATTTTTAATTATATCATGAGTTTGGATAATGAAAAACATAACTTGAATAAGTTTGTTATGTCGATGATTTATTTGTATCTACAACTGGTGATTCTTATTTTTTTATGGTTTCTTTTTGATATGGCCTTTATTCCATCCCATTTAATTAGACCATCAGAAGATAGAAAAAGAAGAGCCTTTTATGAACAAGGCTGCTTACATATGATTAAATTATTCTCAGGAAACATTAATAAATATGAACATTACAAAAACACAATGTTTCTATTTAAAAGAAATATATTTTCCAATAGAAATTATATTATAGCTGAAGATACTGATGCTACTCTTTCAGAAAATATCAGTGATATTTTTGACGATTCTAATACGGAAAATGAAAATAATAATAATAATAATAATAATAATAATAATAATAATAATAATAATAATAATAATAATAATAATAATAATAATAATAATAATAATAATAATAATAATAATTTATCAATTCTTTTAATCAAAGACTCTCTTATTGAAGTCAAGAATGTATTTAAATCCTATTCCTTTGATAAAAATTTAGCATTAAATAATATTTCATTTGAAATTAATAATAATGAAATAATTGGCATTACTGGTGAAAAGGGTGCTGGCAAATCAACGTTAATAAGAATTTTATATGGTCGACTTTGTTCAAGTTATGGTGTTGTTAGGATTAAAAAGAAAAAGTTGAACTATTGGTATTATATACAAATTTCAAAAGAATCAAGTGTAGTACCTAAAGAAGATTATGTTTTCTTTAATCATTTGACTGTTTCAGACCATATAAAATTTTATTCAACAATAAGTAATGGAAATGAAGATGATGGGTTTAAGCTATTAAATCAATTAAACTTTAAAGGACAACTTGATGATCAAATTAAAAATCTAGATAGAGTAGAAAAGACTAAAGTTAAAATTGTATTAGCTCTTCTTCCAAAGAAACAACTATTATTTTTAGAAGAGCCAACGAATGGAATGGAAGAGCAAGATAAGGATCTTTTCTGGCGATTAATCAATTCTTTAAAAATAAAAGGTATTCTATTTACTACAGAATCGTTAGAAGAAACCTATCAATATTCTACTTCAGTACTTTATTTAGAAAATGGTAAATATAATAGTATAGAAGATAAAGAAATAGGGTTTCATTCTATCCACCACTGAGCACACCCCACCCACCTATCTATTTATTTAAAATAAAAATAATTGTAATTAAATTTTTTATCCTTAATAGCATAATAAATAATTTTTATTGTAAAATAGATTTTAATTTTTTTTTTCTTTAAATAAGAAAATCTAATTTTATATGAAAAATAAATAAAATAGATACTATAAAATTAAAAAAAAAAATAAAATATATAATATATAAATACATATATATATTTGATGAGTGTTAAAAAAAGAAACCATGTATATTGTGACAACACTAATTCTATTCTAATTCTATTCTAATTCCATTCTAATTTCATTCTAATTCTACATTATTATATTACAATTAATGTTACAATTTAATACATTGTATGAAATTATAAATACTTAATTTATACATAAATGTAATTAAAGCATTTTAACTTTTGGCTATAAAATATCAGTTAATTATTATTGATAAAGTTTAATATTATTTTGTATAGGACAATTATTAATCATTTTTTTTTAATTAATATATGTTTTAAACCATAATTAATAATAGGTCATGCTTTGTATATTTTGAATTCTTTGGACAAAAAGACGTCATAAATTTGTAAAACATTAAAATTTTACAAATGTAAAACGATTCAAGTACTAATCAATTTACAATTTACTATAAATGTATATATTTAATGATGATAACTTCTTTGTTCTTTTGTGTCTATCATACATCCTACGATGATGATCAAGGATGATAATACAGGTATATGTATTTTAATTTTAATGGTGTAAAGAAAAAGTTATATATAATGACAAAAAGTATATATATAAAAAAAAATAAAAAGATGTAATAAAATAAAGTATAATATTATAGAATATAGATTATAATACTCAGCAAAAAAAAAAAATATTCTAAAAGAATCAATCTAAACCAAAAAATAGCCATTAGAATTATTTTAAAAATATTTACATCCTATTTAATTAAAATAGTATTATTATTTTGAATAATTTTTAAATATTAGTAGGATTAAATATGTTTCTGGGTGTTGTAGTATAATTTTGTTATGGGATGGTGGTACTGGTGGTTAGTTTTAAAATGCTATAGAATTTTATTGTGGTTATTTAAAAAAAAAAAGGTAGAATTATTAAAAATCTACTGTTTTTTAAATAAAAAAGTTTAATTTCTTTTTTTTTTTCTTGGTATGTTTATTGGAAAATAAATTCTATATTAAATTTATAGTTATTTATCTAATTATCCATTTATATTTAAAAAGTATAAATTAAATTTATTTAATTATACACTTAAATATAATATAAACTGTTAGAAATTATGTAATTATCTATTTATTTTCTTAGTAAAATTTATTTATTATATCCATTTATTTATATTTAAATAATGAATTAAATTTATTATTCTATTTATTACAATTAATTAAAAAAAAATTAAAATTTCTTATTGTAGTAAGTAAAAGATTAAAAACCAAATTAAGCTCAATTTATAAAGTGTCACAAATAAGAAAAATTAATATATATTTAATATAAAGTTTAAACTTTAATTAATAATATATTATAAAGAATCATCATGCAATATATTTCATTAAATTATTTGTTTTTTTTAAAATATATAAAATATAATTAATAATGTTTACCAAATTTTATACTAAGAAATTTTAAAAATTAACATTTATTTCTAATATATGTGAGAGTATTATTAATAACATAAAAGGCTTTTTCTAAATCAAAAAAAAAAAAAAAATAAAAAAACCACCCCTTTTAATATACTTTAAATCTAACCCTAAAATAAAGCATCCTCACTTATCCTTTACAATTTTGATAAAAAAGAACTGATTTTAACGACGGCAAACATTGAATTAGTAAAGAAAAGAATGCATTTTATAAAGTAGTAATGTCAGATTAAAAAAGAAAAAAAACTATTTATAATGAATAATATTAAGTTAAATATAAAAGAAAAGAATATATTTAATACTATGCATGTTATATAAATTATGATTCTATTCCCATAATTTACCTATAATTTAAAATGGAATTCATTTATCCATAAATATTATTTTTTTATCCTACAATATGATGGTTCTGCGATGCTTTTATTTTCATATAAGCCTAAAGTATAGGGAAACGAAAAAGAAAACTACCCACATTTTTATATTATAATTTTCTGTTTTTTTTTGTTTCATTCCTATTATTTATGATGGTGGTGCTACTATTCTAGGTGACACAAAAAGATTTAAATTTTTCTTTTTAAAAATTAAAATTTTTTAGTTTTAAATTAAATTGTATATTAGAATATATTAATTATATATACTATAATATATATTAATCGAAATATATATAGAAATATATTAATTATATATATTATTTTTTTTAAAGAATTTTTATTGAAACTTTAAATAATAATAAATTTATTTTATTTTAATAATTATTACATAAAAAATATATTATTAATATAAATCAATAAATCAATATATTACACAAATATATAACATATTAATTTGTTAAATATATTTTTATATTATTTTGTAATACAATATTAATATAAAATAAAAAAACCCTTTATTAATATTTTAACTTTTAATATATAGTTTTAAATTAGATGATTTATTATAAATATAGTTTATAATGAATGAATTATTTGTTAACGAATAGAAATGCTATTTAAAAATGTATAAAAAAAATATAGAACAAACAATATATTGGAAATATTAATTTTTAATTAAATTTATTATAACTATATATTCTAATATAAAATATAAATTAAAAATCAATATTACCTATTAAATTTTAATATATATTAATATATAATATACATGAATATTTATGAATATTTGTTAATATCTTTTAATAATACGACTTTATATATTCATTTCTATTGATTATAAATATATTTAAAAAAAAAAAAAATTATTATTATTATTAATTATATTTATTTATCATAATTATATAAATAAAGGCCTATTTCCTTTCTATATTTTAATTTTTTTTAAATAATATTAAAAAAATATTTTGAACCTTTTTTTTTTTTTTTGGAATCTAAAAAGAAATTAATTAATAATAATAAAAATAATAAAAAAAGGGAGATTTACTTAAAAAAAAATAAACAAATAAAAATAATATATAAAAAAATATAAATTAATATAATATATATAATAAAAAAAGATGAAATCTTTTATTTTTGCTTTATTCACCATATTTGTTGGTTCAGTTGTTGGTACATATTATCCATATTCCTCAACTTTCTATGGTTGTCCAGATGAATGTCACACTGAAAAGAATCCAAAGTGTGAAATTAGTCTTCCAGATAACAGATTATTTGTTGCTTTAGTAAGTAAAAAATAAAAAATTATGTTTAAAATTAGGAATAATAATTAACAATAAATAATTATAATAATAATTAAAAAAAAAAAAATAGCATGAAAAATATTTCAAAAGCAAGCCATACAAATACTGTGATAACTACTATGTTGGTATGATTATTGATGACAAGGCTACTGGTGACTACAAAGTTAGTATGTATCATTTTCAATAGATTTTTAAAAATTTTATTAAAAGTTTGATTGGTATAGGGTAATTAAATGTATAAAAAAATAATAAAATTATGATAATAGTTAGAGCCAAGGTTGTTGACCAATGTGGTTCCTGTGATGAAACTCAAGTCGATCTTTCTTCTGAAGCTTTCGGAATGCTTGCTAGACACGGTACTGGTGTTGTTGATATGATTTTCGCTATCCTTGATAAGGATTCTAATGAAATTATTGATGGTCCACACTACAATGGTTCCGCTGTTAGTCGTTTCGCTGAAAAGCAAGGTGTTTCTAAGAGTACTATCCTTGAATCCTTCAAGGAAGCTGCTAAAAACTTAAACAAACAACGTGGAAGAGGTATGAAATCTTACCCATGGAAATCTGGTGCTTTTGATAAGGGTGATGATGACCACCACAAGACTACTACTCGTAAGACTACTACCCACAAGACCACTACTACCACCCGTAAGACTACTACAACTACTACCCGTAAGACTACCACCACTACCACTACCACTACCACTACCACCACCACTACTATCCATAAGTTAACCACCACTAAGGTTGTTCCAGTTACTCCAGTTGCTCCAATTACCCCAGTTGCTCAAGCTACTCCAGCTACTCCAGTTACTGGTCCAATTGTTGCTGGTCCAAATGCTGGTCCAGTTGTTGCTCCAAAGCCAGTTGAAAAGCCAATTGAAAAGCCAATTGCTCAAAAACCAGTTACTCCAAAGCCAGTCGAAAAGAATAACAATGACAAACCAGTTAAGGAAAATGATAATGTAGTTTCTCCAGTTGTTGAAGAAGAAGATGATGGTGAAACTAACGCTCCAGTTACTGCTGGTGTTATTGGTTTTGGTGTTGTAGGTGCTGCTGGTGTTGCTTTATTAATGTTAAAGCGTCAAAGCCCACAAAAATATGATGACTTAAAGCAAAAATTCCCAGAAGCCTTTGGTACTGTAAAGCGTTCTTTAACTAGAGGTGCTTCTACCATTAAGCGTGGTGTTACTCGTAGTGTTAGCCGCAGAAGCAATGCTCCAGCCAACACTCCATTACCAGCTTCATACACTTTCACTTTAAGTAGTGAAGATGGTTTACCACGTGTTGCTTTATATGATGACCCATACCCAACTAAGACTCATGGTGCTCAACACTGGTAAATTAATAATTAATAGAGGATATACATATTAAATAATTTTTTATTTAAAAAATTATTGTATATATAAAATAAATTACCTTTTTTCTCCCTTTTTTTTCGCCTTAAAAAAATTAATGATTAATTAAAGTAAATATAACTATTCGTAATTATAAATATAAATATATTGACTAGTTTAATATAATAATAAATTGGAAAAAAAATAATTTTTCTAGTAGTTTCTTCTAATGAAAGTATTAGTATATTTACTAGTAGTATATTTAAATATATTTGAAAATTATTTTTTTTTAAAGTTTTTTTAAGAAAAGATTATTTTTAATAAAATATATTTAATATATAAATATAAATTAGATAATTGAAATAGAGTTTAATAATAAAAAGTAAAAAATTAACCATATTTTAATAATATAAAATTACAAATAATTTGCTTATGAAGCATTATTTTAATTAAATTAATTTTTTTAAATAGTAAAAAAAAAATAAAACATAAATATATATAAATACTTAATCATAGTTTTAAAAATTATAAATAATTATAAATAAAAAAGTATTCCCTCTTTATAAAAAAATAATAATTATAAAAAACAAAGGAATTTAAAAACCAAAAAAAAAAAAAAAAAAAAAACAAATTATGTAAATTTTAATTTTTTAAAGAATTTAGTTTTTTTTTTTTTCTTTTATTATATAGAGAGAATAAAATAATGTACTTTTTAAAAGAAAAGAATAAATATAAAAAACAAAGCAAAACTAATAAATATTAAAAAAACAATCTATATTTTTAAATCTTATTTCAATATCTTTTTATTATATATTTATAATTAAAGAAAAAAAAAAAAAAAAATAACAATTACACCACAATATACCTTGTCAATTACATGTCCATGTTGCAAGAGTGGTGTTCAAAATATTAAGCATTGGCTATTAGATTGTCCAACATTTAGAGATATCCGTATTAAACATTACGATTCCATAGTCCATCTATTAAATTTTTTCAGTCAACGCAATTCCAACAGTCCTATCAATAATAATGAAATTGTTTATATCAGTAGAGATAGTAATAACATTAATAGTAATAGTAACAATAGTAGTAATAACAATAGTAATAGTAACATTAGTAATAGTAACAATAGTAATAATAACAATAATAGAAATAATAATATTAGTAATGATAGCAATAGTGAAGATAATAATTCTAATTTAGATAGTAATTTAGTTAATGATAGTAATAGTTCTAATAATCCGGTGAATATTAATATGTATGATTATTCTAGTGTGTGCAATAAAATATTTAAATTCCTTCTTGGGGGAAGAAGTTTTAACAATATCAATTACAATTCAAGGGAATGGAAAGAATTTTGCAAGTGTCAGATTCAATTGGGCACTAACGAAGGAACACCATTCTTGACGGTAACTGCGGAACTTCTAACCAAAATCATGCCTTTTGCTATTGGCCAGCAATGGTCAATGTTCAAAAGGTTTGAAGCAACATCCAAGAGCGTCCATGCTGAAGAAACAGTAAGACAGGCCAGGAGGGTCAGCGCAACCAATGGAGATCATAATTTTGTCCCATGACAAAATTTTGATCTTTGGCTCGGTGTCCCATTGGAAGTCAAATACAATTATTATACTTTAGTATGATAGTGGCTTTCTTACTTTAATTACTAGAATACATTATACCCAATTTTTATTCATTTGTGTTTATTAAAATATATTTTTTTTATTTTTATTTTTATTTTTTAATTTTTTATGTTACATGTATTATAATTTTAATTAAATTAATAATAAAGTTTAAAATATTTGATGCTTTAATTCTTCACCAAAAAAAAAAAAAGAGTCATTTTACTATTTTCTCGGTATTTATTTCATTTTTAAAAGTTAACAGGGAAGAGTCTCTACTGAAAAATTATACAATTTATTTTTTATACTATTCAAAAAAAAAAAAAAAAAAAAAAAAAATAAAAATTCAAATTTTTAGTAATATTTCATGAAAGATTATTGATAAATTAAGAAATAAATAGACATAATAATGCTTTCCTTTCCTTTTTTTTTTTTTTAATTTTTGTGAGAGGTAAACGACAGGTGTAACTATGTCTCTTTTAAGGGTAACAAAAGCAAAATACCTTTGCATGTTTATATAATTTTTATTAATATTAACCTTACTTTAGGATATCCTATGCTAATTTCTTTGTATCCATTAAAAATTCTTTAATTCAATTTAACATCTATAAAATATTTCCTCTTATTCTAATCTTACTACTACTATTACTAATAATAATAATAATCTATTTTGCTAGTGACAAATATTGATAAATCTTTAGCAAAGATTTTTAAACATGCTTTTTTTTTTTTTTTTTTTTTTTTTTTAACGGCATCAAATATTTTAAACTTTATTATTAATTTAATTAAAATTATAATACATGTAATAAAAAATTAAAAATAAAAATAAAAATAAAAAAAATATGTTTAAATAAACACAAATGAATAAAAATTGGGTATAATGTATTCTAGTAATTAAAGTAAGAAAGCCACTATCATACTAAAGTATAATAATTGTATTTGACTTCCAATGGGACACCGAGCCAAAGATCAAAATTTTGTCATGGAACAAAATTATGATCTCCATTGGTTGCGCTGGCCCTCCTGGCCTGTCTTACTGTTTCTTCAGCATTGACGCTCTTGGATGTTGCTTCAAACCTTTTGAACATTGACCATTGCTGGCCAATAGCAAAAGGCATGATTTTGGTTAGAAGTTCCGCGGTTACCGTCAAGAATGGTGTTCCTTCATTAGTACCAAATTGAATCTGACGCTTACAAAGTTCTTTCCATTCTTTTGAATTGTAATTAATATTGTTAAAACTTCTTCCCCCAAGAAGGAATTTAAATATTTTACTGCACACACTAGAATAATCATACACATTAATATTCACCGGATTATTAGAACTATTACTATCATTAACTAAATTACTATCTAAATTAGAATTATTATCTTCACTATTGCTATCATTACTAATATTATTATTTCTATTACTACTATTGTTATTATTACTATTATTACTATTACTATTACTGTTATTGCTATCTCTGCTGATATTAACATTTTCATTATTATTGATAGGACTATTGGAATTACGTTGACTGAAAAAATTTAGTAGCTGGACTATGGAATCATAATGTTTAATACGGATATCTCTAAATGTTGGACAATCTAATAACCAATGTTTAATACTTTGATCTCCACACTTGCAACATGGACAGTAGTTAGGACAAACTGGATCAACAAATTTAGCAGCTTTGGCAACTCTAGCATCCAACTTGTATCCGCTTCTTGCTTTCAATAGCCAGTAGAAGAAGCCATAGGCAAACTCTGGGTACTCATAACATAATTTAATAAAATCTTTAGTTTCAATAAATTTATTATCATCATAATATTGCGCTTTGATTGAATTTCCTTTGAGATCTTTCCAATAAAAGTTTTTAACTGCTTTAACATCTCCATGTTTCTTTAGTTTTTTATCAAGTGTCCTACTTGATTTGCACCACGTGTATTTTCTAAATTTAGGAATGTAATTGACAAGGTATGAGATAATACAATTTGAGTTTTTCCATTTGTTAAAACATCTAACCTGAGCAAACGCACATTTGGCTGACAATGGAGGAATATTCAAATCTTTTGAGATAGAGTATAAAGATACAAACGATACAGCTTTATGAACTCCGGCAACCCATCGTATTCCTTTGTTAACATGCTTCTGAGCAATCCTAGACCTAACTTTGTTGGATCCAAGTAATGGTGCAAAGTATGAAACTCTGCTGATTACTTGTGAGTTAAGTACTAGTTTTTTGAAGGGAATAAGAATATTAGGATTTCTTAAGAATTTACTGACTGAGAAAAGTCCTTTCAAAACCTTGTTATTAAGAGCTTTAATAACTGGTGGTAAGGAACAGATTCTTATCAAATGGAACACCAAGATAAGTATAACAATCAGTAGTTGGAATGGGTTGTCCTGCTAAGTAAAATGTTGGATCTCTCTTGTTCTGATTTTCTATTGATTCAGGACGAATCACCATCGTTGAACACTTCTGGATACCAAATTCCATTTCATTATACAATGCCCATTCATTAACTCTTCTAAGCATCTTTTTTAAGCATCCTCTTGTTGGAGCACAAATAACTATATCATCTGCAAAAAGTCCACCACAGCATCGAGTATCACCTAAACTGACTCCAAGATCTTCGCACTCTTTAAATATATCATTAATAAAGAGATTAAAGAGAATAGGAGAAAGAGGGCAACCTTGACGGACTCCTTTCTTCACATCAAAAGATTTCGAGAATTGTCCATCTAATTTGACATTAGCCTTAGATGTTAAATATAAATTTTTGATGAATTGTAAACTCTTACCTCGGATTCCTAAACAATCTAATTTATGGAGAATATTACCGATTGGGACTGAATCGTATGCTTTCCTGAGATCTAAAAAGGCCAAATATGTCTCTTTATTATCTAATTGACGTCTACGGCATATTTCTTGGATTGAAATGAAAAGACTAATACTTTCTTCCTTTTTTCGAAAACCAAATTGTTCAGATCTAATGAAATTATTCTTTAGACCATATTCTGAGATTCTAGTGGTGACAATTTTTGAAATCAACTTAATACCATTATTGATAAGTGATATACCTCGATAGTTATCACAATCTGTCAAATCTCCCTTCTTAGGAATAGAAACAATACTGGATTCATTCCAAGAGCTGGGGAAGTTACCATCCCAAATACGGTTGAATAATTTAAGAATAAAATTTAAGCCATGAGCATCATTATCTGAAGTGGTATTACTGGAAGAATTATTATCTGTAGCATTAATAGAATCATTACTTGATGGAATTAATGCTTTGTAAAATTCAATTGGAATACCATCCGGACCTGATGCTTTATAATTTGGAGTAGAGAGGATAGCTGACTTGACTTCATCAATACTAATATCTTGGTTAATATCCCATTCATCAAGCATAGGAAGTGAAAAACGTTTATTCGTTGGTTCTTCATACCAATGCTCCAAATCAAGACTTACACCACTTGGAGCATGAATAGAACCCCTTGAGAAACTCCATTTATAAAATAAATGAAGGCACGTTCCCAAGAGGGAGGAATAAGAGATTGGACTCTTCTAGTTCTATTTTTGTTGGAACCAAGTAAAGGAGCATAATAAGAGACTTTGCTTAAAATATAGGAATGAGTTACTATATTTTTTAAGCCAATAGGAACACAATTGTTAGTGAGGAAGCTCTTAAAAGAGAATAAAATTTCTGAACATCCATTGCACGATACTTTGAGATTCTATCAGTATGTTAAGTTATATCTTTTTTTATATATTTAAAAAACAAACAAACAAACTACAATTACAACACATCATTCAATTCTATTTTAAATTTTAATTTTTTTTTTTAAATAAAAGATTAAAGAAACAAAATTTAATAAAAAAGACTTGTAATTTTTTTTTTCTTTTTGATTTAAATGACTTACGATTTATTTTATTTTTTGTTATTTTTTTTTTTTTTTTTTTTTTTTAATTTTTAATTTGCAATTTATTTTGCATTTTTTTTTTTTAAATAAATAATTATAAAATGTGTTTTGTGACGACGACGATATTGATTTAAAAAAAAAAAATTTTTTTTTTAAAAAAAAGAATAATAAAAATAATAAAAAGGAAAACGTGTATTTTTAATGAATATGTGTATATAACATTAATATAAAATATTCTTTAAGATGAATGTGTAAAAAATAAAATTTATAATTTGTATTTTTTTCTAAAAAAAAAGATATTTAAAGAATGTAAAATAAAAATAATAATAGCACATAAAAAGTAGAGAAAAATAAAATTATTTATATAAACAAATTGAATCAATTTATTAATATAATAATTTTAAAAGAAGAGTAAGGACAATAACCCATAAAAATGTATTCATTTTTATATTGGAAGCACCACTGTAATCATCCCTATATTCTTTGCATTTTCCAGTTATTGAATCAATATCTTTGCATGCATTTCTACATTCTTCACTTTTTTTAAGAGTATCATTACATGTATTTTCACATTGTGTCTTTAAATCTCCATTTAAATTTCCACAAGAAGCTAAACATTCGCCACTTGTTTGCTTTGATACATAGCAATCTTCATTATCTGCTAAACCTAAACTTTTGCGAGTGTTTTTTATTTTTTTTGCTTTTCTTGCTTTTCTTGAACGTGAACTTGATCTAGATTTTCTTGCATAAAGCTTTTTATCGGTTTCATCTTCATTTTCAATTTCATTATTTTTTTGGTATTCTTGAAGAGATAAAATATCACTAATAAAAAAAGTTTAAAAAAATGATATATAATTAGTTATTAAGTAAATATTACAACTTTCAATATATATAATATATTATATAATATATATATAAATAAATTTATAAAATATTTACATCGATAGGATATTCTCTTTTTCATCATCACAAATAAACTGTTGTAAATCACAACAATCTTCATTCCATTCCATATTTAAGATATTTTTTGCTTCTTCACAAGTTAAAGCATAAGTTAACTTGATAGATAAAATAGTAAATACAAGGAATAAATTTAAAAATTTCATTTTTGTTATTTTTTGCTTTGTTTTTATATAATTAATTATTTATTTAAAAAAAAAAAGGATTTTAAAAATATAAATATATTTTTTATAATAAATTAAGTTTTGATGTAATGAGACGCGTTTTTTTTTTTTTTTGTTTTTTGAAGAAAAAAAACTTTTGCTGTCTTTTTCGATCTTTTATACTTTTTCAGTTTTTAATTAATTCATTTATTCATTCATTTATATATTTATTAATTATTATATAAAAATGAATGATTCAACTTTCATCAAAAGCCAAGAAAAGAAAGTAATACATATGATAAACATTGATTGGATACTTTTTTATTATCTTAAAACAACAAAATTAATGAACAAAACCATTAAATTGTTTTAAAAAAATTTTTTTTATTATATATTATTGAATAGCCTTTATTTTTTTATAGCCTTAAGTGTATTTGTACATGTAGATGGATATTTAATAACCTTACCTAAGCCAACGTATTATTCATCTATGTAAAAAAGAAAGGAATGAAAAACAGCAAGATATCAAAATTTTAAAAATTATAAAGTTAGATGATAGAACAGTAGAATATTCTATTTAATATTTTTTATGTTTGAGAATAAATTAAATTTTTCTATTTAATTTGATGTATATTAAAAATGTAAAATATATTGATTTTAATATATTTAATTATTTAATAATATAATAATATATGTACTATATTACAAAAATTATTTAATTAATTTTTAATTTAAAAAGGAAAAATTATGAAAATAATTAAAAAAAAAAAAAGGCAGTTGAATGTAGTTATTTAAAAGTCAAAAAAAAAAAAAGAGGTTTTATAATGACTTTTAATAATAAATTTTAACATTTTTTTTTTTTAATTACTATTAATATTACCTTGAATCCTCTAATTTTATATTTCATAGTTGATAATGATTCCTTTTTTTTTTTTTTAATTTTATTAAAAGCAAATTTTTAAATGATGAAATAATGGATCAAACAATAAAGATAATTTTAATAAATATATGGGTATATAAAAATTGATTCTAATTTATTTCTTGCTTAGAATATAGGTTAAAAGGAAGGGATAGTATTAATTTAAGGTATGATATTTTTCTTTAATAATTTTATAAAGTTGATTTGATTGTAATGTTTTTTTTTTTTTTGAAAGATAAAAAAAAGAAAGGAAGGAAAAAATACTTTTATATTTTAAATGCTTAAAGTAAATTTGATACTCGTTAAAGAAAAACTTAATAATTATTTGTCTCCAAGGCATCATTCTTATTTGACTTGAGGTGATGCATAAAAAAAGAAATCTGCTTTGTTACAAAAAAGGTAGGGTAAAGGAAAATACATTCACAAAAAAAAAAAAAACTTGGCAGTCTTTACGGATAAATTTTATTTTTAATTTTTTATTGTTTTTTTTTTTTTTTTTTTTTTTTTTTTAATTCTTCTGTTGGTATGATAGGAATAAAAAAAAATAAAAAAAATAATTATTTATTGAGTTATTCTTTATTATGTATACTTTTTTTATATATATACATACACACATATAATACAAATATATTGATTACTAATGTATTGATAATGAGTCTATAATTTGAATAAAAATAAAAATAAAAATTAAAATTACATTTAACATTTTAAAATTTTAAAGAGATAGGAAAGGAAAATAAAAAAAAAAGGAAATAGTATTAATAATAAAAAAGGTGTGTAATATGTAATATGTATATGTAATATGTAATATGTATATGTAATATGTATATATCTGTATATTTGTATATTAAAAATTAAAAAAAAAAAAAATTGTATATTAAAATAGATATTTTTTTTTCTATAATCTGTATTATTATAATTATATTATTGATGTATATTTATATGGTAAATATGTGTATATATATAGTATTGAATTTTCTTATATCTTGTTTTATGGTTTATATTTCTTTTTGTGATTCATTTTTACTTTTTTTTTTTTTTTTTGTTTTAAAATGTTGTCTTGGTAGGGTTTCTTTTATAAAAATGAAAACTAAAAAGGGAGATGATAGGAATCATTATTGTTATAAAGAATATCTCATATTCACGAGAAGAAGAATCAGAGGGGAAAGGTGATGAGGGAATGAAGAAAAAAAATTTTTTTTTTTTTTTTTTTCATTTTATTACTTTAAAATTCTTACTATTCCATTGATAACCACAGCATCAACTCCAAATTTTTCTTGTAATTTTATGGCATTTGGATCAAAATTATATTTACCAAAAGTAGTAAGGAAAAGTCCACTTTCTTTAATGGTATTAATTAAGATTGGTCTTTGTATCTAATAAATTAATGGTATAAATAAATAAAAAAGATTATTATAATATTGAATTAATTATCAGTATTATTCAACATAGAAAGGAAAATCAATGCAAAAAATTCTAAATATTTAATAGTAGTAATATTCGTAATATTTATATTTCATTCATAGATAAAAGGGATCATTACCAATGGGGTTGCTTCACAAAATATTCCTATTAAATGATTATCTCTAGCAAAGGTAATAGCTTCTTTTAAGGAAGAACAAATTTTTTCTGTTTGAATATCTTCTTGCTCTGTATTATCACAATATAATAGATTTGGATAATGATATTGATCATAATTAATTTTGTATCCACAACAAGTACCAAAGAAAACTATAATGATATAAAAAGTATTTTTATTTTTCATAAAAATTAGATAAATTTTTAATTTCAATTTTTTTTTTTTTTTTTTCTTTTTTAAAAAAAAAATAGTTTGAAAAAGATGTTTAATAGTTACCTGCATCTATTAATATAGAGGTAATGTATAATTGATAAATAATAAAAAAAATTATATTAATAGTTTTAAATTGATGATCATTATAAAAATGGTATTTATTTAGAAGGTTTTTTTTATTAATAAAATATTCACTGAAACACTTTTTTTTTTTCTTAAAGATTCATTCTTTAAATATTAATAATTTATCAAGGTATTTTTTTTTTTTTTTTTTTTTTTTGAAAGAGATACTTACAATTTGGTTGTTTCCATTTCAAAGTGGTACAAATATAAGGATTAAAAGAGGTAAATATAATACTTCGTTGATCACCATAATTATATACAGTTTGTAAAAGAATATCTACAGTTTGATTAATGTTGTATGGAAGTTCAAAATTAAATTTATTTCTAACACTTTCTGTTGGATAGCCAACTTCAATATTTAATCCTATTCTATGAGATAACGTCTATAAAAATAAATTATTATATAAAAAGTATTGTAAAATTTTTAAAAATCTATTCTTTTTTTTTTTTTTTTTAAAAAAAAACAATTTAATTATGGGTATTATTGTAATAATATGATGCTATTTCTACTATCTGTTACTATTTATTATAATTCTATTTAAAAGCATAAAATTTATTATCTATATCTACATCTATCTATCTATCTCTATGTAAATATATATATATATATATATATTTTTTTACCTTTAAAATTTCTTCCAAGGATAAGTACGACTTATAAATTAAATTAATTAATTCAATATTGGAATAATTTTCAATGCTTTCGTAGTTAAAGGATTTTAATAAATTATCTTTTAAAGTATTGCTTTTATCCCTGGATGATGATTCACTTGTAATCTTTTCACCAAAGAATTTAAATTGTTCAAAAGTAATATCGTGAATATTGAATTTCATTCCATGATATTCAATATTCCATTGACTATAAACTACAGGAATACCATCTTTAGTTAATTGAATAGGCAATAACATATATTCTTCAGAAAGAGAAGAGGCGGTAATAAAGGAAAGATTACTAACTTCTTGATTTGATTTATTTACAAGCTATATTATAAATATATATATTATAATATTCATAGTAAGGTGTACCGTTCAATAGAGATTTGGAAATTATATATGTATTTTAATACAATAGTGTATGGGATTGTTAGTTAATTGAATTCTTTATTTTTTTAGTATTGATGTTTAAAAAACTTTTTAGAAAAAAAAAAAAAAAATAAAATTATATATTTACCTTTGTCGTAGCTGTGGATTTCCAATAGGTTTGAACCTTACCTCCAATTTCTAAAGATGGATGAGAGAATGGAGAAATGGAAAATATTTTCAAGCAAAGTTTACCAATAACATGTAAACGAGAATCCATTAAAGAAACGGTACATTGTTCAATAGGATCAGAACCATCGCCTCGACCATTTTTAATAATTTTTTTTATACATTCAGAAAGAATCACAGCTTTACCAATTAATTGATTACTAAAGGCACGATCTACCATAATTTCAACATTTACATCTTGATCTTTATCAATAAAAAATGTAATTAATTTATCTTCCGGTTTTTGTGGTAAAATAATATCATAGGGGATACTACATTCTGGATCGGTACGAATAATTAAACGAAGAGAACAGAAATTCTGAGTTCCATAAATCGTTAATGGGGATTGATTTGGATCGGTAAAATTTTCTAATTTTATTTGAAGATAAATTCTTTTTTGTAAATAATTATGACCATAAAGTTTAAATGGTACCAAGGGTGGTGGTAAGGAAAGTGGTGGTAAACTATCTATATCTAAATTTTCATCATTACCAATATCTGAAAATAAATGACTTGGGGCTATAGGAATAATGCGAGAATTTTCAGGGATTTCCATGATGGAATGATAGGTATCATTAACCGTTGCTAGTGAATGGTTATTTTCAGTTTGTTCTCGATCATTCATTGTACATGATTTAACAAATGACATGGTGTCGTCTTCTGGATCAAGATTTTCGGATTTTAATGGTAAATTTGACTTGTTTAAACCAAGTGATGATGTATCTTTTATTTTAATACGCTTATTATTATTATTGTTATTATTATTATTATGTTGTTGTTGTTGTTGTGGTTGATAATCATTAGTAAAAGAAGTTGTTTCATGGTCATCCTCATCATGATCCTCATCACGATAAATGTTCAATTTATTTGAAGGGGTGCTGATCGTGTTCTCCGTCGTCGTACTTGTTGGATTGACAGTGGCCATGGACGTCGGTGAGGAAGGATTTATAGAATAGATAGCTTCATTAATTATTTTATGTTTGGCTAGGTTCTTATGGCTCCTATGGTTCCTATCTGGGGCGTCTATGGCCATCATAGAATCTTGAAGAAAATGATGGTGGTGAGATGTTCCTGTGGAGGAGGATGAAATAGGAGGATCGTAAGAGGTAACTTCTAATGATTCTGGATCCATTATAAAACTTTTAGATTCCATCAATTTTGCATTTGGCGATAAAAGTTGGGCGATTTTAATATGGCCATGATATAAAGCATAGGTTAATGGATACCAACCATATTCATCTTTTATATTTGTTTTACAGCCAGAGTCCAGTAGTATTTTAACACAATCAATATGACCATCGGATAAACAATAAAATATTGGTGTCCATCCATTATCTTTATCTAATCCGTTAATATCGGAACCATGATGAATAAGAATTTTAGCAATTTCAGCATGACCTTCTCTACACGCTAAATGAAGGGGAAAGAGACCATCTGAATTCATTTCTTCTTTCACACCATGCTCTAAAAGGGTTAATAAAACATTTTTATGACCATATTCGCAGGCAAGGGAAAGTGGATGATATAATTTTGTTAGAGATGTGGTAAAATCTATACTTTTATAATTTTCTAAAAGTATTTTTAAACAAGATGAATGCCCACGAACAATGGCATAGAGGGTTGGAGAGTAACCATCTTGATCAATATCATCAAAAACATCATCAGATTTATTTGATTTAACTGATATTGGAGATGAAATTTGATTATTGAAAGCTTGAATAAAGAAATTGGTACATTCAATATCACCATTCATGGCAACATAATGAAGGGGTATTCTACCAAATATATCATTTTTATAAATATCAGCACCGTTTTCAACACAAAATTTCATTAATTCTACTTGATTATTGATTGCTGTTAAGTGAAGACAGGTTTGATGTTTAATTTTATCAAAATAATTAAAATTAATGGTTCTTGGTTGAATTTCAAGGATAAATATATTAATAATATTTAAAATATCTTGAATACTTATTTTCTATTATATAAATAAGTTGGTATAAAATATTTTTTTTTAAAAAAAAGGGTAATTATTTAGTATAGATATATATTAAAATAATAAAAAAAAAATTTGTATAAGAATATATAGAATAAATACAAATAATAATATATATCTGCTGTTTTTATTTTTTTTTTTTTTTTTTTTTTTTTTTTTTTTTTTTTTTTGGCTTTAATATATATTTGTTATTATTTGCTTTTTTTTATAATTTTTTTTTTTTTTTTTTTTTTTTTTTTGCAAACTTACATTTACAAGAGAAGATTTATTTAACGATGAGTTTATAAAAATTCCAGATATAGAATTTTGTAAAGAAGATGAAGAAGGTTTTCTTTCCAAAAGTTCATTTTTATCCTTTTCTTTATTAAGATTTATATTAGGATTATCGATAGTACTGGTAGTGGTTAATTCGGGATTAATTACATTATATTTACATTCCTTACACAACCTTAAAAAAACTCTATTATAAAAATCTTCATCGGAAGCATTTTCAATTAGGGGTAATGCTTTATGTAAATTTTGTTTCATTTCTTCGGTTTTACCAGAAAGAATTAATCGAACGATTAATCTTTCATAATTATACAATAAATTATCTTTGGGTGCGACAAGTGTAGATGATTTTAACGATTGACTTGGGAAATTATCAATATCTGTTTCTTCCGGGATACTTTGTTTTAATTCATTAAAATGATGTGTGGCTGTTTCTGACATTTCATTAAGAATAGTACGATTAAAACATGGTTGAATTTCAACTTGCCTTGCTAAATACATATCTTTTGTTATCGATTTTGTTCGTTTATCCCATTTTTTTAGAATTTTTCTAAAACCAACAAAATTCACTTCAACAAATTCCTATTTTTTATTTTTATTTTTTGGTTATTTCATTAAAAATAGAAGCAATTTAAATAATAATAACAATAATAATAATAATTTAAGCATTACAGAAACATAATAATTTATATTTAAATTTCAAATTTTTTTTTTTTTAAAATTTCATTATGATTTGAAAAATGAAATATTTATATATTTACTTGAAGTTTAGTAACATCGTTTAAAAAATAATGAAAAAGGGAAGCTAAATTGATTAGGGATTCATCTGAAATGTGATTTTTCTTGGATTGATTAATAGTTTTAATTTCTATTAAATTTTGTAGTCTTATCTTATATTCTGATTCCTTTTGAAGATAAAATGTATTAACCTACATATTTAAGTAGTTATAAAATAAATAATTTTTTTTTTCATTATTATTATCATAGTTCCAAATAGATTTTTTGTAAACAATATATTGTCTCTATCATTTATTATTGTTATTCTATATTTCTAATATATGACATTTATTATAGTATATTAAGGAATTATACCTTTTCTAATTCACATTCAAGATTAAAGAAAAAAGAAGTTTTTAAATCTGTCATTTCTTTTGATAAATTATCATCAGTGCCCGGTGGATTAGGTGCAGTAATAGTGACAGGGTAAGAAGGTTTCCCTTCCTCCAAAATATTGATATTATTGATAATCTTTTTCAAGTCTTTTCATTGTAAAGATTTTATGCAATAGTTATTGAAGATAATTATAGGGATATACATTTTAAAATTCTTAATATTTTCTTTTCTCTAGGATAATAATAGTGTTGCTATAATCATTATTAATTATTTTAATAATAAATACCCTTATAGGACATATAATTTCTTGACCATTCTCTTCTTTGAATTTTTTGAATATGCTTACCAAACTATATTTTTAAATGAAGTATACATTTTTTTTTTTTAATATATTTTTTCCCAAAAGATTAAAATAAAAAAAAAATAAAGTCAATTAACCAAATAGTAATAGTATTTTAATAATAAGAAAAAGTCTCATACAGTTAAATATGAGAATGTAATTTTATTATATTTGAATATAATGGTACATAGGATATATATATATTTTATGTATATATGGATATAAAGAATTTTCTATTTTAAATTACCTTCATTATTTCCTATAAAATATTGTTTTAAACTTTCTTTAATACTATTGAAATTAAAAAATTTGTGTATGCGTGTGTATGTGTGTGTAGGAATTGTATAAATAAGAAAATAGAGGTAAAATGTATGAATTAGGTATGAAATATCAACTTTTTTATTCTTTATTATTAATATAAAGAAGAAGGAAAGAAAAAAAGTTGAAAAAAAAATAGTCAATGTTATTGAATATTAAAAAGAATTTTCATAGATATAACTTTTTTTTTTTATTGTATTATTTAATAAAAAAGAGGTTTCCTGTTTTCTTTGCCTTTTTTTTTTTTTTTTTTTAATTATTTAAAAATATATATAATATAGTTTAATAAATTTAATTTTTAATAGTTTAAAAAGAAAAAGAAAATTTAAATTATTGTATTTATATATATTTTTATTATTTATCTAGAGTTTACTTTCATATAGAAGATTATGAATATTGACTATATATATATATATATATTTTTTTTTTTTGTTTTTTTTGTTTTATTATTATTATTATTTTCTATTCGTAATAGACTATAATTCCATTCACATATATATATATACGTATATATAAATGGATTATCAAATAAAGAGATTATTTTTTTTTTAAAAAAAAAAACGTAATTTTACAAAGAGAATATATATTTTATTTTAAATAAAGTCTATAACAATAAATATATAAATCTTTAAAAAAAAAAGATTTTAAAAAAGGGATGGAATGTTGCCTTTTTTTTTTTTTTTTTTTTTTTAATTATATTTTTTTTATATTTAAAAAGTTTAATTTTTTTTTCCCGTTTTTTACTATCAAAAAAAAAAAAATACAGAAAACAAAATTTTAATCATATATATTACAATATATTACAATATATATTTCATTAATTCAAATAAATTAAAAAATAAAACAAAAACTTTTTTAAATAATGAAAAAGGACTTTTATAAACCTCGGAAGTAGAAAGTAAAAAAAAAAAAGTATAGTACACTTTTAAAATAGTTATTACTTTTATACTAAAGACTAATCATTTTATTATTTATTATTAATAAGAAAAGAAAAGGTTGAAGGTTTACATCTTCCATTATAATAAAATATATTGCCTACATGTCCATAAGGAAAGTTTAACTTTCAATTCTATGTATTAGATAGATGATTGATGTAACATCGATGTTCTTGGTTCATAATGATAAGTTTATTATTGAATTTATGAAATAAAAAAAAAAAAGTACCTTTAATGGTTAGTCTTTAAAGACTTACACTCTATGAAATAGGAAAATTCATCTTTTTCAAAAAAAAAAAAAAAAAAAGTAACTCTTTTTAAGAAAGAAAATTATCTTCACTCCTCATCATTATCCCTTTATAGTTATATTGTATTTTGTATAGGGATGTCATAATACCAATTCCTTTATACCTTTTCTTAACCTAATAATTAATGGGTATAAATACTTTTTTTTTAAAAAAAAAAAATCAAAAGTAGTTTTATAACATTATACCCTATTTTACATGAAAAAAAAAAAAAAAAAAAAAAAAAAAAAAACATATAATCTTTTTGATAAAAATAAATAAATGCTTTATTAAATATTATTATTATTTTTACAAATTATTAATATGTTTTTTTATATAAAATTATTTACTTTTTTATTATTACAATTAAATATTTAATCTCTATGATGCTTTGTACATGAAAATAGTATATTATTAATTATTATGTTATTTTATTATCTAATATTATATATATATATATATATTGAATTTTAAATATTATTTTTATTATTATTAAATATTTGGTTTTTGGTATATCTTTTTTTTTTTTTTTTTTTTAAACATTAGACAGAAATAGGGAAGAATAGGTTTTTAATACCATCTAGATTAATTAATAAATAGGTAAAAAAATTTTTGCATTGTATTAGTTTTTAAATTGAGAATTCATTTTTTAAATAAATTAATAATCGAATAAAAAATATATTCATTGTTTCTTGATATATTATATAACTTAATTTCTAACATACCCAATAATTCTCCACCAAAAACTACCTATTGTTGAATAAACACCGATAGTAATAAAACCAATAATGAAACCAACAGTCATAAAACGTTTAGTCTTAATATGGCTTTTACCTATTAAAGAATATGAAATATTTATATATTTATTAATCGATATTATGTTTAAGGAAAAAAAAAACGATTTAATTATGCATTCTACTTACTATAATACATAACCGTTGAACCACAAGAATAATGGGTCTTTACATTTAAAGAGTTTAATAGTTTTTTTTTTTTTTTTTTTAAAAAATAAAAAAGTATTAATTATATATATATATATTTATGTATATTTTAAAAAAAATTATTATTATTATTATTATTATTAAAAAAAAAAAAAAAGCATCTACATACCAAAGAAGCACAAAGTAAAGTATAGTAGGCTAAAAAGGCGACTGTTAATCCTTTTGGAATATTTAATTTTTCGGCAGCATTCATAAATGGACCTTTAAAATCATTTTTTAAATAATAAATATAAAATTATAAAAAATGATTAAATATCGTGTATAGACATATTATATATTATACTATTATACTATTATTCTATTAATCCTTTTAGAAAATAATTTAATTCTTTTTTTTTTTTTTAACTTACCAGCAAATGCGATAACGTGTCCAGTCTTTTAAATTTAAATTTATATAGAGTGTATATTGATTTTTTTTTAAGATTAAAAAAATAATAATAATAAAATATTTAAGTATTAAAAAAAAAAAAAAAACAGAATACGTACCACAGATGAAAAGAAAATCATAGTGATAAAGTAAAAGGTGAATAATAAAAATACTTGAGCTGGATAAATTTGTATTTTTTCAATAAATGTAGCAATGTAGTCACCAATTAAAGCAGAAATTCCAACTTCAGATAATTGATTTGCCATGACAATCATACCACCTAACCAAAAGAAAGTATCCCAAGCTAATATAACATTTTTTAAATTTATAATTATGAATTTAAAAAAACAAATAACAATTAGAAAAATAAAAAGTATATAATATAAATATATGATGTAATACATAATAAAACATACCTTTTTTATTAGTTAAAATGTTATCCCAAGTCATTACATTCAATGTAAGTAAAGATAATACACCAATAAATGTTACCAAGGTTGCATCAATTCCAGTAATACCAGCTGTAATCCATAATATTAAACAAATTATAAAAACAAAACATAAACTCTATTATATATAAAAGTATAAATAAAGTATATAATATACATATATATATGTTTGAAGAAAAAGAGTAAAAAAAAATTATATAATTAATATTATTGTGATATTATCAAACAAAATTAGTAAAGCCATATATTTTATAATAATAATAATAATAATAACCTTTTCGTCCTTTGTCATATCTTTCATTTGCCTCAACATACGTTCAGAATAATGTTGTGTATGTTCTAAACTCATATTTTCTTGCTTAAGATATTTTCCGATAACTTTTGGTGTAATACAAATAACAACAATTCCAGGTACAATAGAACCAATCAACCATTTCATAAAAGTTAAATCATATTCTAAACCATAAACAGAATTTACTTTACTAACAAGTACAGGATTAGAAGCTGAACCAGTTAAATAGATACTTGAAATGATTAAATTGGCATGATTACCACATAAGTACAAGAAATCGGAGACTTTTGATGAAACATGATAGTTTTGTGAAATATTTTCAATAATGGAAGCAATAATAGGTAATACAATACAACCACCACGAGCTATATCCCACATATTGATTATAAATATGAGAAGTTTAGGAAAATTTTTAAAAGTTAATAATTAAAGTTATTTTATTTCAAGAAATTAAATATGAAATGAAACAAATAAAATATATAATAGCATAAAAGGATAAACATACCAACGTTACTTGGAATAAATGGTGCAAGAACAAGTTCTATTATTTATACAAATTAAAAAAATAGAATTTAGATGATCTTTTTTTTTTTTTTTTTAAAAAAAAAATATTTAAAGAGATACCTACCAATAATAAATATAGCATAACCGATACCTTGTAAAGAAGTACCAAAATGTTTTAAAATAATATATGATACTCTTTTTCCAAAACCTGTATTCTATTTAATTATTAAAATATAAATTAGATTATTATTATTGTTAATATGTTGTTATTGTTATTGTTATTGTTGTCGTTTTTTTTAAAAAAAAAAAATTATTTAATACTTTTATGATGATATATACCTCAATACAATATCCAATTTGATAAGCGAAAAATACTAACCAATTAATTGGATCAGCAAAACTATATAACATATATTTTTATGAATGAAATAATCATTAATAATTATGAAACGCAATATATCAATTATTTGATCATTTTTTATATAAATACCCTGATAATGCAATAGCGAATGCACCCTTTATAAAATAATAATAAGAAGAAGAAGAATTAGAGTAATAATAATAATAATAAGAAGAAGAAGAAGAAGAATTAGAGTAATAATAATAATAAGAAGAAGAAGAAGAAGAAGAATTAGAGTAATAATAATAATAATAATAAGAAGAAGAAGAAGAATTAGAGTAATAATAATAATAATAATAAGAAGAAGAAGAAGAAGAAGAATTAGAGTAATAATAATAATAATAATAAGAAGAAGAAGAAGAATTAGAGTAATAATAATAATAATAATAAGAAGAAGAATTAGAGTAATAATAATAATAATAAGAAGAAGAAGAATTAGAGTAATAATAATAATAAGAAGAAGAAGAAGAAGAATTAGAGTAATAATAATAAGAAGAAGAAGAAGAAGAATTAGAGTAATAATAATAATAAGAAGAAGAAGAAGAAGAATTAGAGTTATAATAATAATAATAAGAAGAAGAAGAAGAAGAATTAGAGTAATAATAATAATAATAATAATAATAAGAAGAAGAATTAAAAAATATATTAATATTAAAATTATTTTTTTTTTCTAATGTATTTACCTTTGAACCATTACATTGATATATAGTTGATTCATCTTTACCCTCTATTGGTTTTCCACACATTGAACAATCTACCATTAAATTATTTAATGTACGACATTTAAAGTTTTCTGATAGAGATAAAAATGCCAAAGAAAAAGCAATAACAATTGAAATTCTAGCTTTAGTAAAAAGAAGCAGTAATACAATTCTTTTTTTTTTTTTTTCATTTATTTGTTTGTTTGTTTTAAAATAATAATTATAATAATTTTTAAAAAAAAAAAAAACATGGTTAATATAAAATAACTTAGTAAAAGAGAGTCAAATACATAAAATATTTTTAATATATATTCAAATTACAATAAAAATACAGCAAATAAATGCATAGAAGTTTTTGTTATTCCTTTATCTACTTTTGGAGGTATATTCCAAAATATTAATGCTACTAGAAAACATGCAATATAAACAATTAATTCTCTTCTAGAAAGGTGACGAGAAGGATTTGGAGTTGGCGTAGGAACTTGTTCTTTTAAAGATATATATATAATTAGGAATAAAGAATTATATCAAGAATAAATTGATATGAATTGATAATAATAATATTTTATTGTTAGTAACCGTTAAATAGGTTCAATATATTATGGTTATTAATATAAATAATAATATAAATGATATATATAGTATATATAATATATATAATATATAATATATATATAATGTGTATTTTAATATGAAATTGTTTTTTTTAAAAAAGAAAAAAAAGATAACAATTTTAATTTTATCATAAATTACATTTACCATCATTTTTATTAAGTAAACTTTTATATTCTTCATTGACGGGGTCATTCTCTACTACTTTAATAGCATCAAGTGTATTTCTATTATTTTCGTTTGAAGAGCTAGCAGTTTCCATTTTAAATTTCCTTTTTTTTTTTTTTTTTTTTTTTTTCGATAGGATAATTTATTTTTATTGATAAGAATTTAAAAAAAAAAAAAAATTGATAATGAAAATTCTTTATAATACTTTTTTTTTTTTTCAATGAAACTTTTTAATTTGTTTTTAATAGTAATATAAAAGTAAATATAGACAATATATATTTCTATATTTTTTCTATTTTATTTTTTCTATTTTTTATAATTTCCTCTTTTTTTTTAATTTCCTTTTGATAGTTGTGGTTTTTCCTTTTTTTTTTTTTTTTTTTTCTTTCCTTTTTTACCTAAAGAAAAGATAAATATTTATTATTTTATTTAAAAAAAATATTAAAAAAAAAGTAATTTTTTTTTTCTCTCTCTTCAAGTTTAAAAAAAAGTTTTTTTTTTCCTTTTTCCTTTCTTCTTTTTTTATATTTTTTTTTATCAAAAAAAAGTGAACTTGTGATAATTTGAAATAATAAAATTTAGATTAAAAAAATTCATTAAAAATAAATTAAAAATTTTTATCATTTGAAAACTTTTTTTAATATAAAAAAAATTAAAATTTTAAAATGTGGAAAAATGTTTTTATTTTAAATTTCTGATAAGAAATCAAAAAAAGATAAGTTTTTTATTTTATCATTAAAAAGTGTGGGAAAAAGTGGATGATTACGACAATAATTATAAATATTAACGATTACTTTGACTATTACTATTACTATTACTTTGACTATTACTATTACTTTGACTATTACTATTACTATTACTATTACTTTGACTATTACTTTGACTATTACTTTGACTATTACTATTACTATTACTATTACTATTACTATTACTATTACTATTACTATTACTATTACTATTACTATTACTATTACTATTACTATTACTATTACTATTACTATTACTATTACTATTACTATTACTATTACTATTACTATTACTATTACTATTACTATTACTATTACTATTACTATTACTATTACTATTACTATTACTATTACTATTACTATTACTATTACTATTACTATTACCGATTACTATTACTTTGACTATTACTATTACTATTACTATTACTATTACTATTACTATTACTATTACTATTACTATTACTATTACCGATTACTATTACTATTACTATTACTATTACTATTACTTTGACTATTACTTTGACTATTACTATTACTTTGACTATTACTATTACTATTACTATTACTATTACTATTACTATTACTATTACTTTGACTATTACTTTGACTATTACTATTACTTTGACTATTACTATTACTATTACTATTACTATTACTATTACTATTACTATTACTATTACTATTACTATTACTATTACTATTACTATTACTATTACTATTACTTTGACTATTACTTTGACTATTACTATTACTATTACTATTACCGATTACTATTACTATTACTATTACTATTACTATTACTTTGACTATTACTTTGACTATGTTTCTATTTTCAATTATGTATGGTTACTTGTTAAACTATAAAAATTTTTATTACATAAAAATAGATTAGTTAATGTATATATTTATCCCTCTTTTTTTTTTTTTTGATAGAAATATATTGATTTTTTTGTTACAAAATGGACTTTGTAATACCATTACAATTATTAATTTATATATATATAACCTTTTTTATAATAACCACTAATTCTTTTTATATATTATTATTTTTTAATAGTTTATTGATTTTTATTTATTTATTTGCATAGGTAGAATAATAGTTAAAAAAAAAAAAAGTTAATTCTATCGAGATAGATAAAAATAAAAGTTTTTTTTTTAAAAAAAAAATAATAAAAAATATACAAAAAAAAATTATATATTGTAAATAGGATAGAATCATAATTTTTCTAGTGTTAATCGTTTATAAATTAAAAAAAAAAAAGAAAAATAAAAAAAATTATAAATATATTATTTCTATTTTCTAGTATTAGTTAGTATTAGTAGTAATGTTTTTTTTTTTTTTTTTTTTTTTTTTACTACTACTACGATTATTAAATTTTTATAAAGGGTCATAAACCCTCCCTTTTTTTCCCCCTTTCAAATCGTTTATTCTAAATAGTGAACATCTTTATTTTTGGAAAATAATTTATCAAGTTCCCATGAAAGACCTTTCCATTCCATTTTTTCTTCATTTGTTAAATCAATATTACTTGTCCAGTTATTCTTTAATTCTTCCAAGAAATTATCCTTTTCTTGGTAAAGATTAATTGCCCATTGGTAGATACCTTCATCATCTGTTGGAATACTTTCAATTGGGAAACGACGAATATGAATATGGAATTGATAATCTGAAAGATCACTTGAAAGAATGGTTGCAATTGATGGTAATACACCAAAACCTTTTTCTTTATGTCTATAGGCAAGAGTAAAGTCATAGACATACTTGACATGAGAATCCTTGAAAGACTGTAATACATAATAATAAGAAAAAAAAATGTAATAACAACAATACAAAAAAATATACATAATATATAATACAAAATATATACATTTTATTAATATATTAACTTTTTTTTTTTTTTTTAATATTTTAAAATTATTAATAATCCATTATTTTTTTTTTTTTTTTTGACTTTACATTAATAGAAGCAGAAAATCCTTTAACTCTTGGAATTAAAACATTTTTAAAAATAGGTAAATTTCTTTCCTTGGCAAATTCATGACTCTAAAAAAATGTTAGAGATTATTTTATATACATTATTTTGATTAATATTGAAAATTATTAAAGATGTTTTCTGTTTTATCAATCTATATTAGGATGATTCTTAATAATTTTAATTATTATATAAATATTTACTTGAATTAATTTTTCTTCAGTAAATCTAGTGCCTTCCAAATAGGTAATAATCCAGACAGGTTCTTTATCATCCTTTATACCCTTGAAGGCTTTATCAATCATTTTTTTATCACTGGTCCAGTTTCGTTTAACGAAAATTTGTCCCATCAAATACATACCCCAACCAAAACCTGGTAACTAGATGAACGAACGATTGAATCGATAAAGAATGGTGTTAAAAAAATATTTCAACAATAATACTAATACTAATAATAATAATAAAAAATTATTCCATATTATTATATTTTGATATTAAAAAATTTTTTTTTAAACTTACAAATTTTAATGAATCTTTAGCAAAGTACTAAAAGTATTAAAATAAATAGATATTAAAAAAATTTATTTTTAATAGATGCATTATTTTAAATGTTATATACCATCAACATATTTTAATATTTTATTGGATACAATATAAACTATTTTTTATTTATTATTACTGCTACTACTACTACTACTACTACTACTACTACTACTACTACTACTACTACTACTACTACTACTACTACTACTACTACTACTACTACTACTACTACTACTACTACTACTACTACTACTACTACTACTACTACTACTACTACTACTACTACTACTACTACTACTACTACTACTACTACTACTACTACTACTACTACTACTACTACTACTACTACTACTACTACTACTACTACTACTACTATTATTATTATTATTATTATTATTATTATTATTATTATTATTATTATTATTATTATTATTATTATTATTATTATTATTGCTATTGTTATTTTATTTTACTTACCTTTAAACTTTTAACAGTTCTTTTTCTGAAAGCGACAGAATTAACCAAGACTGTTTATCCAAATATAAAATGAGAGAAAATGATATTAAAATATAAAATATAATAGTTATATACATATATATATAATAATATAATAATAATTAATTGTTTTGAAAAATTATTTCATTCAATGTAAGTTATAATATTTTTTTTTATAAAATGGAATTGAATTTTTCTTTTTTTTAAAAAAAAAGAGTTACTAACTAAAATCATCCCAGGAACGGTGATTTACAGCAACAATTGCATTTTCTTTTTCTGGTAATTCATCACCACTGTAGGTAATGGTTCCCTTGTGTTTTTTTTCGAAACAATCTTGAATAAGTACCCAAACACTACCAGCAAGACTAGCATTGAGATTTCTAGCCTTTTTTTTATTAACTTTGAATAAAGGTAAGGTGACTAATTGAACGGCGTTTAAAGCAACACAAAAACTATAGGTTTATTATTATTGTAGAGTGTAATTTATTATAAAAGCCAAAAATGTATGCATTAAGAGAAGTTATTTTTTATAAAAAAAAAAAACTTTGAAAATAAATTATTGATAAATTATTAATATTGAATAGCTTACGTGAAAATTCCTCCACCATATAAAGCTAAACTTCCTAAACGACTAGAACATTTAAACATTTTTAAAGATTTATTTCTTATTTTTTTTTTTATAAAATTGAAATGAAATTTAAATTTTTTTTGTTTATTATAAAATTGGTATAATTTAACTGTAGCCTTCTATTAATATTTTCAGTTCAATAATAAATATTTATTGAGTTTTATTCTTTTTTTATTTTTTATTATTTATTATTATTTTCTTTTTTATAAAGTCAAAGTTTCTACAAAGTTGACTTTTTTTTTAAAAAATTTTTTTTTTTTGATTGATTTTTCATTTGTCCTTTCATAAAACATCAATGTATTCTAATATATTGTTTAATATATTAGAATAAATTAAATTTTTAAAGTGGAAAAGAAATG
This sequence comes from Piromyces finnis, assembly GCA_002104945.1. NCBI lineage: Eukaryota > Fungi > Neocallimastigomycota > Neocallimastigomycetes > Neocallimastigales > Neocallimastigaceae > Piromyces > Piromyces finnis. The sequence goes on along the minus strand of MCFH01000019.1, from coordinate 283,641 downwards.
AACCGGGAAGATTTTTTTTAATTAAAAAGGAATTTCAATATGAAAAAAAAAAAAAAAAAAATTAAAAAAGGTGCATTTAAAGAAAAGAAAGAGCATTTCATTAAAACAATGAATAAAAAGAAAAGAAATTCATTATTTATTTTTTTTTAAATGATGATCATTAGTAATTATTATCATTTTTATATAATGAGGATTGATGATCCTTCTTAAAAATATCAGAATTCTTTCTTTCTTTTTTTTTTAAATGACATCCACATTTAAAATTTTGAACACTTTTAAAATAAAAAAGTTTTTCTTAATTATTTATAGGATTTTTATCGTAGATTTTATTAAATTTTATACTATCTATTAAATAGAAAAAAAAAACTTCTAGTGTAAATATACATAGAGAATGAAAATAAAAATGTATATTGAATTAATAATATAATGATGAACTATTTTAACTTTTTTTTTTTTTTAAAAAAAATGAAATACTATAATAAATTAGTTTATTTTGTTTATATAGATAGATTATTTCTAATTTCTTTAAATAAATAAATAAATCATATTCATCTGTATACATTTATATCTATTTATACCCTTATTTATTAATTAATATATATTTTTTTAAAGGGTAGCGTTTGAGGGAGGGTGGAGGTTTAATTTATTTATTCACTTTTACAAGCAGCAATAGCATTAATATATTTTGTAAATTGATCTCTACAAGTATTATACCATTTAACATTTAATTCATCGGAAACCTTGATACAAGTATCAATAAGGTTAGAAGCTTTTTCAAATAATTTATTACTTTCTTCAAGTATGGATTCAGCATCTAATGGATAATTTATAGCAGCACAGGCTAAATCATCTGTAGCTTCTGAAAAGTTCTTACCGGCATGTTCAGCAATACTATCGAGCCATTGATTAGCTTCAATACTAGTATCCTTTAAATATTGCTTCATGGTACGAGTTAAAATCTTTTTTAATAAAAAGTTTGACATCTTGAAAATATTGATAGTATTTTCTAAAAGAATTTTTTCAGTTTCGGTTAATTCTCTCTTAGTTTCACCGTCATCTTCATTATCACTGTCTAAATCGTCATCAAAGTCATCAAATCCATCATCTGGATTTTCTGCAGCTTCCTTAATTTCATTTAATGAATCACCAATAAAATCTAAAGTAACTTTTATTTTTTTTGAAGAAGCTTCTAAATTATTTTTGGATATCTTTTTTAAGGCATCACAGTTGGACCAAGTAATACCGGTATCTACTAAAGCACCTTGGAATGAATTAATAGAACTTAAGTTGACTGGAACTTTCATGGTTCCATTAACTAAAGTAGCAACACTTCTTAATAATTCTTTACTGATATCACGAATTTCTAATGATTGTGTTTTATTATTTCCATTCATTTTTTATTATTTTTTAAATATAATATGGATATATAAATATGTTAATATATGTAGATAGGAATATATGGGTATATGATAATTTGGTAATAGAGATATTGATTTTTTAATAATAAAATTGTAAAAAATTTTTTTATTCAAAATAAACATTATCGAATTTCATTATTAATATTCGTTTAATAAAATGATTTTATTTTTAGAGAATAGATTAAATGGTTTAAAGCAATTGATTATAATAGTATAAAAATAAAAATGATTTAGTTTTTCTCTTTTAAAAAAAAAACAGATTGCAAATAGAATTTTTATATTTTTTTTTAAATAATAATAATAAATATGTATATTTAAAAATATCATACCATTGTTGTAATTTAAACCTTGAGTTAAAGGAACAGATTCAACAATATTTACAAGATTTTCAATACTTTGTTGGAATATTGAACTGATCTCGATAACATCCTTTGGATTACATGGTGGCTTTGCAGTAATTGAGAATTTAGTAGCATTGGATGAAATTACTGAGACGGCATTATCTTTTTTTTTTTTTTTTTTCCATATAAGATATTAAATTTTAAAATGAAAAATTGAATCAATTTAAAGTTTGAATTTTATTATTGTTATTATTTTTTTGTAAAAAAAAAAAAAAAGGTATATATTAAATCTTTTACCTAATCTTTGGAAAAAAGTAGCATGGTTAAAATTGTCATGAGACATAAATAATTTTTCATTTGGGGTATTAATATCGTCAATATATTTTATAATTTTATTAACGAATTTGAATAATACGACGTCTAATTCCTTTTCAGCTTTTGACATTGTTTATTTTATTATAAAATTTTGAAAATAACTCTAAATGTTTGAAAAAAAAAAAAAAAAAAAAAAAAAAGAAAAATTAATAAAAAAATATTAAAAAATATTGGTTACACAGAAATTTCAATGGCCTATTAAAAAAAAGAAATGAAAAGTTGAGGTCTGGCTAAAAGTCTGGTAGAGGTCAAATTTCTTATGGCTAAAAAGTTTGGCTAAAATCACCAAAAAATCAAGGATAATTGGTAATTCATCATGATAATAATTAGTTAGTAATGGTGTTCATTCCTTTTATTTATAAAAGAATTAAAAATGTAATTTAAAAAAGAGAGAAAATTACTACTTTATTATTAAAGAAAAAATAATTATTTTGAAATTTATCTTTTAATAATAAAAAAAAAAAAAAAAGGAAAAACCAAGTATTTGAATTGTTTTTTTTTTTTTATTTATATACTCTAGTTAAAAGGATTGTTTAATATCTTTTATACTGGTTTTTTTTTTCTTTTAAAAAAATAATATTCAATGTATATATTTTTTCTTATTATACTTTTTTAATAAAACCTAATGGAATATATTTTTTAAATATTCTTTATTATTAATATATATATAATCGATTATATCTTTTTTTCTTTTGGATGATAAAACGATTCTACCTCTTTTTTTTTTCCTATCCATATTCATTTATCTATTCTTTTTTTATATACACTTTGAATAGAGAAGAAACAACAGCAGCAACAGCAGCAACAACAACTTCTCTTTGAATAAAAACTTTTTTTGTCAAAATTAAAAAAATGAATAAACTTTATTTTATATTATTATAATAAAAAAAATTTATTATTATAAAATCAAAGAAATTTTAAAAAAGGAAATATAAAAACTTTTTTTTTTTTTTTTTTTTTTTTTTCATTTAAAACTATTCTTTTAGTGAGGAATAATTTAAGAGAGAAAAAAAAAAAAAAGGAATTGGTCATAGAGAATAAAAATTTTATTGAAATTATATATATCAAGAAAAGAAAAAAATACATAAAAAAAAAAAATAAAATATTCATGGCTCCTTCAGGACATCCAAAAAAGAATCTTATATTAGTTGGTGAGGGTTTTTCTTATTTAGTTAAACCATGGGATGAAAGTCAAACAGGAATTATTCCAACATTTTTAAATGATAATACTTCAGTTCCTCTTAATAATTTAGATAGGTTAGCTAAAGAAGGATCCTCAGGAACACTAATGATTGAAAAATGGAATTTTGAAGGTAATACTAATGTTTCTTATTAAAAAATAAATATTCCATTTGAAAATCTAAAACTCAAAACAAAATAATAAATATCTTTCGTTTTCCATTATAAGAATACTTAAAATATTGTAAAAATTGTTAAGTTTAATTAAATACAAAATATTCAATTATTATTTTTTAAATAATTACAAAAAAATAAATTTAATAATTAAAAATGTTTGATTCATTTCCATTTTTGAAGTTTTGCTTTTTTTTTTTTTTAAAAAAAAAAATAGAAATTAAGGAAATAATATTGATTCCAATTTTTTTTATTATTATTATATTATGCTATATCATTAAATATCTAAATATATTTATTTTTATTTATATATTGTAATTTCCATTATTATTATTATTATTATTACTCTAATTCTTCTTCTTCTTCTTCTTCTTCTTCTTCTTATTATGTTTCCTTAATTATCTATTCAAATTGTAGGAAGTTCTGAAAATGACCTTCTTCAATTGTTAGGATATGCCAATATTGAAAAAGAAAAGGTATTTTATATTATATTTTTACGGTTAAATGACTTAAGTACTTTTTAAAAACATTTTTATATCACCAAATATTTTAACCCTACCTTATTATAAAATTTTCAAACAATGTATAAAAAGATGTCTGAGACATTAATGCAAAGGTAATACATTTCCAATGTAAAAATAAATAAATAACTATAAATATAAAGTCGCACTATAATCCTTTTTTTTTTAAAAAAAAAAAAAAAATTTCAAAATACTAATTTTTTTATATTATTTTTATAATATTTTTATTTTTTATTTTTTTTTAAAATGGAAAAGATATGGAAATATTAAAATTAATGTTATTTCAAATGTTGATACTGTTGTATCCACTCTTAATGAAGCTAAAGCTGTTAATCAAGCCTCATTATTAAATATTGATTATAATTCAAAGGAAGACATAATTCAATTAACTAAAGAATATTTAGAAAATGCCTCTGTTTTATTTATTCATTTAAAGTTAGATAGTAGTATGGTTAAAAATGGTTTTATTTGTTTTGATAATATAATATCAGAATATATTGATAATGATGATATTGGATGTGTTGTTGCTCTCTCCTATGCTGATAGATATAATAACGCTATTAAAAAATACTATGAAAACCCACAACTTCATTGTGATTCCTATCAATTAAACAATTTTGTTCTTCCACAACAATCTGGATGTCATAAAGCCGGTCTTTGTGTTGAAGTTGAAGAGTAAGTTTAATTATTCTTATATAAAGCTATAAAAACCTCCCTCAGATATCGAAATTATTTGATTTATTAAACTTTTTTTCATTATTATTATTATTACTATTATTATTGTTATTATCATTCTTAAAAAACGATTAACCCTGAATTACTTTAAACTCTGTAAATACCAATTTTCATTAATGAAATGAAATTATTAAAACAAAATTATATATTAAATAAATATTAGTGTACCAATATCTGTATGCTACAGACATAATGGATCCATTCGTTGTGATAAACGTCAAAAATTCTCTGAAGAAGATTGTAAAAATGGAGGAAATAATTCTATTTTAACTTATCATTTTCTTGCCGAACTTGCCTTTAAATTAGGTTTTACTTCAAAATTTGGTGCTTAAATTCAAATAAATAAGTAAAAAAAAAAAATACTTTCATTACGCTAATATCATATCAAAGAAAAAATAATAATAAAAAAAATAAAATTCATAAATGTACTTTAAGTTTTACTTATTAATATTTAATGCACTCATGTAAATTATTAATAAAAGTATGTATGAATACTATAGAATCAAGTTACTACCAAAGTTAATATATTAAATCCTTATATGGTTTTAATCCTACCTTTAGTTATAATTATTATTTATTTATTTATTTATTTATTTACTTATTTTTTCATTCATTTAATAATTATAGTTATTATTGATTGATTGATTCATTCATTCATTTACTTTTCTACTGCCATTAAGGTTACAATTTTCATTAAAGAAATTTTAAGAAATTCTTTTTTTAATTAATTCTATGATAATGCTAAATTTGTACCAAAAAGAAAAAAAGATTAAATTATTTTACATTCAAAGGAGAGTGAATAACAATAAAATAAAAATAAACCTATTTCTTTAGATGCCATTATAATAAAAAAAAAATCTATAAAATAGGCCTTTTTTCTTTTCTTTTTTGCCTATTCCTTTTTTTGTTATGAAGGTCACAGCAAACGTTCTTTTTCATTTTCTGTTGGTACTTTTGATTTTAATAAAGTTAATATATTACTTCATATATTATAAATTTATTTTTAATTTAAATAAATATAAATCATTGATGAAAAAACTAATATATTAAATGTTAATTGGTTGTCAACTCATAAAATATTTCAATAGAATTATTAATATATAAAGTTTGTATTCATATATTAATATTAAATTATAATATATGACAAAGTATATTTAATAATAAAAGAAAGTAGTTGGATTAGTTCGAAATTCTACTATTTTTTAATTAATTTATATTATATATTACAATATATTGCAATATGTTATTAATTAATTTTTATATCATTTTTTTTATTCCTTTTTTTTAATATAACAGCAAAAAATAAATAAATAAATAAATAATAAATAAATAAATAAATAATAAATAAATAATAAATAAATAAATAAGTAAATAAATAAATAAATAAATAAATAAATAAATAAATAAATAAATAAATAAATAAATAAATAAATGAATGAATAGATAAATAAATAAATAAATAAATAAATAAATAAATGAATGAATAGATAAACAAAAAAAATGGCACAAGTTTTTATAAATGTATGCCAATAAAAAAAAAAACAATTTTTTATATATAAAAGGAAAAATCGCTTATTTATTTTCACTTTTTTTAAAATAAAAAAAAATTAACGATTTATATATATTTTTTTAAATTTATTATAAAAAAAAAGTAAAAGTACTTTTATTATAAAAGGAAACTGAAAACAAATATAATCGCAATTGTATATTATTTTTTTTTTATATATTATAGACTGAATAAATAAAATTAACGCTTTCTTTAAGAATAAAACTTTCTATTTTTAAACTATTAACTCAAAACAAAACAAACTACCAAATAAATAGAATAAATATTTCAATTGACTAAACAAGACACTTTAAAAAAATTATAAAAAAATTATACATATATATATAAATCAAAATTCAACATGTCTTTATTATACACTCACTCTAGAGAATTAAATGCTTCATTAAACGAATTAAAAGAACCTTCTTCAAATACTGACTGGATTTTATTTGGATATGAAGGTGATGACATTACTTTAATTAACTCTGGTTGTAAGTATTTACTACATTAAAAATAAATATAATGTTTCGAGAAATAAAATCTATTATTTTATTTATCGAAAAAAGAAAACAATAATAATAAAAAAAGAAAGTAAATACTAAAAGGTCATTAAAAAAATTATTTTTATTAAAAATTTATATAAAAATATATATTTTAGCCAATGGTTTATCAGAAATCAAGGATGAATTTGACGAAGAATGTGTTCAATACGCTTTATTAAAAATATTTGGTATATATTAAACATAGTATTATAAAATATTAGTATGAGGCTATTTCAATATCCAAAATAGTTAATAATACTCATTTTTTATTTTATTTTATATAATAAACAAGATGAAACAAGTAAAATGTTAAGATATATATATATTGCTTGGGTATGCATACTATTAAAATATAATAATAATTAAAATTTTCAATTTTGAAATATATATAATAATTTAATAATAATAATTAATAATATACTAAATAAATACATGAATATAGTGTGGTGAATATGCTCCACCATTCCAAAAGGCTAATTTCAGTCAACATTCTCAAATTATTGAAAACTTTTTCAAAGTAAAAATAAATTTATTTTATTTAAAATTATACTTGACATATTCAAATATTAATGCTTTTTTTTTTTATCAAATATTTATAATATTTGTGTATTTGTATTTATAAAATATTTTATAAACTCTCAAATATTTTATGGTCATTAGGGATATCATGTTAAAATTAATGCACGTTGTTACGAAGATGTTGAACCAGAAAATATTATTAACAAGGTCCAAAATTCTTCATTTATTAACTTTTCAGCAAAGGTTGCACCAGTTCCATTTAAAAAACCAATGATTAATCTTCCAAATAAACCAGCTAACCCACAATTACAAAAACTTCCAACTCCAAATCAATTAAAAAATATGGAACCAACTCAAACTTTTAAACTCGGTATTAAGAAGCCAGAATCAAAACCAGTTCCAAATACTACTGTTAATCCAGATCCAACACCTGTTTCTAAGGCACCATCGGCTGCTCCAGTTCCAAGACCAAATCCTTTAAATCCAAGAGCTAACCCATTAGCCCCAAGAGCCAATCCATTAGCTCCAAAACAAAATTATTCTAGTCCAGCTCCAGTTACTGCTTCAAAACCAACTCCAGCTGCTTCTACTACTACTACTACTACTAATCCAATATCACCACAACCAACCAGAGCTAATCCATTATCACCACAACCAAACAGAGCTAATCCATTATCACCACAACCAAACAGAGCTAATCCATTATCACCACAACCAACCAGAGCTAATCCATTATCACCACAACCAACCAGAGCTAATCCATTATCACCACAACCAGCTAGAGCTAATCCATTATCACCACAACCAGCTAGAGCTAATCCATTATCACCACAACCAACCAGAGCTAATCCATTATCTCCAAAGCCAATTAGATCTAATCCATTAAATAAAAATGCTCCAACAACTGAACCAACTTTCTATAAGACAGCTGATGTTCCAAGAGTTAATGTTAGTACTGGTGTTTTTGATAATGTAAAGATTGAACCAACCTCTGAACCAGCTGTGGAAAACGATAGTATTGATACTACTGCTAGAGAATCTGTTGCAAATGTTAGAAAAATGTTTGAAGTAAATATCAATAAATTTTTTATAAATTATAGAAATGAATTTTCATAAAATTAGAAAAGAAGAAAATTTTATATAAAAAAATAGGCATCATTAATAGAATATTTATTATAGATAATTATAAATTATATATATTAGTAAATTATTAGATAAAAAAAAATATATTAAATAAAATATATATTTAAATATAATGTCATTTCAAAAAAAAAAAAAAAAAGGAAACATAATCAACAATAATAATCAATAGATATTAATTTTCTATTATTTAAAATTTTATTTATGCCTCTTTTTTATTTTTTAATAGCAAAAACCAGAAAAGAAAATAAATAAGATTACTCTTAAATCAGCCTTCTTTGATAATCAAAGTACCAATAATTATTCAGCACAAAGAAAGGTTAGAGAAGAAAGATTAAGAAGAGAACAAGAAGATAATGCTTTACGTGAAAGAGAAAAGCTTGCCAATCAACAACGTGAATTACAAGATGAAATTTCAGAAACTAGAAAAAGTAATCCATTAAATTCACCAAAATCAACACCAGTTACCATTACAAAAACTAATCCATTAAATAATTCCCTTCTCTTTTCAGCTCCAAAATCCAATCCATTAAATGCTAATAGCAGCAGCACTCCAATAACTATTTCAGAGAATAATCCATTCAATACTAATAAAATGAACCCATTAAATACTAGAGCTAATCCATTAAGTCCACCAAAAAGTAATCCTTTAAATACTAGAGCTAATCCATTAAGTCCACCAAAAAGTAATCCATTAAATATTAGAGCTAATCCATTAGCACCACCAGCTTTACCTGAAAGAGATACTCCACCAGCATTACCACAAAGAGAAAATCCATTAGCCCCACCACCATTACCTCAAAGAGAAAATCCATTAGCCCCACCAGCTTTACCTCAAAGAGCTAACCCATTAGCCCCAACAGCTTTACCTCAAAGAGCTAACCCATTAGCCCCACCAGCTTTACCACAAAGAGAAAATCCATTAGCACCACCACCATTACCAGCTAGAGAAAACCCATTAGCTCCACCACCATTACCTCAAAGAGTATTAGATTCTGGTAAGGAAAAGAAAGAACAAGAAGAAAGAGAAAGAAAGGAACGTGAAGAAAGAGAAAGAAAAGAACGTGAGGAAAGAGAAAGAAAGGAACGTGAAGAAAGAGAAAGAAAAGAACGTGAGGAAAGAGAAAGAAAAGAACGTGAACAAAATAATACTAGACCTTCTATTTCTGGTGTAAGTATTAACATTCCAGCTAATTTAAATATTTAAATATTGCATATATAATGAAATTTATATTTATTCATACTAATTTTAAATTTCTTATTTTAAATTAATGCTTCCTTTTTTTTATTACAGAGTAATAACAATGATTCAGCCATAGTCTCATATGATTATGAACCACAAGAAGAAAATGAAATTGCCTTAGTTGAAGGTGAAATCATTAAGAATATTATTCAATTAGATGAAGGTTGGTGGCAAGGTGAAAACAGTAAAGGTGAAATTGGTTTATTCCCATCTAACTATGTTGAATTAATGCCAGCAGCATCAGTGGCCTCAACACCAGCTCCAGCACCAGCTCCAGTTGCTAACAATACCCCATCAGCTATTGCTCTCTATGATTACGATGCCCAAGAAGATAATGAAATAACTTTTAAGGAAGGTGATATAATAACAAACCTCAATTTTGTTACTGACGATTGGTGGGAAGGTGTTGTTAACGGTAAATGTGGATTATTCCCAGGAAACTATGTTGAAGTTAACAAATAATTTTTTGTATTTAACTATATCAAAGCATCACCCGTTTTCTTTTTCTTTTTTATACAAAAGAAAAGAATAAATTATAAACTATCAAAAACATTTAAAAAAAAAAAAATTTTTTTTTTCTTTGTTAAATATATCTTTTCAATAATAATAATAATAATAATTACTGTTAATAATATTGACTAGCATGTTTTTATATATATATATTAATTGACATAATATTAAATAAGTTTTACCAAAAACCGAAAAAAAAAAAACTTTTTTTTTTTTTTATTATTTTTATATTTACTTTTACATCAAATTTAGAAAAAAAAAAAAAATAAATAAAAGAAAAAAAATATAAAAAAAAAAAAAAAAATGAAAAGTTTTTTTTTTTTTTTTTTTTTATTTTCAGTGAAATATGTTTGAAGAACGAACATTTTTTATTGAATTATAAAAAAAAAAAAAATATATAAAAAAAAGTATAAAAAAAAATTATATTCATTTTATAGATAAAATAAAAATAAAAAATAAAAAATAAAAAATGTTTTTTTTTTTCCTTTCCTTTTTTATTATTATTGTTGTTTCGTTGTGTATCCTTTGACAAAGAATGGTTCTTTGTAAAACTTTTTTTTTTTTTAAATATTTTTATGCCATTCAAGAAACAAAATCTTACTTTACAAGAAATAAACAAGGTTTCATCCTTTTTTTTTTTAAAAAAAAAAAAAATCCAAAAAAAAAAATAAAAATAAAGTCTAGGATGGTGTAAAAAAGTATGTTAATAAAAGGAATACGATGAGATTTACCGATGTTTATAAAATTGTATCGTAAATATATTATTATTTCAAAAAAAAAAAAATTGAATATTTCTTTATTTTCGGCCGGCTAGACAATAAAAAATTTTTTTCATAAACTCTTGGATTAGAAAGGTTTTCAACTAATGAGGATAAAACAAAAAAAAAAAAATTTTTTTAATTATTTCTTACTCAGGCAATTCCATTTAAATTTAGAAAAGGTAGGCAAAGGCTTAAATTTTTAAATTTTTTTTTATTGAACTATATTTAAAAAGAAAATTGATGATGATGTTTACCCATTGATTGAAAATTAAAAACTGTATTATTATTTTAACATCTATATCTTTTTTTTCTTCTTTTTTTACTAAAATGTTACTAATAATTTATATATATATAAAAAAAGGCTCAATTTCTCATATTTTAATTATTTTAAATAGTTATATTTTATCAAAAACATTATAAATTATATCAAATGACATGGTATTTAGAAAGTAAAAGACAGAAAAAAGTTATACAATTTTAAATAATTTACAATTGTCAATTTTTTTTTTAAAAGAGTATTCATTATTTACTTTTAATTATATATTGTAATGGAATAAGATAGTTTATCGTATTATTCTTATTATCCATTCTTGTTGGTGGGGGTGTTACTAATAATTATTTTTCACTTTTTAAAAAAGTATTACACACGAGATATATAAATTTAATAATAAAATAAATATAAAAAGAAAGTTTTACTCTTTCAATCTTTCAATAAAGTAAATAACAATTGAAAAAAAAAAAATTAAACTTTTTATTTTTAAAGTGCAGAAAATTTTATTGTATTATTTTAATTCTATAAATAATTATTAAAAATAAAAAAAAAAAAAAATAGAGTAATATGCCTATTGTATTGTATTATATATAGTGTTATAGTATTATAAAAATCATTGAGGATATATATATATATAAATTATTATTATTATTATTATTATTATTATTACTTTTCATATAAAATTAATGAATTGAATAATGATAAATCTTATTCATTACTTATATGAAAAATCCAAACTTCTTATTATTAGCTCTTGATGCCATAACTTGTTCATGTTCAAGAGTTGTATCTATATTTTTTATTAAAACTTTTCCTATATCTTTTGCGGTCTTCATATATATACATATACATTATAATTAATGATTATTAGGAATAAATATTATTATTATTATTATTATTATTATTATTATTTTAAATAAAATTTATATATTTTAATCGTTATTTAAAAGATAAAACTTTTACATATTTTTTTTTTAAAAAAAAAAAAAAACTTACACGTATCATTTCTGTTAATAAACTTGGATTTAAACTTCCATATAAACTTTTTTGCATTGCACATATTTCACCACTCTTATTAACAGCTATAATAATTTTGGTATCTGTACATAACTCTTCCATAGCTGTAGCATCAATAATATACTTTTGACCAATCTTTTATAACATATTTTATATTAAAAAGTGTTAATATCTTTAATTAATATCAAATAATACATTTTAATATTGAAATGATTTGTTTTTATTTTTTTTTATAATTTTTTGTAAAATATATTTTATATTATTTTATTTTTAATTTTTTTTTTTTTTTTTTTTATAATTTATTTTTTTATAACCGTATGTAAAATATATACCTTATTTAACGTTACGGTTACAGGAACATCTTCCCAACCCTTAATTTTTTCGGCATCTTCAATATCATCTGAAATTTCAAATTCTAATTGACCATTACCAATATCTTGAATTTCTACTTTTGGAATTCTTGTGTTTTGAAGTGCTGCTCTTGTAGCTAAAAAAATTGTATCTAATAAATTACCATCATAATCTAAAACTAAAACATCAACGTATATAACCCAACATTGAGCTCCTGGTATAATACATAAACTCTTTAAATCAATACCACCTTGTGGTCCATTTAATACACGATTCATAATTTGAGATAATTCATTATTTATATCGTTTGCACCTCTTCCTTCAAAATCTCTTGAAGCGCTAGGTGAACTATTTTTTTTTTGTTATTATTTTATAAATAAAATTATATAAATTTAATATTAAAATATATATACAATAAAAAAAAAAGGATTAATATTATTAAAAATTATGAAATTTATTTTTTTTTTAAATTTTTGTAATTTTATATAAATAGACGTAAAATTCAAAATTTAAACTTTTATAGAAATTAATAAGATGAGGTATTAAAAATAGGTATTTACCATTCAACTGAACAAACAATTCTTCCTTTATCATTTTCACTTTGACTATTTACTATATCTTGTTCTTGTTCATTATTGTTGTCGGATGTTGTATTTGAAACAATATCTCCAATTTCAACCTTAACACCAATTAAAACATCAGTTTTGCTTAATCTTAAACGACATGAACCACTTGCTTGTGATACAATTCCTGTTTCAATAATAAAATCTCTGTAAGCTATACGTGTACGTCCATCATTTCTAAGATCTGATTCAATTCCCTTAGTAATGAAATCCTTTTCTGAAGGTGATATTAAATTCATTATTTATGTTATTTTTCTCTATAAATTTAATAAATATCTTTAAATTTTATTATTATATTGATAATTTCCTCTTTTTTAATACACTTTTTATTCTTTCTTTTGAATAAATATATAAATTTTTAAAAAAATAATGTGTTAATGATTATTTTATTTATAAAATTTTTAGTTTTTTTTTTTCTCTATTTGTTATATAAAAAAATAAATCATTCAACAATTTAAAAAGTAAATATATTCTGAAATATGATTGGTTAATCATGCTTTATTTTAAATTTCAATTTTTAAAAAAGTGAAAGAAAAGACTTTGGTAAAAAGGAAAATTGAAATAATTAAAAGGAAATAGAGTTAGAAAAAAAAAAGTTAAAAAAAAAATAAAAGTGGAATCAATATATTTATTGATATATTTTATATTCTTTTCTCATTTTATTTTTTTTGTTAGTATAATAAAATGAATGAATGAATTTAAAAACTCTTTTTTAATAATAAGATTGACCGTAGAAATTACAAAATGAAATGAGTTTTATCCATTAAATAAAATCACTCTTTTATTTTAAATATATATAAAGAAATGTAGATAAAATATATATATATTATATTTTCATCTTTTTCATCTTTTTATTATAGCCATAAAATTAAAGAAATAAAAAAAAAGAAAGAAAGAAAATTATAAATATGTATTAATTGTTTTAATATGAAATATGAATTTTCATAAAATTAAAAAAGTTTATAAATCATGGTCTTTACTTTTTTATTATAATTTAATACTAATAAAATATTAAAACTTTGTGGTCTTTACTTTTTTATTATAATTTAATAATAATAAAATATTAAAACTTTGTGTACTATTGAACTTTTTCATAAATACTAAATATATAGTATACATAATTTTAATATCATTAGAATTAAAAATGATAAACTATTTAATTATATTTTAATAATATTTTTATTTAATAAAAGGAAATTACATTTTAATAAGAATAAAAATTCTTTCTTAACAATAAAAAGAAATGAAAAAGGAAAGAAAAAAAAAATAAAAATATTTATTGAAAAAAAAAAAAAAAACTTTATTATTTGAACAACTGTTTCTATAAATAAAATTATTTTTTTTGAATCTATTATTTCTTTTAAAAAAAAAAAAAAAAAACGTCAACAAATTATATTAATTTTGCTGTGGTTAAATTACAAATAAAAAGTTACACTTAAAAAAAAGAATAGGAATGATAATATTAATTGGGTAGATTTAGTTTTAATTGTTTAATATTTATAATCAAGGTATTATGATCGATAAAAATTATAAATCATTATAAATCTATGTTTTTTTTTTTTTCTTTATTTTTTTTTTTTATACTTTTAATCTTAATAACATTTAGGGTTAACTTTATTCATAATTGGTAATTTTGAATATTTTCATGAATGGAAAATAAAAAAAAAAAGTTTTATATTTGTTTTTCCTTACCTTTCTTTTTTTTTTAATAGTAATTTTATTATTTATAATTAAAATATTATTATTATTATCATTATATATTTTCATTTTATTCTTAATTAATAACATCATTGTATTTTATTTATTAAAAAAAATCTCATCTTTTTAGAATATTGCATTATCAAGTTCATTAAAAAAAAGAAAATAATTGAAAATATTATGAAAAAAAGTAAATCATAATATTAAACTTTGTATTTTTTAAAGTTAATAATTCCCATCATTATAAAACTAATTCCAATTAAATGCTCTAATTATAAAACTATACTTTTAAAAAGTACTTTTATTAAGAAAACATAATTAGAAGAGTTAATATATCTATGCCATATATAGTAATATACCTGTTGATTTTTAAAAATAAAAAAAAGTTTTTTAGCATTTTTTTTTTTTTACAATAATAATTATTATTATTATAATGAATTGTAAATGTTAATAAAAGTTTAATAAAAAAGAATTTAAAATAATAATTAAAGTTTCCTAAAAAAAAAAACTTAATTTTATTTAATGATAAAGGGTAATAAAAGTGTAATTTATAATTATAGTATTTAAAGTATCATAAAATGAATATTTTTATTTTTATTTTTGTAAATGTTTTCCATTATATATTTATTTATATAAAGAGAAATTGTAAATTTCAATATGAATTAAACTTTATAGAAGGATTAAATTCATTAGTAATTTCGATTCCTATAAAATAGTATGATCAATATTCAATAATGTTTTATTTATGTATGTAATACATCAAAAGTATTTTATTATAATTTATAATTTGGTAAATAATGTTAATAATAAGCATTATTTTTAAATCATATATTTTTATTTCTAATTTTAAAGTTTAATGGTTCTTATATAATGAATTACATGTTATTTATAGTAGGTAGTAATTCTAAAATTATGTATTATTTTATAATTCATAATAAATGGATAATAAATATTTATATATATATTTTTTTTATTATTAATTATATGATTTTTTAAAAATATATTTTAGTAATTGAATATAATATTTTTAATATTCGTTATATAAGAAAAAATATATTATTAAAAAAAGAAAAAAGAAAGAAAAAAGAACTTTAACATTTTTTTTTAATAATCTATTTTTTTTTCAACTATATTATTTTTTTTTTAAAAAAATTAATTTATAAAATAATATTTTTCATTTAAAATATTATTTATAAAATTAACCAAAAATAATAATATAAAAAAAAAGTAAATGCTTCTATTTATTATATTAATGAAGTTCAATTTATTATGCATATGATGTATGGAG
Source organism: Piromyces finnis (assembly GCA_002104945.1). NCBI lineage: Eukaryota > Fungi > Neocallimastigomycota > Neocallimastigomycetes > Neocallimastigales > Neocallimastigaceae > Piromyces > Piromyces finnis. The sequence continues at coordinate 267,389 of MCFH01000019.1, read as the reverse complement.
ATGGAATGAATGATACTTTGAATTAATATTTATCAATATTTACAATCGAAATAATAAAATTATTTATTTTAATAATTATATAGAATAATAATAAAAAAAAAATCTCTAATCAGTAAAATAAAATTAAAATAGAAAGCGTTTTTAAAATAATTCGGCAATTTATTGTTCATCATTATATTTGAAGAGAGAAATATTGTTTATTTTTTTTTAATAAATAATAATAATAATAATAATAATAAAAAATCTATTCAGAAACATAACACATTGAATATTAAAAGATTTATTAAAAATACACATATAAAACAAGACTAGATTTATATTATTAATAAAAAAAAAAAAATAAAATATAAAAGAATTTAACAATATAAAACTTAAACTATTATCATTCTTTTTATATATATATATATATATATATTAAATATATATTATATATACTAATTCTTCTTATTGTATTTTCTTCTTTTTCTTTATTCTTTATCATTTTCCATATTTTTTATTATTATCATGTCAATAAAAATCGAAAAATTAAAAAACATTAAATAAATAACAAAAAAAAAAAAAAACCTTTTTTAAAAAAATTTATTCGGGAACTTTTTAAAAAACTAAATATTTTATAATTAAAAGTCATGAATATATTCAATCAATTATAACCATCACAAATTTATAATATTATCAAATATCTAATTCAATAAAAAGTGTTTTTTTTTCTTAATAAATCAAAAATATATATTTATATAAAAAAACCATTTATTATTTTTGAATAGATAAAAAAAAAAAGTAATTATCGAAAAACTTTATAATCGTTGATGAATTAATTTTTTTTTGAATATAATCATATTATATTTATTTCAAATTTTTAACATTTTACATTTTATAAAAAAAAATTATATATACCAAAATTAATTTTGATAACAGTAAATTTACCGATACCATTTATTTAATTATTTTTTAATCATCATCACTTTTCCTTCAAAAAAAAAAAAAAAATAAAAAATAAAGAATATATCAGATAATATTAAAAAATAAATAAAATGAAGTGTATTCCAAATATTAAACGTTTCTCTTGTGGAAACTGCTTTAAATGCAGTTGCAGTGGTATACATTTATCAAAAAAGAATAAAGTAGAAAATGAAATCGGTAATTTTATTTTTATATTATAATATGTTAACAACAACGAAAAAAAAAAAATTAATAATATTAATATATTATTATTATAATTATTATTATTAATATTTTATAATTTATAAAGATAAAAAGTTAGAACTTGAAGGTATTAAAGATAAATTAAAAATGAAAATTCTTTTATTAGGTAAATATTCATTTTTTTTTAATAATTTAAATAGTATAGATAATTTAAATAGTATTGTTCCTTATACTAATCATTTAAAAAAAAAATTGTAATCTCATATAAAATGAAAATTAAAATATTTATATAAACAAATTAAAAAATGTTTTTATAATAACTATTTTTTCCCTTAAATAAAATGATATATAAAATAAATAAAGGTTCTGGTGAATCAGGAAAGAGTACAGTATTAAAACAACTTAAGATGATACATAAAATTGAAATGACTCAATCTGAAATTCAAGATTATATTCAAAGTTTAAGAAGAAATGCACTTCAATGTATGAATATTTTGATAGAACAAGTTCAAGCATATGAACTTGAATTTACTAGTGATGAATCAAAGGTACTTTTTAAAAAATTATAAAATGACGGAGAAAAAAAAATAACAATAATATTAATTAGAAAGAAAAGAACAATAATAGAAACGAACTTTAAAATATTAAATATTATTTTGAATTTATTAGTATTAATATAGAAATTTTTTATTTTTCGTATAAATTAGGATAAAGCTGCTTTATTACAAAAACTTGATGATGAAGAATCAGATGAAAGCTTTACATTAGATGTTGCAGATGCTATTAATTATTTATGGAAAAATGAATCAGCTATAAAAGAAGTTTGGGAAAAGAGATCAGAATTTTGGATATTGGATGCTGCTGATTAGTAAATATTTAAATTTTTATTATTGTTATTAAAAAAAATAGTTATTAAGCATATATCATTTTTCATCTTTATAAAATTATTTTTATTTTTTTTAAAAAAAAAAAAAAAAAAAAAAAACTTTTATTAATAAAATTATATTTATATTAATAAATTTAATAATATAATAATTAATATATTAACTAATTAAATATTTTAATAGTTATTTCGAAAATGTAGAAAGATTTATTCAAGATGATTTTGAACCAACAGAAGAAGTAAGTTTTTTTTAAAAAAAAAAAAATATTATTTTAAAATTGATAAATATATTTATTAATATTTATTGAAATATTAAAAATAGGATTTCGTTATGGCTCGTATTATGACTACTGGTATTATTAAGACTGAATTAAATATTAAACCACTTCAATTTACGTAAGTAATAATATTCTTAAAAAAAAAAGATATTTATTTAAAAGTAATTATTTTAATAATAATAATATTTTTTTTAATATTCTTATAGTGTTGTTGATGTTGGTGGTCAAAGAAATGAAAGGTTAATATATTTATAAATATAATTGATAATTTAAAAAAAAAAAAAATTTATACATATAATATTAAATTATTATTTTATTTTTCTTAATAATAAAATAAATATTTTTAATTTTTAGACGTAAATGGATTCACTGTTTCGATGATGTAAATGCTATTATTTTTATTGCAAATTTATCTGGTTATAATACTGTATTATTCGAAGATCAAACACAAAATCGTATGATGGAATGTTTAACTCTTTTCAGTCAAATTGCAAACAATCAAGCTTTCCTATCAACTCCAATATATCTTTTATTCAATAAGAAGGATCTTTTTGAATCAAAGATTAGAAATGAAAGTATTACCGTATGTGAAGCATTTAAAGATTATGATGGTCCAGGTGATTTAAATGATTGTTTAAATTTTGTAGAGAAGAAGTTTAGGGTAAATATATATTATTATTATTATTTTTTTTAATAAGAAAGAAAAATACTAATATTTTAACGATTTTTTTTTTTTACAATAATAGGAACAACTTAAAACCCAATCTGACAGATTAAAGGTCTTCCATATTGCTGCTAGATTTAAGAGAGATATTAAGGTATTCATTATATGAAATGAATCAATGCTACTTTATCAATAATATATACATATATATTTTTAAATCTATTATGTATATAACAATATTAGTAATTATTATTTTTTAATTTATAAATATGATTTTTTAGACAACTTGGGAAGATATTGTAGCGGATATAAAAGTAAAGAATAAGAAGGAACTTGAATCAGCAATAAAGGAATTAAAGGCTAGAGGAGAACTACCTCAAGAAATTAAGCTCTAAATTAATTAAAATTCTAACATATAATATAAATTATTAGAAAATCCTTTTTTTTTTTTTTATTATAAAATTTATATTTTGATAGAAAACAATATTGATAGAATCATTCTTTTTTTTTTTTTTTTTAATAATTAAAAAACTAAAAATTATATATCTTTTTTCTTTTTATTAAAAATTATAAATACTAAAAAAAACATAATTAATAGAACCATTTTAGTACTTACTTATAATAATAATATTTAAAATAATAAAAATTATTTTGTAGTATATATTATACTAGTCTCTATACTTTTTTCTTTATTTAATATATCTTTATATAAACTCTCCCTTTTTTTATATATATATTCTAAATATATATATATATTTTATATTTGTACTTTATAATAAAAATAATTTTATATTTTTAAATAATTTTGTACTTTGAAAATTCTATTTTTTACTAAATTCAGTTTTTAAAATTAAAAAATAGAAAGTCATTCAATTAGTGATCTTTTTAATATTTTAATTTCAGCTTTATTTTATAAAGAAAAATAAATAAATAAAATAAAGGATAAACAAAAATAATAATATTAAATATATAAAAAAGGTAAATAAGGTGATGATTTTAGTATTCTTTTACTATTTTTGAAGAAATAGATTCAGCTTTACAATATCATGTTATTCCATAGAGGTTTTTTTTTTTTTTCTAAAATACATCCCTTATCATTATATAGGTTTAGTAAGATATAAAAAGTTTAAATAACTTTATATACAAACAAAACTTATTTATTAATCCATATGTTCTTACAAGAGATTCAAAGGATATCTTCTCTTGTAAGTATCTCTGCTGTCAACATCGAACTAATATAGCAAAGGAACAATTTAAATGATTCCGTGTGTAGGATTCAATATTAATATAACTCAACAAATGAAATCATTAAACCTTATAGAAAGAGTTTAAAAGATTCTACTCTATATTAATTGATGTTGTTTCATTTTATTTTATTCCATTTACATTTAATAATAAAATAATATCAATGAAGTAGTAGGACAAGCCATCAATCATACTATTGTCTCTTTGAGAGATTTAATATATCAAATTTTATTATTATGATATATAACTTTTCATTAATTATATATGTATCTTTTTTTTTTTTTTATAAAGTTTTTTTTTTATTAAATATATTTTTTATTAAATATTAATCAATATAGTATTTTTTAATACTTTTTTTTTTAATGCTTTTATTTCAATATTCCTTTTTTTAAAGTTAACATCGAAGATACTTTAAAATGATTTTTTGAGGTATGTTACATTTAATTAAATTAAAATAATTTTATTTGACATTTAAATTTGGTTGGTGTGAATTTTATTATAAAAATTTATATTTTTTATAATAAAATATATTTTTTATAATAATAAAAAAGAAAAAAAAAAAAAGGGCATTTCCAATTTGAGATTTCTGTCTTTTCCCTTTAAATAATAAAAAGTTTACTCTTTTTTTCTTTTTAAATATATATTTTATTTTTTTTATTAAAATATATAAATATTAAATGCATTAGATATTGTATGTAATATAATAAAAAGAATTTTTAATATTTAAAAAAAGTTTTTTTTTTTTTCTTTCTTTTACTTTTTCTCAAAAAAAAATAACAACAACAGTAATAAAAATGTCGATTAAATCTTTATTAAAACAAGCAAAAAATTATATTGCAAGTGGAGAATATGACGATGCTCGTGATCAATGTAACTACATTTTAGAACTTGAAAGTGACAATTATACCGCATTAACTTTTTTAGGTTTAGCAGAGTTCAATCTTGGTGAATATAATGATAGTATTAAATATTATAAAAAAGCAATTGCCATTGATTCTTCAATGCCTATGCCTTTTCAGGTTAATAATCTTGAAATTGTTTTTATTTGATACTTAACAATAATAATTTACAATATAATAATTCCTCAAGTAATTATAATTTTTACTTTTATAATTAATAAAAAAAAAAAAAATAAAAATGAATTCTACATTTCATGTAAATTTTATAATAGGGTTTAGCAAATTTGTATGAAAAGGAAAATATGAATGATGAATTAATTGATATTTTAAAACAATTGAGAGATAAATTCAAAAGGTATATATATATATTTTTATATATAAATATATTTATTTATTACTAAATGTTTTGAATGTTTATTAATAAATAAAATTTGTCACTAATCATTAGTAATCCAGATAAATTTTTGGCAACAACAAATCGTATAATTACTACTTTTGAGAATATTGGTGATAATGATAAGGTAGAAATGAGTATATTATAAAACATTTAATAAAATTTAAAGAAAATGAAAAAAAAATATTTACTCTTGAATTTTGAAATTTTTTTTTTTTTATAAAAAAAAGCTCATTAACGAACTTCAAGTATTTTTACCTGGAAGTGAATATTATGACATTATCAAGGATTTAGATATTCCAAAACCTTTAGAAATTATTAAAAGAATTGAAACAATGTATGAAAAGAGTGATGAAAGTTATTATAATAGTGAATTGAAAAAGAGAAGATATAGAATTGATTCTGAACCATTCCCAATATTAAAAGTAAAAATTGAAAATGAAATGATTGAAAAATCAAAATTAATTCCAATTTATGAACAACATTTAGAAATTGAAAAAGATAATAATGTTTTGGGAAAATATGTTACTTTATTAAAAAAGAAAATCGATATCAAACAAGTTGACAATATTCAAGTAAATAATAGTTAACAAAATAAACATTTTAAATCCTTTTACCTGATTAAAATGTCAAAATATTTATGTATATTTAAATGATAGGAATCTTATGAAAGAGTAACATCATTAAGTGAACGTATAATAAAACAAGAATTAGATATTCCAATTGCTTATGAAATTTTAATTAATGCTAAAGATAATAAAATTGGTATATATGCATGCACACCTAAATTTATGATGATTATAAAAAGTGTTATTAATAACTTTATTTTATTCTAATTAGATGATTATGACATGGAACTTTTCAAAAAGTATTTAAAATTTGCTAAAGAAGACGATTTATTAAGCGATACAATTAAAATTTATATGGAATGGAAAGAACAAAGTAATAATAATGCCGCTTTTGAAAAATTAACAGTAAGTTTACTATTATTATTAATAAAAATAGTTTATGATTATTAATTATTAACTATTTTTTTGTTATTATTATTATATATTTTATATATTTTATATTATTTTGTTATATATTGAATTTGATTATATTAGAAATTAAATACAGATGATTGTAATTTAATTTTCCCATGTTATCTTCAAGCTCATGTTGGTTACCTAAATGGAAATTACCAATATTCTGAAAATTTATCAAGATACACTAAAGATATTGTCCTTTCTATCGAAGAAAAATATCAAAAATCTTATAATACGTATGATAAAAAAAAAAAAAAAAAAAATTTTTTTTAATAATTAGTTTTATACTTTGAATATATATTTAATTATTTTGACCTATAATATATCAATTTATACCGATATCCTATATTTTTAGTATTAAGACTTCCCTTGATTTAATATTAGCAAATTCACTTATTGAATTAGAAAAGTCCAAATATATGGAAGCATTAGCAATTTATAAATCAGTTTTAAAAAATGAACCAGAAAATTATGAAGCCTTTTTAGTAAGTAAATTAAAAGAGTATAATAATAAAAAAAATTATTTTCTTAAATAATAATAATGATAAAAAAAAAAATTAACAAATGCTTATATATGTATAAATAATATTAAAAGGGTCTTGGTGTATTACTAATTAAAGGATTTAATAAAACCGAGGAAGGCTTAAAAAGTTTATTAAAAGCTGATTCCTTTAATCCAAATAATTGGAAAATTTTAATGGAAATTGGATGGTCTTATTTCTTAAAAGATGATTATGATTCAGCAAAGGAATATTTACAAAACTCTTTAAATATAAAATCAGATTATCTTAATAATTACAGAATGGCCAGAGTTTATTTTAAGCAAAATGGTAAATAACACTAATTCAAGAAAACTAATAGTATATGTATATATTATTATCATTCGTATCATCATTATTAAAATATTTAAATTTTTATATAATAATAAATGTAATATATTAATTATCGTTAAATAGACTATGATGGTGGTTTTAATTACCTTATAAGTTCCATGAAAATTAATCAAAACTTTAATGAAAACTATTGTTATCTTGGTGATTATTTCTTGTCAAAAAATAATGTAACTAAAGCTAAACAAAGTTACCGTAAAGCTCATTATTTATGTAATGAAGATGAAGAAGCTGGAAAAAAACTTGTTGAACTTTTAATTAAAAATAAGAATGATATTGTTGAAGCTATTGATGTTTGTAATACAATTATTAAAAAGAATCTTAGATGTCTTTGGGCCTGGAAACATTTAAGTTATCTTTATTACATTATGGTAAATTTTTTTATTTTTATTTAATTAATATTATTGTATTAGGGTGTAGGAATAAAAATTTTAATTTATTATTATCCTTGTATATAATCGTAATTATATAATCTATATCATGTCATGATATTCTCTGATATAGGGTAATTATAAGGATGCCATTACTTCTTTCCAATCCTTATTAAGAATTGATATTCATGATTATAACAGTTGGTTTGGTTTAGCTTTATGCTATAAATTAAATGGCCATTATACACCAGCCTTAAAAGCATTTACTAAAGCTAATGAAATGGATCCAAATTCTACTTGTTCCTACTATGAAATTGCTTCAACTCAACAAATTATGGGTATGTATGATGAAGCCAAGACTAATTATGCCAAGGCTGTTAAACTTGATCCAAACTATGCCTTAGCCTTATATGGTCTCGGTTCCTGTTTTTATGATCATAGCAAATTATATATTGAAAATTCAGAATTTGGTCAAGCCGCTGAAAATATTAAGAAATCTTTAAGTATTGCCTACAAAGGTATTTGTAGTCACCCTGAACTTCAATCATGGTGGAAATTAATTAATGATGACTGTTGTAGTTTAAAATACATTCAAAAATATTGTTGGGTTTGTTTCCCAGTTATCTATTCCATTTATCAAAGAGTAAAAGAATTAATGATGGAAAACAATATTCAATCCATGAGTTTATTAAATAGCCTAGACCAAGAATATTCTAAAATACTTGAAGAAAAACAAAATAAATTTAATCAAGACTTGAAAGAAAACAACGAATTAACAGCAGATTTGATTTTTTATATGACAACTATGATTCTTCAATATTCTATTTTAGTAAATAAGTTTGAGGAAAGTTTTGTTTTTGGAGATTATCTTCATAATCTTAGTCTTAATGTATATCTCATATATGAAAATTGTACTCAAAACAGATACGTAGACAATGAAGACACTAAAATGAACGAAAAGATCTTAAATATTGCTATTAAATTATTAAAGTTAGCAATAAAAATTGATCCAAATAATGAATTCTATTGGAATTCTATGGGTATCTATTTAATTCATCAACCAAAGTTTAGTCAACATTCCTTTATTAAAGGTCTTAACATTAATCCAAAGGTAAAAAAAAAAAAAAAAAAAAAACCTTTTTTTTTTTTATAGAATTAAATTTTTTATCGCCAGATAAAAAAAGAAAAAGATTTAAATTTATCAATAGAAAATAAATAAATAAAAATATATAGAAATAATATAATGTAATTCATCAATATATATATATATATAATTCCTATATATAACCATATTTCTTTATATATATATTTTTTTTTTTAAACTTTTAGAGTTCTACCCTTTGGTCCAATTTAGGATTTTTATATCTTATTAATAATGATTTAGAGCTTGCTAATAAAGCATTTTCTAATGCTCAAACATTGAATCCAAATAATTCTAATTCATGGATTGGACAAGCATTTATTGCTAAAGAAATGAGTCATTCAGAAAGTTTTGAATTATATCAACATGCTAATGAATTATCCAATAGTTCATACGTATGTTTATTTTTTTTCCCCCTCTTTTCTATAATAGTTTCATATTTTTAATAATAATTAATATCTAATTTTTTTTTTTTATTATTATTATTATTATTATTTTTTCTTCTTCTTCTTCTTCTTCTTCTAATATTCTATATATATATTATTATTATATAAAAAAAAAGTTTGAAACAAATTATTATTACACCCTTAATTTCTTTAACGAATTAAAGAAACAAAATATTGAATTCCCAGTATCCAAGTATTCTGAATTAACATTTACTGCCAATAAATCCATTGAATTATCCTTCAAGAATCCTTATGCCCTTAATTTAATGGGTTTAATACAAGAAAGACAAAAACATTATGAAGATGCCTTACAATACTTTGACCTTTCTATTAATTTATTAAAATCCATAAAAACAAAAGATCAAGCTAAAATAGCTCAAGATATTCTTCGTGTGACCGTTAATAAACTTCGTGTTTTATGTCAAAATTGTTGTTATGAAAAAAGTATTTCCGTTTTCAATGAACTTCTTCCATACGAAGAAAATATGGATGCTAAATGTTTTATTAATATTAATCTTATTGGTGGTATTTGTTATAGCTATGTTAAAAAATATGAAGAGGCCATTCAATGTTTAGAAAATGCCTTGAGTAGATGTGATGATGATGATTGCATAGACCTAAAGAATAAAATTATTTTAACAATGGCTCAAGTTTACTACACCATTGGAACAGATGAATGTGTTGAATATACAAAGCAACAATTATTAAAATGGTAAATAATAAAATTTTTTATAATATAATATATAAAATAGTAGAATAAAATTGAATATAATAATATTAATTTTATTATTATTATTATTATTATTATTATTATTATTATTATTATTATTATTATTATTATTATTATTATATATAATATAATATATATGTATATATTTGATTACTATGACAACATGAAAAATTTAAAAAAAAAAAAAAAAATTTTTTTTTTATTAATAAGTGTTAGCAATACACCAGATTATTTACCAGCCTTATTTGCTTTATGTTCTCTTGGTATGGTCAAGAATGATTTAGTTTTAGCATCTAGTGCTGCATTAGAAATGTTAAAAATTCCAATTGAAAACATGGGTGCCTTTGACACTAACCGTGATCATTTATTATGTTCATTATTTGTTTCACAAGTATGCCTTTTTTTTTTTTTTTCTATCCATCTATATTATTTTATTTAAATAAGCAATGAAATATAAATTATTAAACTATAGATTATAGAACCAAAAAGAATAAACTCTATAATATTAATTATTATTAATTATTATATATTATTATTATACATTATTATTATATATTATTATTATATATTATATTTTTTTAAAAAAATATATATATATATAATTTATATGATAATTAGGGTAATGCAAAGGAAGGAAAGGCCATTTTAAGTAAAGCTATTCATCGTTACCCTTACAATGCTCAAAAATGGATTAAATTATCACAATTCATTAATACCTACTACACATCAAAATCCCATGAATCCTTTAAATTGGCAAAATCAGCAAATATTATTTTAGAATCAAACAGTTTAATTGATCATAGAGGAGGAGATAGCACCATGGACACAACATCTGAGCATGATTTATTAGTTGAAAACTTTATTTCCTTCTCACTTTCCCTCTTAAATGATTATTATATAGAAAACAATGGCACTACATCCTTTAAACAAATTCTTAAGGATATTATTCGTAAAGCTCAAAAAGCCATTATGGTATCACCAAGTCGATCTGAAGCTTGGTATGCCTTAATTTTAGGACTTAAAACCAAGATTGATCATGTATCTAGTAAAGAAGATATTGAATCGGCCATTCTCAGTTTATCTCTTTCAAAGAATTTAGCTGAAAAGACCGAACAGACCCTAAGTCGTGATCGTGCCCATGGAAAAGAAAATCCAAGAGAAGAAACGATCAATGTTTGGTCAACAATTTCTGTTGCTGATTCGTATTACCAATTAGGTAGACTTTTTAATTCGATAAAGCAAGGAGCAGATTCCAAGGTTCAACATTTAATTTTCCCACTTTTAATGAAAAGTAATGAATATTGTCAATCGATTATTGATCGTGTTTCCTATTCCACTCAGATGTCGATGATTTATGTTATTATGGGACGTATTTTAAGAATTTATGGTAATTTAAATGATTCCCTTCAATGGTATAAAAAAGCCCTTGAAATTAATCCAAAATCCCTTTTAATTTTAGAAGAAATGGCAGAATTTTATAAAGAGTATAATTTACAGGATGCTGCAGAACTTTGTTATCGACAAATTCTTTCATCGGACACTGCCCATAATATTAATTTAATTGGTTTATTAAGATTATGGCATTTAGCCCTATCCTCTTCTCAAATGACGTTAGCCTTCGAAACGTCGAATGAAGTCTTAAAAATTAAGCAAGGAGGTAGTGATCAATCCTACCTACCAGCCATTATTGCCCATGCCCTCACTCTTTGTGAAAAAGAAAATTACAAATTTGCCAAGAAACTTTTAATGAACGTCGACAAATCCGACATTTGTTATCCCTACCTCAATTGGAGTTTAGCCCATATCATGGAACAAGATCCAAAGAGTCAATCTTCAGAGGATAAACTTTTAGTTCAAGACTATCTCACCAAAGAAAAAGAATATCAAGAAGTATTATATAAATTTTAAAAAAAAAAAAAAAAAAAAAATCTACCTTTCCTACATGAAATAAAAGCACATAATAAAAGTATACAATAAAAAAAGGATAAAATAAAAGGATAAAAGAATAAAAAAAAAAAAACACCTAAAAAAAAAAAAAAAATTAAAAATAATAATAAAAATAAAAATAGTATATCTAAAATACTATAGATCGATAAAAATTTGTAAATGTACTTGAAATACTTTATAAAACTTTAAATAATAATAATAAAATATATATAAAATATAAAATATATAAAAAGGAGAAATAGATAGACTTTTTTTTTTTTTTGGTATATATATTATACATATATTTTTTTTTTTTTTTTTTTTTGTATAAAATAAATTTAGTATTTTTTTTTTTATTTTATTTCTTCAGTTTTCTTTTTTTTTTTTTTGGTTTTGATTTTGATTTTGGTTTTTGGTTTTTGGTTTAATATGTTATAATTTTAAAGTATATAAAAGTAATGGATGATAATAAATATTCTATTTTCTAAAAAAAAAAAAAAAAAAAAAACGGACTCAATATTTTGAATTTATTATTATTATTATTATTATTATTATTATTTTAGAATTCTTCTATTTTATTTTCATATTATAAATTTTATAATATTTTAACTATATAAAAAAAAAAAAGAAAATGTTAAATTTTTTCTTTTTTCTTTTCTTTTTATTATAAAAAAGAAAAAAGAAAAAATAAATTAGTTTTTTTTTTTTTTTTCTTTAAAAAAAGATTAAATAATTAAATAATAAAAAATATTTTATAATTTATTTTTATCTAGGAAAAATGGGTTTAATATTAATAATTTCTTTTTTTTTTTTTTTTTTTTAATCTTTCATATAAAAAAAAGATAGGGTTTATGTTTATTAAAATATATATATATATATAATTATGAATTCTTCTAAACTATTTTTTTTTTCTTTCTCTTTTTCTTTCTTGTAATTGTGTATTTTTTTTTTTTTATTATTATTATTATTAAAAATTATTTACTTTTTCAATAAGGATATCTAAAGTTATGGGTAAATTAAAATTATTTTTTTTTATATTCAATTTCTATTTTGAAATACTTTTTTTAATAAAATGATTTAAATTATTACAATGTTATTATTATATAATTATAAAAAATTCTTTATAAATTACTTTTTCAAAAGAAAAAACAATGAATTTTAATTATTTCTATTATCATTAGGATGTATTATTTGATTTTTCTTTTCTTTTTTTTTTTTATTACTTTTTAAAATTATTTCTTAAATAATCTTTAGCTTTTATTTTTTTTTCTTTCGAGGTATCTAAAATTTACTTTTTGTTATATTTAGTTAGCAAGAGTTTGAACTTTTTGTGGACGATGTTTTAACATAACAATATTTAAAACATATTGGTAGAACTTATCCTTGAACATGAATAAGAAAGCAGCAGCTAATACACTTTGGAATATCTTTGATTGAATACCCTTGTATAAACCGTAAGGACCTTCATTCTTGATAATCTTATTAAAAGCATCAAAAGTTGAATTGTATTTAGAAGTTTCATCAGTACCTTGACGAAGTTGCATTCTAGATTTGACAACACTATGAAAATAAATTATTCGATTTTTTTTTTTTTAAATAAAATTAAAAATATATATTATTTATAAAATAAATGGTTAATGAATACATCCTTTACTTTACTATTATCTAAAAAAAAAAAAAATATTATTATTTCTATTTTTTTTTTTTAATAAATTATGGATTATTTACGTGTATGGATAAGTTGAAACGGTAGCACAAAGCTTAGCAATAGCACCTAAAATGAAAATATCTAAAGCACCAAGCTTTTCCTTTTTCTTGAGAAGAAGATTTTTTAATTGTTCAAAAGTAGTGTATTGAATAACTGGGTTAGAAACAAGAATTAAAGCTGGAATAATACCATTCCATAATGAAAAGAAACCTTCTTCCTTAATAATTCTCTTTAAAGTTTCAATAGCACCAATAGATTTAACAGAAGATGGATCAGCTTCATTAGCTAAAGAAACCTTGGCAGCACAACGGGTCTATAGATATTTTTTTTTTAAAAGAAAAAAAAAAAACAATATTTTTTTAGTAAATAGATTTTTAATCTATGATAACCTTAATTTATTTTGATATATTTACGTTAATAAGCCAGATTGGATGGGTAGTAACAGTGGTAGCAGTACCTATTTATTAAAATAGATAAAAAATTATTTATTATTATTACTATAAAATTTACTTTGTTTTATAAATAATGCAATTCCATTCTATAATTTTTTCCTAAATAATAAATATTATTTCTATGGCTATTTACCAGCACAAGTACTAGCAAGTATACTTTCAAGAGTAGACATAGTTTCATGTTTAGTACAGTTTTTAATGTTTGATTTAGATAATTCATACCAGAAGAAATCTTTTATAATAATTATTAATACCATAATAAAAATTTCAATATATTTTCCCCACAATTTTAATGGATTTTTATTACATAATAACAGTATTAATAATAGTAAATACTTACAAACACCGTTGGTAACAGCACCACCAAAAATAGAACTAGATAAACCACTGTATAAATCAAGGAATTCTTTTTTTTCATTCATTGAAATGATGATGATAATAATTGAAATATATTAATTATATATACATTTTAATATACTTTTTTTAATTTTTAGTTTTTAATAATTACTTTTGTCCTTAACAATTTGTTTTACTGTTTCGTATAAACTTTTCTTTTCATTATTTTTAGTGACAGCTTGACGAAGGGTAATAGTTAAAAGTGGGTATGTAACAATGGTAGCACAAGTACCAGCAAGAGCACCTAGTTTTATTATTCAAAGTATTTTTTTTTTTTTAAAATAATAATAGTATTTTTTTTTTTTTTAATGATTTAAAATAAATTGTTTAGCGTTAATATTGATATAAAATAAAATAAAATAAAAAATTATATTTAAAATTTCTAAAAATAAAATTTTTTTTTTTTTTTCTCATTCTTACCAGAAACTGCATGAATGACACTGTTGGACATTTTTTTTTTTTTCTTTTTTATAAATATATAATTTTTTTTTTTTTTCTTTTTTAATAATAAATTAATCAAATAAATAATAAATAAATAAAAATATTTTATTTTTTATAAATAATAAAATATCGCTTTTTTTTTTTTTTTAAATTGTGTAAAAAGTAAAAAGTAAAAAAAAATTTCTTTGAATTTTTTTATTTTTTTTTTTTTATTATTTTTAATTTATAATTTAATTTAAAATTTGAATTAAAAAAAAAAAATTTTTTTTTTTGTTTTTCCTTTGAATAAAAATTTTTTGGTAAAAAAACAACCACAAAAAATAAAAAAAATAAAAGCAGCAAAAAAAAAGAGAAAATAAAAAAAAAAAAAAACTTTTAAAAAACTGATTTTTTTAATTATTTTTTATTTTACAAGAATTCATGAATTTTTTTATTTTTTTTTTATTTTTAAAATTAAAATGAAAATTTTTTTCTTTTTTATCTTTTATCAACAAATAGAATTGTGTAACCATGAATCTAACCTAAAAAAAACCCACCATTTTCTTTATTAATATGAATGAACAAATAAATATTATTTTAAATAAATATTAGCATTAAAAATAAATGGATGAATTTATAATTAATAAATAAATACCAAATCATCTCATTATTATTAGTTTATCAAAAAAATTTATTATGAACCAATTTTAATTGGTATATATTAGCATTGTATTGTTAATATATTGTAATGAATCGTCATCTGAAATATGATTGGTTAAAAAAAGTAACTCTTATAATTTAAAAAAAAAAAAAACATTTAAAATTTCACCATAAATTCAACCCAGAAAGAAAATAAATTTACCTAGAATATCTGGTTAAAAAAAAAGTGGATGAAAAAAATGATTTTGGTAGAGTAGGTTAAAATTACCAAAAAAAAAAAAAAAAAAAACACTAGTTGTAACAACAAGAATGAAATTTACGTTTTTTGAGACATCAAACCTCTCCCTTAAAACTCTTTCTTTCTTTACCAGCAATATATCATACCACCATTATTAATGCAACTATACGTTTAATATAAACAACACAAATTGATTTTAGCTTTTCAAAGATTAGTAGTATGTAATCAAATATTTTTTAAACTTTTTTCTAATATTATTTATTTGAAATTTAAATGCTTATCGATAATACATAATGATATAGAAAAAAAGGTTTTTTTTTTTTAAAGGGTACACAAGTTTTATATCTACATAATCCTTGTTGCTATATTTAATGCTTTTTTTTTTTATTAAAAAAATTGGTTTTAATAGATTTTTTTTTCAAATAAAATTTAAACTATTTATAATATTTATATATATTTATATATATTTCTCTACTATAAAATGAAATAATAATTTATTTTATATATTTTTTGATATGTATATATATATATAAGGAAAGAATCAATTAAATTTTGGAATGGCTATTGTTTTTTTTTTTTTTTTTTTACAAAAGTAATAAACTTAGGCATCACCAGTAACTGGAATATTACGGTCCTTGAAAGCTTCACGAACCATATCACAAATCCATTTAATTTCACTCTTCTTAAGTTGCTTAATGTCCTTTAATGGGTATTCAATACCTAATTCTTCCCACTTGTTTTTACCTAATTCATGATATGGTAAAAATTCAATTCTTTCACAAGTTGGACTGTTTTTAATTAATTCAATTAAAGCTTCAATATCTTCCTTGGAATCAGTGTAACCTGGAAGAACAACGTAACGACACCACCATGGAATGTTTCTCTTTTCTAATTCCTTAAGGAACTTAAGACATCTGTCTAATTTCTTGGTACGAGTAATTTGTTCGTACTTTTCTGGAATAGCGTGCTTAATACAAACTAAACATAAATCAGTGTGTGGTAAAACAGAGTTCCAAGCCTTAGTACAGCCTTGACCAGTAGTTTCAACACAAGTGTGAAGACCTAAGTGCTATATTTAAGAAAAAATATAAAAAACGGTGATTAATTTCAATTGTACTATTTAAATTTCTCTCAATTTATTAATATTTATTCTAGTAGTTTTATAGGTCAATTAAAGTTTTATTATTTTTGTTGTTATTTTTATTGCTCTTGTTGTTGTTGTTGTTGTTATTGTTTGTTATTATAATCTCTTTCATTCTAATTTCTATAAAACTTTTTATTTGTCTGGTGGACTGATTTTAATTTTAAAAAAAATTGATTTTTACCTTTTTAACAGCATATAAGAAACAAGATAAGAAAGCAAATTGAGTTAATGGTTCACCACCAGAAACGGTAACACCACCACCACCAACAGAGTTGATGTAGTAATTCTTAAGGTTACCAATCTTTTTAACAAGTTGACCAACAGTCATTGGGGTACCAATAGTTTCATCCCAAGTATCTGGGTTAGAACAATATAAACAACGAGCAGCACAACTTTTTTTAACATATCATTGATATACATATGTAATTAATATTTATATATATATATATATATAAAATGAGTATCTTTTCTTAAAAAAAAAAAAAACCATGAATGAAAAACAAATTTCCAATTATTGAAAATTATTTTTTTTCATTAATTGTATCAAAAAAGTAAAATATTTAAATGCATACCCGTTTAAGAATAAAAGGAATCTGTTTCCTGGACCTTCAAGACAAGCTAAACTTTCAGTAGAGTGGACATTACCCTTGACATCCATGTATTCCATGGTACTTGGATCAACAATAGCTGGCATTTTGTATTATTATTTCTTTTCTTTTTTTTAAATTATTATTGAAACGATATTTCCTTTTTTTTAATAAATAATAGAGATGGAACGTTTATTTCAATCTTTTTTTATTTATAAATAATAATCTTTTTTTTTTTTAATCGATTAGTTTTATATATAAAAAAATAATAAATAAAATATTTTTTATTTGAAAAGATGAATAATTAAAAAAAAAAAAGGAATAATTTTTTTTGATTATATAATAAAAAAAAATTCAAATAAATGGCGTCAATATATTAGATTATAATGGATAATATAGTTTCATATATTTTCCAAAAAATGGAAATGGTGTCATTTTTTTAAAAGTCAAAATGGAATGAAATCCTTTTTTTTATTTTAAATATTTAATTTTAATATATTACAATATATTCTAATATATTGAATTTTAATAAAAAACATTATCAAAGAAAGAAAAATGTCAAAAAGAAAACTTTAATTCTTGAAAAAAAGTGTAACTTTTTTTTTTTAATAAATATAAAAAAAGAAAGGTGGTGAAGGCAAGAAAAATAAAAATGGTTTGAAGAAGCACTGGGAAAGAAGAAACTTTTTTTTTTTTTTTCATTTTTTATAATAAATAAATAATAAAAGGCGAATGGAAACTTTTATTAAAGAATGACACTCTATCATGTTCAAAGAATTTTATCCGAGTTTTTTTTCGATCATGAATTTCAGCCACAGAAAAATTGATCTATGTGAAATTACATAAATAAATTATTGCACGTGTATATATTGTGATATCTATTTTTTTACTTTGAAAAGACCACTTTTTAATGGGTTTTTTTTTTTTTTTTGACGTGTCTAAAGCTGAAAAAAAAAAAAAAAAAAGAGTACTTTTATATAATAATAAAGAAAGAAGTAATCTCTTTCTTTTTCTTATATGGATTTACAATAATTCATTATTCCTACTCTTTTTTTTCAATAAAAAATGGATCATACATAATTTCAAAATTCTACAATTACAATTACAATTACATTATTTTACATTTTATTTTTGAACTTTTTAAAAAAGGTTTTCCTAATTTTCATGAAATAGTCTTTTTCATGTTGTTATTATTCTTTACTTTTTTTTTTTATTACTGTTGTTAGTATTAGTATTGGTTACACTAGGAATAAAAGTTTCTATGGACTTTTTTTTTTTTTTGTTTTTCACCTTATTAAAATTATTCCTATAAGGTAATAGAACCGAACAATACGAATTAAAAAAAAAATTTTTATTAACAGAATACTGAACAATAACAACAACAATAACAACAATAACATATAAAAATATATTTATTTATTATATTGATATGCTGATTATTATAAAGTCAAAATTGTCCTTTTTTTTTTTTGATGTTGTAGATTTTTTTAGATATAAATGGTACAGGTTTTGTTTTTATAAAGTACTTATGATCCATTTTTTATTAGTTGTATTATTGATTTAATATTTGTATATAATTAATACTATTTATACACTTTTATTGAAAAAAAATAAATAATAATGTTTTATTTTATAAAAGTTAAAAAATATATATTACTTAAAAAGATGTGCATTCGAATTACTTTCTGGTTTAATTATTTTTTATATTTCTATTTTTATGTATACAATAATATATATACTAGAGCATAGGCATACGAATACAATAATCCATATGTAGATTTGAATTCCTGTTGTTATCGCACAATTTAAAAGGACCATCCATATATCTATTACATATTTTCTCTTTTATATCGCACAATTTAAAAGGACCATCCATATATCTATTACATATTTTCTCTTTTATATCGCACAATTTAAAAGGACATTCGTCATCATAACTACAGACATATATATTTTATAATACATATGTATGTAGTTATGTATTATAAAACTCATAACTACATACATGGTTCATTAGGAGTTTTAACCCAATTTATGAATGTCTTTTTCTAAATAGTATTGAATGAGTATAAATTACAGCACAACAAATTATTGGATTATCTTTATTAAAAACACAAAAAATTATTTTTGCATCGATTGGAAAAGCAATCTGATTATTATCATAATGATAGGTGCTAGTTTCCCAATTTTCTAATACTAATATGGTGTTATCATAAGAACAATTTTCAACAGTAAAAGTTTTTAAAGTTCCATTTTCATTTGGGAAATCAATATAATAAAATGAATTATTAAATTTATTTACATATACACACACACGTATCCGACCTACAATAAAATTTAATACTATGTTCATTAGTAATCTTTATTTTATTTGTATCTTTAGTAAAAATGATAAACTAATTGAAAGTATAAGATCAAGTAAATAAAAAAAAAAAAAAGCATTGGTATTTTAATTGATTATTCATAATTACAAACTAATTAAATAAAAAAAAAAAGTATTTTATATAGTAAAGTAATATTTCATTTTATAATACATACATATATATTTTATATAAAACTATGTAATGGATAATCATTATTATTTATTATTTGTTAATAATTAATATTTTATGACTAGAATAGAATATGATTATTATTTATACACAATAATGCAATAAGGAATAGAATTTTTTATTTTTATATATATAATAAAAAAAAGTATAGGAAATGATTTCCCTACTGTACTAGAAGTGAGTCCATATCTTACTCAAAATGAAGTAAGTGGAAATTGTGAAGAATTTAACTAAAGATAAACGAATATTTGTTTAATAACCAAAAAGAAAAAAAAAATTTTTTTAAGATTATAATAATTCAAAGTAAGTAAATATAGGATTCAAAAAAAAAAAAAATACTTATCCTTTAATTTTAAATTTTATATTGTAATATACAAAGAATTTCTGATCTTTATTTAAATTTCATAAAGGTAGTAAGAATAGATTTTTGGAGGAAATGGCGTTTGAAAAAAATAGTCAACTATTTTTAAACTTTATTAATTTAATTAAAATTATAATACATGCTATAAAAAAAAATAAAAATATTAAAAAAAATAGGCTTAAATCAACACATTTGAATAAAAAATTGGGTATAATGTATTCTAGTCATTAAAGTAAGAAAGCCACTATTCTACTAAAGTATAATAATTGGATTTGATTTCCAATGGGACACAGAGTCAAAAGATCAAAAACTTTGTTATGGAACAAAATTATGATCTCCATTGGTTGCGCTGGCCCCCCCCTGGCCTGTCTTATTGTTTCTTCAGTATTGACACTCTTGGCTATTACTTCACAAACTTTTTGAACATTGACCATTGCTGGCCAATAGTAAAAGGCATAATTTTGATTAAAAGTTCCGTTGTTACCATCAAGAATGGTGTTCCTTCGTAAATGTCCGATTGAATCGGACACTTTTTGCTTTCAATAGCTAGTAGAAATCATAGGCAAACGCTCATAACATAATTTAATAAAATCTTTAGTTTCAATAAATTTATTATCTTCATAGTATTGGGCTTTGTTTGAATTTCCTTTGAGATCTTTCCAATAAAAATTTTTAACTATCTTCAGGGCTTTTTTAATTTTTTATCAAGTGTCCTACTTGATTTTGCACCATGTATATTTTTTTAAATTTAGAAATGTAATTGACAAGGTATTGAAATAATACAATTTGATTTTTTTTTCCATTTGTTAAAAGCATCTTCGCCTGAGCTAATGCCCATTTGACCGACAATGAAGGAATATTCAAATCTTTTGAGTTAGAAGTATAGCGATATAAATGATACAACTTTATGAACTCTGGCAACCCATCGTATTCCTTTGTTAACATACTTCTGAGCAATCCTAGACCTAGCTTTGTTGGATCCAAATAATGATGAAAAGTATGAAACTCTGATGATCACTACTTGGGAGTTAAGTACTATTTTTTTTGAAAGGAATAGGAATATTAGGATTTCTTAAGAATTTACTGACTGAAAAAAAAAAAAGTCCTTTCAAAACCTTATTATTAAGAGGTCTTAATCACTAGGGTTAAGAGACAAATTCTTATCCAATGGAATACCAAACGTGTAACAGCAGCAATCAGTAGTTGAAAATAGGTTTTCCTGTAAAGTAAAAAAAAAAAAAAAATGTTGAATCTTTCTTGTCCGGATTTTCTACTGAATCAGGATGAATCACCATCCTTTCTAAATATCAAATTCCATTTCATTAGGCAAAGCCCATTTATTAACTCTTTTGAACAACTTTTTATTTTTTTTTTAAACATCTTCTTGATGGACTATATCATCTACAAAAAAAAAAAAAGCCCACCATAGCATCGCATGATGGTCTATGGATAAAGCTTTTGTGGTTGTAAAATCGCAATTTAACCCTTCTATATATCAAGAAAGAAAAAAAATATTCCTATAAAACTCTTCTATATCATTACCTCTATTGACCTACTTTTAAAAATAAAAATTATTAAAATTTTATAAAAAAAAAAAAAACACTCTAATATACACTTGACATTGTTTCCCTTTTTTTTTTTTTACATAAAAGGCAAATAAAATAAATTTTTGTTTTTTAATATTTTTTTTTTTTATTTTATTTATGAGGGAATAATAATAGTTTGCTCTGTGCTTTTTTTTTTTTTTTATTTTATTTTTTTTTTTTATATATAATTCTAATAATAATTTTTTTTTTTTTTCATTACTTCTTTTTTTTTTATATATGTTTATTATTCAAAAAAAGGGTTGAATGGTATTTTAATTTGTCAAATTGGAAAAAAAAAAAATTTTTTTTTTTATTGTAATTTTAATGAATTTTATCGATTTCTACTTATTATTTATGCATATATATATATAAAGTAAAAGTGTATTTTTAATTATTTTTCTTTTCTTTTTTTTTAAAAAAAAAGAAAAGATAGATATGCTTTGTGGGTATGATTCGTTTAGACTAAAAATAAAAATATTCTTTTTTATATATTACAAAATTGCTTAACCAGTTAAAAAAAAAAAATTATATGAAAATATTTTCTTTTTAAACCTATTAAACTAAAATTTGGATTATCAATTTCTAATTTGAAATAATAAATAATCTAAATTTCTTTTTTTTTTTGGTTGGTTGGTTGGTTGGTTTTTTAAGATTAAAAAAAAAAATGGAATGGATAATCATTTTCTTGCTAATGATCAAAATGTTATAATCTTATTACATTGATATTAAGATTATAATTTGAAAATTTTTCTTTTTCTTATAAAAACCATTAAATTGCTTTGTTTGCTTTGCTTAATTTTAATTTTTTATTTTTTTAAACTAATATTAAATATTTCTTGTTGGATAGTTTTGTATAAACAGTTTTAAAAATTAAAATCGCTTTTGCTTTTAAAAGTTAAAGTTTTGTTTTTTGTTTGTTTTGTTTTTGTAAATAACATTTACTCTTTTTTGTAACGATAATATATCATTATTGTAAATTGTTATTACAATATTTTTTTTAAAAAAATTATTTGTTTATTTTGCTTTTTCTTGCATTATAAAATATTTAATTATATATAAAGGATAAATCTTATATATTCTTATATATTCTATAACTATTATGTTTTTACTTTTGCTTTTTTTTTTTTTTTAAATACCAATATATATATATATAGATAGATAAATAAATGAGAAAGCATTATTGTGTAAATAAATAAACATATGAATAGAAATAGAAATTTTAATCCTTCCTAGAATTTTGATTAGTCTTAGTTTATTAAAAAAAAAAAAACTAACCAAAAATAACAAGTTTGAATTTTAATTCCTTTTTTCCTTTTTTTTTTTGGAAAAAAAAAATAGAAAAAAAAATATCAATTGCTCACATATGATAAATAATACCTTGCCTTTAGAAAGATAAGGAAATTACTTGTCATTTAATTTTTTGTACTGTTTTTTTTTTTTTTTTAATTATCATTTTCTTGAAATTTTTTTTGTTTTTATTTTTACAACAAATTTTGTTGTCATGACTAGTCTTTTTCATGGTAGAATAATTTCATGGAGCGTTTTTTTCTAAAGAAAAATTTTTGATATGTACTTTTTTTTCTTTTTAAATATTTTTTTTTCTCGGCGTAATTATTTTATTTATTTAGCGTATAAAACATAACTTAAACTGTTGGAATTGAAGAAAAGCTTTAAATCACGGTCACCAAATACTTTGACCTTTTCATTGTTTTCGTTACAGAAGTAAAAATTTACAAAGGTACATTGGAATCTTTCTTCTAAATCATCAAATAAATCGAAATACTTAATTTTTGGTGAGACACGAATAATTTGTATTTCATTTTTAACAGATTCCTTATTTTCAACAATAACTTTAACTTTAACGGTTTGTTCTTCTTGTTCCTTTTCAGTTTCAAAGAAATTTAACTGTGAAACAACGTAAATTGAAGATAAAATGTCATCTTTACGAATATTAAAGAAATGTTCAAATGGATATGAAAATTGGATATCATTTGGTAATTGTGTTAATAATTGTAAGTAAGTATTCAAAATTTGACGTGGTGATTTTTTTGGATGGTTGAAAATGGCATCATGTGAAGGTAGAAATGGTAAAATTCTTTCTTGATCTTCGCTTCCAGAATCTTCTGGGAAGTTTTCCAAAAGAGCGTGATGAAGTTGACAAATATCATTGTAGGAACGGTTTAATACAGCGACAGTACCATCAATTTTGGAAATTTCAATTGGAAAAGCATTTTGAGAATTTCTTGAGATAATATCTTCAGTAATGCTAGCAGTCATTACTCTATCTGAAAGTGGATCTGATTCTTTTAATAAAATACTATCTTCCTTTTCAACAATTGGGGATAAACCAGTTAAAATCTTATTTGGGTTTGGTTTAGCAAAATTATCTACTTGTTCAAAAGAGTACTTTAAAACATAACCTAAAGTATAACAAATATTATTAATAATAAATAAATATTTTATGGATTATTATTTTTTTTTCTTTTATTATTTACCACTTGATTTGGTTGATGGATTGGTAACAAAGTAATAAGATTCATTTTCAGAGACAACAAAGAAAAAGTCACCCTTTTCATAAGAAATTTCAGTGGTACTTTGAGCCTTGTAATCATCGATAGCCTTTATAATTTTCTTTGGTAATAATTTAAAGAGTTGATCATTACTCATAGAGTAGAATTGACTACAATCAGCTTCTGGGCTATTACAAAGGGTAGTGTAGGAACAAGATTCGATTTCTTGACTTAAATTAGCAGTACCTTGACTTAAGCTAATGGAAGCAAAGCTTGGAGATTGGCAAAGAGTAGAGGCACTACTACAAGTAAATTCATGAGATTTTGTACCAGTTGGAGATCTTTTATTCATTTCAAAAGAAGTATCGTAAGAGTTCATTTTATTTTCCAAAATTTTAGTCAAGTTAGAAGTGTTTATTTTTGGGAGGTTAATCTTTTTTTCCTTAAAAGATTCCTTTACACTTATATTTCTATAGATGCCATTAAAAGAGGTATCTGCCTTTCTTGGAGCATGATCAAGAGTAGCAAATTTTGGTGCTGAAAATGAAGAAGATAAAGTAAAAGAAGTATTGGAAAAATCGTTATCTTTTACCAAACTTTTTTCATTTTCAACAAATTTAACCTTTTTGTTATTTGATGGGATAGTAATTGGATTTGAAGTAGCCGATGGAGAAACCTTTTTTGAAGGAGGGCATTTAAATGATTGACTTCTTTCTGGAATATTCTTTGGGTTTTGTTGACTCTTTACAGATTTAGAAGACTTTAACTTTAATGAATCTCTCTTTTGTATCTTACTGCCAATACTGTTGACATTAAGATAATGTTGCTTTCTTCTGTTCCTTGATTTCCAGTTAGTAACTGGGCTAGAAAATTGATGTGATTCTTGTACTACTTGCATTATATATATATAAGTTTCTACCGTATCCGCATACACAAATACAATTAAAATTATTATAAAATATAATTTTTTTTAAAAAAAAAAATTAATGTTTGAACAATAGTTTAATATTACCTTATTATTAATAATAATATCAAAATAACTACAACTATTTATTTTTACTTACATAATAATAAATAAAAAATAAAATATAATAAAAAAATATAAAAGAAGTAATAAATAGGAATTGACGCTTATAGACTTTATATCTTTTGATAATAGAATTATTAAATCAATTAATAATTTGCAAAAAAATTTAGTTGCTTTTTTTTTTTTATTCGTAAATAGTTTTTATTAGAGATATGAATTTGTATTGAATCTTTTTTTTTTCTATTCTTTTCTTTAATAAATAGCTTTATATTTTTTGTTTGTTTTTACTTTTGTAAATAAATTTGTATTTTTTTTATATATAAAAATTGAATAATACGATATTTAAAATGATTTATTTATTCCTCCAGATAATATAAATATTATATTTTTTGAATAAATAGTAGTAATTTTAAATATTTCTTTTGCTTTCTTTTTTATTTGTTAAAAAAAAAAAAGTGTATATGTTATATCACTTTATCAAAAAGCTTGTATAAATGAAAGAGTATCAATTGAATCAAATTAATTACAAAAATATAAATTATTTCATTGGTTTATATATATAAGTCAATTATATATAATTAATATAAAAGAGCTAAAACTGTCTTTCTATTTCACTTTTATTTAAATAAAAAAAAAAAGTATTTCTTCTTCTTCTTTTCTTTTTTTTAAAAAGACATAATTATATATAATGAAATAATTCAAAAAATAAAAAAGCTATACTTTAAAAAAAGTACTGAAATTTTCATATTTAAATATTCATTTGATTTTTTATAATTTTTATTTATAAAATTTGAATTTCGTTAGTTTTACTGGATTAGGAATAGATTTTTATAATTATTAAAGTTATTTCTATTAAATTTTATTTTATAATAAAATGATTTTAATTAAAAAAAGGAATAATTTATTATCCATTCAAATAATATATATGAATAATATAAATTAATATACTTGATAGTATAAAGTAATATATACTATTTTGTTTAGATTAAAAAATAATATTTTTAATAATTTATTTAAAGCTATAATTATCCATTCATTCAACTAAAAGAATTTATTTAAAAATGTAATTATTCATTCATTTAATTAAAAGAATTTATTTAAATTTATAATTATTCCTTCATTCATTCATTTAATTAAAAGAATTTATTTAAATTTATAATTATTCATTCATCTAATTAAAAGAGATTTATTTAAAACTATAATTATTCATTCATCTAATTAAAAGAGATTTATTTAAAACTATAATTATTCATTTATTTAATTAGTAAAAGATATTTATTTAAAGCTATAATTATTCAGTCGTTTAATTAACAGAGCTAATTTATCATTATCTATTATAATAATTTATTTAAATTTATATTTATTTGTTTAGTTGTTCGTTTGTTTAGTAAGAATAAGGTTACTTTATAAATTGTTATTCCTTTAATTATTACAATGCCTATATTGAATTTGAACAATTGATTTATTTACTTTTTATTTATACATTCATTTATTTATTTATTTTAATAGGATTATACATTTTAAACGTTGCTATTTCCTTCAACTTTAAATAATAAGAAAAGGAACAATACAATATATTATAATATATTCTAATATATTACAATTATGACAAATATATATCATTTTGATCATAATAATAAACGATCCTTTTTTTTAAAAAAATGACAAATTAATTAAAAATTATAAATTCGATAATTGATTATTACATATATTAATTATATATTATTAATATATTAAAATGGAAAATCAATGAATTAAAGTTCAGAAAAATAAATTAAATCGTACAAGGAAATTTATAGGTGAAAATAACATTTTCCATAATATAAATGATAAAAATAATATAAAACCAGTAAATAAATAATATATAATAAGGATATATTTACAATATATTGTAATCTACAATATATTAAAACTAAGGAATGAAGAAAATAAACACCTTTTCATTATTTTACCCAAGAAAAAATAGTGACTAAGCAAAAAAAAAAGTAATGATGGCGAAAGGTATGGAAAAAAGGATCATGTTAATATCATTTGAATTCATAATGGGAATAGGATGGTGGGAATGAATGAAACCTGGAATGTGTTTTTAGTTATATCCTTAGTATTTTGAAATTTCTATTTAGTATTATACCATCATGAAATGTCTAATAAATGAAAATAATTTAAAATTATATATTGTAATAAATTAACTCTACCATATATTAATTTGTATTGAATAAATTAAAGTTTTTTTGAAATTTTTTAAAAAAATTTAAAACAAAAGAATTTCCATTTTACTTTATGGAATCCTAAATTTAATAAATGAATAGAATAAATGAAAATGAATAAATATTATATTAATATATAAATGAACACACATTGAATTAAATAAATAACATGATGATTAATAATTAAATGGATAATACAAATGGAAATAAATAAATAAATTATTAACAATTAAATGAATAAAATAAATAAATCAACAAGACCTCATGAATTGATTTGGCATCATCATTCTATAACTATTAAAAGGTATGTCGTATGTGTATTGTTAGCATCTGTTAGCACCTATTAGCACCTATTAGCATCTGTTAGTATGTATTTGAATGTATTGATGAGGAAATGCTTGGTTCATCTCTTTCTCTTTGAAATTATTATCTTTCTATTTTATAATTATTAAACTTTATATAGTTTTTTAATTAAATATTTTATTTGTGAAAAGGTAAAATTAATTTTGAATGAACCTTTACACCATTGAAAATGAATTTTATCACACAGCACAACAACAAGACTTTTCAAGATGGATTTTGTTTGTTCCTTTAATGCGCACTTCACCATCATCATCAATTCAACCCTAACGTAAACAAGAACAAAGTATTGATACCTCAAACACATAATACAAACTTTTTTATTATGTTAAAGTTGACAAGAAAAAAGAAACATATAGCAACATATAGCAACATACAATTGACATAGGTTATATATTATTGTTCTACATTATTTATGGCTACATTTTATATTCTATTTTACGTTATTTTAATTCTTCCTCTACATAAAATGTAGCGGTGGTTCATCTAATAAAGATGAATTCATCCTTTACCCATTCTTAAAAATCTAAATTTTTTATCAACAACAACGATTAGAGTTTAATGAAAAAAAAATTCTAAAAACTTTAATATTCTAATCTGATTAATTAACACAACATCATCATAAATGGTATAATTTTTCCTTTCATAATAACATATCAATGATGCTATGTTGAGTAGAAATAAAAAGTTATTCTCTCTTTCCTTTTACATGTATACTTTCCACTTTCACATTCTTCCACCACCACCACCACCACTTTTACCACTTCTAGATGCCATAAATAATTATTTATTAATTAATTAATTAATTTATTCATTTATTTTTTATTATAAAAATAAAAGAATATTCTATGATTTTAAATAAATTTTAAAATTTTAATAATGAAAAAAATTAATATTATTCTCTTTTCTATTAATATATATTTCAATTTATTTGTACATATATTACAATATAATGAAATTCATAATACTAAATAAAAATTGATGAATCATTTTAATTTACAATAAAAAATTTGGATGTATATATCACAATACAGTTATAATATATGCATACTATATATTTATAATAATATTTATAATAATTAATTTATTTTTAAATAGATTAAATTGAAATAAATTAAATTATTAATTAAAATTTTGGAAACATTATTTAAATGAACAAAATTAAAAAATAAATAAATTTTAGTTTTCTTTTAAAGTAAAGAAATCAAAAAAAAAAAGTTAAAAAAAGCTAATTATTATTATTCAATAAAATATTTAATAAGATATTTAAATGACATAAATGCATTGCGAAAGGTTCATTGCGAAAGGTTCATTGTGGAATATTCAAATGATTCATTTTTTAGTGTTCAATTTTTTTTTCTTTTTATTGATCATGTGTCATGATAATATTCCATCAAAAATTTTCTTTTCTTTTTTCATGAAAATCATTGAAAATCATTAAAATAATAAAAAAAAAAGTTTTGCCTTGATTCTTCCTTTGATTTTCTTTTTTGTTTGGTGATTTTATTGCATGAAAAAAAAAAAAGTTTTTTTTTTAATTTTAAGAAATTTTCAACTTTAAAAACTTTAAATTTTTTTTTTTAGGATTCCAATTCATCCACTCCTTCCACCACCGCCATCAATAAAAAAAGGAAAAAAAGTGGAAAATGTAAAAAGTTTTTTATTATTATTATTATTATTATTATTATTATTATTATTATTATTATTATTATTATTATTATTATTATTATTATTATTATTATTATTATTATTATTATTATTATTATTATTATTATTATTATTATTATTCTAATTATTATTATTATTATTATTATTATTATTATTATTATTATTATTATTATTATTATTATTATTCAATAATGACAATTTCATATTTCATCATTTATTTATTTTATTCATTGTTTATTAATGGCTTAATTGATGTGTTAAAGGTAACGACAAAAAAAAAATAAAACCATTGTTTGTACGGATGCCATCTTTTCTTTCTATTTAATAATAGTGACAATACCACAATAATATTAATAATATCATAATAATAACAACGGTAATGATATGGTTTTCAGCATATTAAGAGTAAACATTAAATTAAAAAATAAATCTTTTTGTTATTTAAAAAAAAAAAAAACCGCAAATAAATTAATTTATAGCCTATTAAAAAGAAAAAAAAAAACTTTTTGAAAGACCGCAACCTTTATTTTTTAA
This sequence comes from Piromyces finnis, assembly GCA_002104945.1. Classification (NCBI taxonomy): domain Eukaryota; kingdom Fungi; phylum Neocallimastigomycota; class Neocallimastigomycetes; order Neocallimastigales; family Neocallimastigaceae; genus Piromyces; species Piromyces finnis. The sequence goes on along the minus strand of MCFH01000019.1, from coordinate 236,944 downwards.
TATTCGTATTAAATATTATTAAATATTATTCATTTATTATTCATTTTATTAGTATTCAACAACAGTAGTAGTAATCAACAATAGTAATTTATTATAATAAAACTTATTATTATTATTATTAGTAGTAGTAGTAGTAGTATTAATATTAGTATTAGTATTATTATTATTATTATTATTATTATTATTATTACTTTAATTATTATTATTATTATTATTATTACTCTAATTATTATTATTATTATTATTATTATTATTATTATTATTATTATTATTATTATGTTTATTATTATTATTATTATTATTATTATTATTATTATTATTATTATTATTATTATTATTATTATTATTATTATTATTATTATTATTATTATTATTATTATTATTATTTTATTATTATTATTATTATTATTATTATTATTATTATTATTATTATTATGTTTATTATTATTATTATTATTATTATTATTATTATTATTATTATTATTATTATTATTGTGGGTGGTTGTTAATAAATATTAAATGATATGGCAAATCTTATGATAATATTAGTAAAACTTTTATTATTGCTTTTATATTCATTAATAAATATTAAATATCTTTTTATTATAATTCAATGGTATAAGACATTTTTGTTATTAATACTTTGAAGAAATTGGAATTTTTTTAAAATATTTTTTTTTAATAATATGGATAAAGAAATTGACAAAGTAATTAATTCCATAAATATTATTTTTATCTTTTATTAATAATTATTATATTCTAACTCTGAAAAGTAAAGTTAATAATAAACAAAACAAAAAAAAAGAACACATAAGCATAAGATATTGTCTTTTTTTTATATAATATTAATAAAAAACTTAACCCTTTTGACAAATTGTTTTCTCTTTTATAATTTTTCTAAAACCTTTTTTAATTGTATTTTATTTTATTTTATTTTATATCTAAATAAAATAAAACAGAGAGAAATGTTTTGTTTTCATTGTATTAAGAGTATGGAATAAACATAAAATTATGGTAAATCCTACCAACTTTTATTAAAGTTTAGGAAAATAAAATTTTTTGTTAAAGTATTCTTTATATCAAAATAAGAATACGAATATAGAAATAAAAAGAGGATAAGACAACTATATATTATTCATCTTTTTTTTTATATATTTATTTTTATGCTATTTATTTGAAACTATAATGGTTTTATTGATGATCATAAAGAATACTTTTGTATCTATTATTTATTCTAGTAAACATTTTTCTTTAATAAATACTATATATTTATTATAGTTTTAAAATTAAAAAATATTATTTTATTATTCCTTTTAGAATTATAAAATAATATAAAATAAAATTACAGTTGATATTAATAGAAAGATAAAAATGTTTTTTTTTTCCCTTTTAAAATAGAATAGAAATCTTTTTAGGAAAAGATTAGAATTTTAATAATATTTTTTTTTTTTTTTAAAAAAAAAAGAGAGTAAATTTAAAAGAAAAATGAATATTAAAAAAGTTTTAAAGGACGGATGTATTTTAAAGTTGAAAAATGAAAAAAAGGAAAATTTTAATTTTGAAATTGAAAAAGAAAAATGGAATGATGGTTCAAATGCGATTTTTCATTATCGAACTTGGATTTTAAGTTTTTCACCAAATTCCCTATCCCATCCCGAATTAATTAAAGAAAATCGTAAATATTTTATTTTCCTACTATTATCAGTAATAGTACCACTTTTATACATTTAAAATAAATATAATAACAATAATGGCAACATTGATATATATATATCATTATATATATTTAAATATTTAAAACCTTTTATTCATTATATATATTATATATATAAATTATATAATATTGGAAAAATAGCCGAGAGAAATGAAAAAAATCAAATGGAAAATCAAAATAAAAAAAAAGGATGGAAAAAAACAAAGGAGAAATATATGTTTGATGATGAAATCATCAACTATTTTCAAAACAAGCATCGTTCGATGATCGAGTTCAATAATAAAGAGAATTTAAATGAAAATTTTACAGTCACTTTAGTTGGAAATACACATCATGTTAATGAAGGCTTGCCTTTTGAATTAAGATTAGGTAAAAAATTTTCGGCATTTGCTTTTGAAAAATGTATTCATACCATGGAAAAGGGTGAAAATTCTTTATTTCTTTGTGCACCTCATTCAATGATGGTAATTCTTTTTTTTTTTTTTAAACAATTATAATAGGAATAATATATATATATAAAAGAAAAACTAATTTGAAAGTTTAATCCATCTAAACAATTTTAAAAAATTTATTATGAATAATATATAGGCTTACAATACAATGGAATCTATTCTTCATCATGTAGATTATAAAAAATCATTATTAAAACAACATAATGTTGGTGATAAAAATGGCATTAATTTTTCAAAAAAATTAATTGATTATAAAAATTATTTAAATAAAAAATATCAAGATTTATGTAGGGATGATTTAGTATTTATTATTGAAATAGAACTAGTGGATATTCAACTTCCGGAATCTTATCAAAAGTGTGTTTGGGAAATGGATGATACCGAAAAATACTTTCATGCAGTTAATTTAAAAAATGAAGGAAATATTCTTTTTAAGGCTAATGAATTTAATAAAGCTTCGGTTAAATTTCAGGAAGCTTTATCCATTTATCAGGTAATGATTCATTCAGGATCCTTACTTAATGAAAAATTTCAAAAATTAAGTGTACATAAAGATTCTTTTGATGAACCAAAAAAAGGTATATACTAATCTAATCTAATATATGACGAAATAATAAACATAATAAACATAATAATAAACATAATAATAATAATAATAATAATAATAATAATAATAATAATAATAATAATAATAATAATAATAATAATAATAATAATAATAATAATAATAATAATAATAATAATAATAATAATAATAATAATAATAATAATAATAATAATAATAATAATAATAATAATAATAATAATAATAATAACAATAATAATAACAATAATAATAATAATAAATAGTAATGCTTAATATACATTTATGAAATATTATATATAAAAAAAAGTATAAATTTATTTATATATAAATTATTCTATTTTTTTTTTTTTTTTAAAAAAAAGATAATAAAAGTTCATTATATACCTTGGAAAGTTTAACAGCATTATCAAATATATGTTTATTAAACTATTCAGCTTGCCAACTTAAATTAAAAAATTATCATTATGTTATTGAAAGTTGTACAGAAGTTCTTAGAAATGATCCCGAAAATATAAAAGCATATTTCAGAAGAGGTAAAGCTTACTCTAACCTCAATTCCCATTTAGATTTAGCAAAAAAAGATTTTTATAAATTAAAAGATATCTATCATAAATTTCTGGAAGAAGAGGATCGTCAATTGATGTCAGTTTTACCGGCGGCCCCTGCAAACAAAATAAATTATAAAAATGAGATTAAAAATTTAAATGAAGAAATAAAACTGCTCGAGAAAAAAATTAAACAACAAAGTATTCAGGATAAAACCTTTTTTTCAAAAATTTTTTCTTAAGCATATCAATTAATAATAATAATAAAAAAAGGATTTTTTTTTTTAATATGTAAATTGAATCATTAATGATCATAACAACATTCTTTCTTTACAATAAATGAATAGAATTTTAAATATTTTCAACTTTTATCTTTATATTTTTATTTTATATTTCATTTTTTAAAAAATTTAAATGTCTAAACTTAGGATGTAAAAAAAAAAATACTCAAGTTTATTATACCTATATTAATTTATTACCAATAATAATACAGATATATTTAAAATAAAAACATTTTTAAATAATAATTTACTTATATAATAAAAGTAATATATTCATATAATATTTACTTTTTTTTTTTTTTATCATTCATTATTATTCCTTTTTTTTTTTTTTATTCTTTTTCTTTTTCTTTTTTTTTTTATCTTTGCTTTTTACATTATCTACTACAAATAATTAATCAATGATCTTGTAAAATATTAGCAATAGTTATTATTATGAATAATAAATAAATATTTATAATAATATATATGTTTGTTAAAAGATTCTTTTATTCATTTCTCTTCTTATAAAGATGCTGCTATAAAGTTTTTCATTACTTTGAAAAAATAATGAAATTTACCCAATCAATAATTTAAATTTTTACCAAAAAATAGTAGGTAAAAAAGTTTAATTATTATGTATCATCAATATTTTTTTTTTTATATTTAATAAAAATTTTAATTAATAGTTTTTTAATTTTTTTTTTTATTTTTAAAAAAATTATTATTATAATACAGTTAAGAACAATATGGATATAGATCCACCTACCAAGAACACTAAACGTATTTATTATGGTAGTTTAGAAGATGTTGAAAGAGCAAGAATAGAAGCTGGTATTAACGTTGGAGTAGAGGTTATTATTTTTTTTTATAACAGGAATTCAGTAATGTTATAAAATGGGTATATTTTATTTTATACCATTAAATGAACAGGATATTATACCTAGATAATATTACATAACGTTATTATATATATATTCAATAATATTTGAGAGGAATTAATAGACATTAACTCATTTCAAAAAAAAAAAAATAAGCTTTTTTTTGTAAAAAAAAGAAAAAAGAAAAAGGTTTATTAGAACAAACATTGTTTTTAAAACAATTTAACATCGGTATTTTATATATTTAAATAAACCAAAACAAATACAATTTTTTTTATTATTGCTATTATATATATACAAGATTTTGAAACAAGAGGCAACTATGAGTATATATATAATATTTTCAATAAATTATAACCATCTGGATTTGTTTTATAAGTAGTGTTAAAAAAAAAGGATTTTAATTTATCATTAAATGTCTAGATCATTAGAAACAATATTCTACTTATCAATATTCAATGTTTTATACCTATTACTTTATTATTGCATAAGAAACATAAAAATTTTAAAAAATTTAAAAAATTAATCATTACATTTATTATTTTATACTGTACTTGTAAAATACTTTCTAATGTATTATTTATATATCTATATATCTTTAATCAACTATTGAATTATCATCATCATCACTATTAGGAAAAAGGAAAAACTTTGGATGAATTGGGTAAATTTATTACTTTTAACAATACATATATAAATATAATTTATTTTTTAATAGTTTCATAAATGAAGAAAAAAAAAAAACATATTAAATTAAAATGAAATTTCTTTTATTTAAATTTGAAATTTTTATTTATTTATTTTTTTAAATTTTATTTCAATTTAATCATTTTTAATAATTAATTCAAACCGTAGAAGAAGATGATAATTATGAATATGATGAATCAGCAAAAATAGCAAAAGCAGAACAACAAGCTATTCTTGATGAATTTGAAAGAAAAAAGAAGGCTCGTAATATTGCTGTTCCAACTGATGATAAAAAAGTTCGTTTAAGATTAAGAGAATTGGGTGAACCTATTACTCTTTTCGGTGAAGGTGTAAGTATATTCATTTATAGTTACTGAAGTAATTTGTATCAAATTAAAAATTATTATATAAATTGAAAAAAAAAATTAAATGAAATTTCATTTAAAATTCCAAAAATTAAAAAAAAAAAAATAAAAATTTTATTTTGATTATTGGATTAATAAAATACCAATAGCCTGCTGAACGTAGAGATCGTCTTAGAGAACATTTATCAAGACTTGCTGGTGAAGAAATTGAAATGGAAAAGGAAGAAGAAGAAGAAAAAGAAAAGGAAAAAGAAGAAAAAGAACAAGAAGAAGAATTTTACACTATTGGTACCAAGAGTTTATTAGATGCTAGAAGATATATCGCTTTATATTCATTAAAAAGATCTCAAGAACGTCTAGCAGAACAACGTGCTCAATTATCCATACCAATTCCTCAAAGAAAAAAACTTAGACATGATTTATACTCTGATTTAAAGGTAACCTTTGATCCTTATTATATATATATATTTTTATTATTATTCTGCACACCTTAATAATAATCAATGAAATTAATAATTCTATTTTATTCTATTTTATTTTATTCCGGTTTATATTTTATTCTATGTTATATATTACTTTTTATTTATAAAAGAAATATACCATTCTTAGTTCACAAATTGGAGAAGATAGACCATTACCATATATATCTATATCACCAAATTCCCAATATATATGTACTGCTTCTTGGAATGGTTTAGTTAAATTATTTAAAATTCCATCATTGGAAAATTGCTTTACATTTAAAGGTAACCATTTATTTTTTTTTTTTTTCTTTTAAAATACTGAATAATAATAATGAATAATAATAATAATAATAATAATAATAATAATAATAATAATAATAATAATAATAATAATAATAATAATAATAATAATAATAATAATAATAATAATAATAAATATCTATCTTAAAGGTCATAAGGAGAAATTAAGCGGTCTTGCATGGCATCCACAAGCTACATTATCAATGAGTAGAAATTCTGTTAATCTTGCTAGTTGTTCTGTAGATGGTGCTATTCATTTATGGTCGTTAAATAGGTAAAAATTATTTTAAAGTGTAATTATACCGAAAATAGTATTGGTATATATTTAAATAAGTATTTATTTTTTACTTAAATTCTTTCAATTATATTTATTTGAATAAATTTAATAAAGTGAAATACCGCTTGCTAAATTAGAAGGACATACAGCTCGTGTTTCACGTGTTGCATTCCATCCTTCAGGTAGATTCTTAGGCTCAGCAAGGTAAATATTTTTTTTTTTTTTTTTTCAAAATAGTATCAAGAGAAATTATGACTTTTTTTTTTTTTTTAAAAAAAAATTATTATATAAATTACCAGCATTTAAAATATATATTTATTATATACAACATATAACATATTATTAATCTTTTTTTTTTTTTAAAAAAAAAAACAAACAAAAAAAAAAACATAGTTATGATGGTTCATGGCGTTTATTTGATATTGATACAACAGAAGAATTATTATTACAAGAAGGTCATTCCAGAGAAGTATATTCTATCGGTTTTCAAGGTGATGGTTCCTTAGTTGCAACAGGGTAAATAAAGGAATAAAACTTTAATTTTGAAATTAATATAGTAAAAATAAAAAAAAAAGTTAATTTTTTTTTTAATACTACTGATTATAATACATTATAATACTAATAAATAAAAATTCTTCATATAATGGTTTTCTTCTTTTTTCTTTTTTTTTTTTTTAAATAATCAGTGGTTTAGATTCAATAGGTCGTGTATGGGATTTAAGAAGTGGACGTTCCATTATGATTTTATTAGGTCATGTTAATGATATTCTTAGTATTGATTGGTCACCTAATGGTTATCAAGTAGCTACTGGTTCAAAAGATAATTCAATAAAAATATGGGATATACGACAAGGTAAAACCTTAACAACGATACCAGCTCATACCAATTTAGTTAGTCAAGTTCGTTACTGGCATGCTAATTTAGAAGATAGTGAACCTGAAAAGGTTAATGATATTTATGATACTGCAGAAGCAAATGATGTTGAAATGACCGATGCAAGTGTAGAAGCTCAACGTAAAAAACTTGAAATTGCTGAAGTCTACTTAGAAGATGATGAACGTAATTGTAAAAAGTATTTAAATGGTTCTTACCTTGTTAGTAGTAGTTATGATCGTACCATTAAAATATGGAGTGAAGGTGATTATAAATTATTACGTACATTACCAGGTCATGAAAGAACTATTATGTGTGTTGATGTATCACAAGGTAAAAAATTTTTTTCGAGATAAAGAAATATATATACATATATATATATAATAATTTTTTTTTTTTTTTAATCTATCAATATTAAGAAAATTTCATGATTAATCTTTTTTTTATTAAAATTAATTATTTATCTTTTTATTTAGATGGTAGATACATTGCATCCTCTTCTTATGATAGAACATTTAAATTATGGGCTAGTGAAGATCTTCAATACTAGTTTTATTTTTTTTCTTTTTTTTTTTTTTTATAAACTTTGTAATTATGATGATCGATATCTAATAATAACTAATTGATAAATATATTTATTTTTTGAAAAAAAAAAAAAAAAAAAAAAAAAAAAAAGAATCCCATAATTATTTATCTATTTTTTCTTTTTCAATTTAAAATAATATATACATAGGCATATACAAATAAACATAAAATAATAATAAAAAAGTAATATCAAATAACTTTTTTTTTTTTTTTTTAACATTTTCTTTTTTAATTATTTAAATTAAGATCTATTGAATTTAAAGTTAAAAAAAAAAAAGCTTTGTTATTTTAAAATTTTATTTGAAAATTATTCAATTAAATTCTACTTTAATTAAACAAGTTTTTACACATACACATGAATAATATGATTATAACATGATTATGCATATCATAAATTATATATATATATATATATATATTTTTCTTTTATTATAAAACAAACATAAAAAATGTTTTTTTTTTTTTTTTTTTTTTTTTTTTTTTTTTTCATTCTTTAGATGATATACAATAAAGGATAAATAATAAACTTGTTTTATATATTAATATTTATTAAATATTATGTTGTTATGTATTTACAATGAAAATAATGGCAATGAATAGTAAAAATTTTTTATTTTTTTTTTTAAATATTATGGGCTAAATTCATTCTTCCATCATGACAATTATTATTATCATTCCTTTTATTCCTACTAAAATCTTTTGATTATTATTAAACTTTTTTTTTTTTTTCTTGAAATGTATAATAATATTATATATATGTATATGTATGAAATAATTTTTTTTTATTATTTATTGTTCTGTGGTATCAATATAGAATATTAATATATCTTTTTTTTTTAACTTTTCACAAAATGATTATAATTATAAAGAAAAAAGTTATCGGGTTGGTAAATTCTTCTTTCAGTTGAATCCGAATTTAAATAATTTTCCATGGAATGACCATTGGATTGAATAAAATAAAGAAGATAGGTACAGGCTTGACAATACTTTTTTTGATGGACTAAATTGGTTATGGTGACAATACAATTTGCTCGTTGAATAGGATTATTCCATGGTTTTAGCGAGGAAGACGATAAGGATTGATATTGATCAAAATATCGATTTAAATAATCAATTAAATTTTGAGTTGAAAAATGTTTAAAGGGACAACCGTGATAATGATCAAAATTACTTGGTTCATTGTAATTCTGTATTTTTTCACAGTCAAAGGATTTATAATCAATTCGACTTCCTTCTTTACCATAATTATGACGTATATTGTAGGCATATTCCCGTTTGAAATCTATTGCATTAAATCTTGGTTGAAATGCTTTTTCCCAAAACTGTAAGGATTCAAAAAGATTCAATCCTACACCACATTTTAAAAAAAGACCAAATTGAGTTCGTCCAGCGAATTTTAAATGATGATGGTCTTTTAATTTTATAAATAAAAAATTCATGCAAGGTGGGAAATATTTCGTTAAGGATTCTACTTGAGTATGTTGGATATTTTCTTTTAAAATACTACTATTCTTCCAATGGGTAGTGACTTGATAATGGCATTTACTTCTCAAGGTATCTAATAAAGAAAAAACATAATCAAAATCATTTTGTATCAAACCTACTAATTTTTCTACTAATTCCAGATGCTTTTGAATATTCTTTTTAAATAAATCAATTACTATTATATCTATATCATTTTTTTTAATAAAAGCTGTCCCTTTCTTTATAATAATTTTTCTATTCCTTACTAATTCTGAAACTAATTCAAAAGGTACCTTTTTTTTTTAAAAAAAAAAATACATATATATATATATATATATATTTAAATAAATAAAATTATGAATATTAATAACTTATTTTTATTTTTTATAAAAAAAAATTTAAAAGATACGTCTTTAATACTAGTTTATTATTAATGTTATTCACTACTACTACTACTACTACTACTACTGTTACTACTGTTACTACTATTACTACTACTACTACTACTACTGTTACTACTATTACTACTACTACTACTACTGCTGCTGCTACTACTGCTATTATTGTTATAAATTATAAGAAATAATAATTACTTTGTATATCTCATTTGAATTGGTATAATAAATATATTTTCTACATTCTTGACATTCTTGTCGTGTTGCTCTTTGATACTTTAAATGTAATGATTGTATAAATTCCTCTTTTTCTTTTTGTTCCAAGTTATATAGTCGTAGTTGAAAAAGTGACATTTCACATTTTATTAACCATTCTTGCATTTCCACATCCCGACAACATAACAATAATAAAATGTAGTAACTAGCATGGTCAATTTGACGTTGTTTAAAATTCTCTTGTATTTTAATTTGTTGTTGTTTAAAGATTTCAAGAGACTGTGGTATCTCATAATCATTACTAAAAAGAGGTAAGTTTTCTCTTACACAACGATAAACTTCATTACTATTTATGGGATTAATTATATTTTCTTTCTTAACTTTAGTGATAGTATTATAAATATTAATTCTTCGGGTAGCATATTCTTCAAAACATTGTATGGGTATTTCAAATTCAGGAATGGCGTCATATAAATTGATGGAATATGGATATTTATCTTGTTGATTTATTGAAATTAAATCATTTCTATTATTATTCATTATAACAGAAATATTTAAATTTTTATTACTAGTATTGTAACTCTTTCTGTTTTATAATAATAATAAAAAAAAAAAAACTTTTGAAAAATATTAAAATAAATTAATTTTATTTACTTGTAGGGTAACTTTTAATTATTTAATAACATTGTCCCCGTTTTATTTCTTTCTTTTTTTTTTTTTGGTAATTTTGTAATTTCTTTTTAAAAGTTGAAAAAAAAGAAAGAAATCACAATTTTATAAATATAAAAACAATAATGTTTTATTATGAATAGAATAAAGAAATGATTTATTTTTTAATATGAAATACTTTTAATGAGCTTTCTTTAATTGAGAGGATTGATGTGATTCTTTTTTTTTAAGATTTCATTAAATATTTTACTAAGCAGCAGAGTAGCAGTAAATTTTTTTTTTATTATTAATATTTTCCAAAAAATTTTAGATTAAAAAAAATATTAAATGTTACCCTTTACCAACCTAAAATTTTTTCACTTTTAAAGTAAGAGAAAAAAAAAAAAAAAAAGGAAAAGTTTAACAATAAAAAAAAATATTCATTATTTTATATGTTCATATATTTATATTTAAAATGAAAAAAGGAATAAACTATCGTTAAAAAAAAAAATAAGAAATTCATAACAATTTAATAATATAACATTAGACTTTTTTTTTTTTTTTGAAATTTCAAATCCTAAAACCAAATTAACAAATTATATTACATTTTAATATGTTGCTTTGAAAAAAAAAAAAAAAAAAAAAAAAAAAAGAAAGAAAGAAAGAAAAAAAAAAAGAAAAAAGACATTTAATAAATATTTTTTTAAACCATTTAGACATTTTTAAATCTTTATATAATTTCAAGTAAAATAAAAAAAATTTAAATTTTAAAGCAGTACATTATATTATAAAAATGGAAAGATGTAACAGTAAAGGTAAAAAACCTTTTAATTATAAACGAAACCGAACAAATTCGGGCAATTCATATTCAGGCAATAATAAAAAAAATTTCAAACATTTTAGAAAACCTAACAACGATAGAAATGAAAGGGAGAACTCAAATAATAATAATAATGAACATTCGTTTAAAAAAAATAAATGTAAGTAGCTAATTTTATTTATATAAAGGGTAATTTAAATAAATTATAGAATATTTCATTTACATCTAATTTAAAACTTTTTTTTTCCACATAAAAAAAAAAAAAAAGATAATAAAAGTAATTATAATAAAAAATTTCGAAATTCAAATTATGAAGCAAGTTCCAGTTATTATTCTCCTCCTAGTCATACTTCGTCGTCATCCACTTCTCAGCATACTCTTTCAAATTCCTCAACGAGCGACAATAGAAATAATGATAATGATAATGATAATAATAACGAACCAAATATTCGTAAATATCGCTATTTCATTTATTTTCACCATATTCAATTACTATAAAATTTTTAAATTAAATAACAAGAAAAAGAATAAATTTTTTTCGTCATATTTATAAATTAGAAATTAGAAATTTCATTACTAATTGTACTATGAAATCTTTTTTTTTTTTTTTTTTTTTTTTAAAAAAAAATGAAATAGTTAATATACCCGGTTATTATTATGATAAAGAAAAAAAGAAATATTTCAAAGTATTGAAAAACGGACCTTCAACCAGCGAATATTCACAAGTTTCGGTAATACAAAAAAAAAAAGAAGAAAAAATAAAACTACAACAAGATATGGAAAAATTAAAAATAAAGGTATAAATTACTTTTTTATAATTCATAATTTGTTGTTGTTGTTGTTGTTGTTGTATAGATGTCAAAAGTATATACCATTTATAAATAATAATTTTTTAAAAAAAAATAATATATATATATATATATAATTTTTTATTTCGTACTTTAAAAAGAATAATAATAAAAATAATAGTATAAATTCACTTTTGATGAATCGAGAAATGGGATGTATCCTTGGGAATAATAATATTGAAAGGTAAAAAAAAAAAAAATTATCATAATAAGAAGAAGAGGAAGAAAAATTAATCAAACTTTTTAAAATAAATGTTCTCAATTTCTTTAAAAAAAAAAAAAAAAAAAAAAAAAAACAATAATAGCTATATCTATAATAAATTACTTTCAAATATGAAATGTCGACAAACAACTCGTCATAGAGAAATATCAAATTTATCACTTTCTCAATCAGGAAAATTTATAGCTCTCGGTCATGTTAATGGATATGCAAGGTATTCCTTTTTGTTTTCCAAGTTATATATTTATTTATTTATTTATTTTACATCACTTTTTTATTTTATAATATTAATTATATAGTAATTGCTATTAAATTTCATTTCAATTATCTAATTCATTATTTTTTATTTTACCTTTTTTTTTTTTTTTTTTTTTTGGTATATGATCACTTTTTATAAATGAAAAAAAAAAAAAAAAGTATAAAAATAAGAGAACGAATTAATAATGAAAATTCAATTTCGTCCTGTACAAAAATTGCTTCATCCAAAGTTAGTGCTATCAATATTTTTGAGCATGATCCCTTTAATTATCATATGTTGTAAATATTATTTACAAATATAATTAAATATATATATATTAATTATATTAATATTATAGATCTAAAAAAAAAAAAAAAGTCATTTTATTAACACACATTTATTTATACTTTTTATTTATAATTTTTTATTATATAACATGTATGTATTTTATTTTATGTATTATATATATATATTATTTATTATAAAATGAAATAAAAGTGCAACGTCTTTAGGAGGAGAATCTGAACCTGGAACATTAATCATTTATAAATATATATTAAATAATATTAATGAAGAATCCATTCCAATAATGTGTATGTAATAATTAATTTTTTTAATGAAATTCATCAATGAAATATATATATATATATATTTACTTTTTTTCTTAGTGTAGTGACGATTAAACTATATATATATTGATATTAATTTTATTTTTATTCCTTTTTTTTTTTTAATTTAATCAACAGCATTAATTAAAAAAGTACCGTATAAAAATTCTTCTATTCAATGTTGTAGTATTTCTGATTCTTTAGAATCTTATATAACGATAGGTAAAACATACACACTAATTTACATTCATATGCTCTTATTATAATGACATAAAATATTATTTATATTTATTTATTTATTTATTTATTATTAGGTGATCGATCAAATGCCTTAATACATCAAAACTTCCAAAGTATTTGTTCTGATATTAAACATCATACTATACCCATGCCAATTAAAACAGATATATTAGTCCAGAAAAATACAAAAGTATGAATAACCTCTAAATAAATTATCTACAGATAAATAAATAAATAATAATAATATATTTTATATAATATATTATACTATTACTAATAATATATATACTTTTATTTTATCTATCTCTAAAAAATATTTACTGTAATAATTATTATTACTATTCCATGATAATGATGATATTTGTTTGGTATTATTTACAATGTTAGAATCATTTATTATATAATGGATGTCGAAATGGCAGTATTGAAGTTATAGATTTACACAATTTAAAGCTTAATACCCATAAAAATTTTATTAAACATAAATTATCAATATGTGATATACAACAACTTAATTCTTCATTATTTATATCTAACTCTATGGACGGAGAAGTAAGTATGCCAAATGGAAAAAAAAAAAAAAAAAAAATGGGATCATGATATAAATTATAAATTATTACTAATAATCACTCCTATTTTAAAATAAATGAACTATATATATTTATATTTATCATATATATCATAATAGATATTAATTAGATATTAATTCTTTATATATATTAAAAGATTTATATATGGGATATACGAGGAGGAACGTCATCTCGACAATCTAAAATGAATCAAAATCATCATTGGGTAGTTCAGGAACTTTATGGTAATCATAATGAATATTTAATGAATAATATAGTGGTGGACCCGTATAAAAATATTGTCGTCACAGGTAAGAATAAAAATAAAAATAAAAAATAAAAATAAAAATAAAAAAAAAAAAAAAAAAAAAAAAAAAAAAAAAAAAAAAAACCTTTATTAATATATATATATATATTTTTTTTTATAAAAATATATTATATATTATATATATTTTCTAAATAGCTGGTCAGGATGGTCAAGTAAGAGCATGGAATATCAGTAATGGTGAAATGATTCTAAGTAAACATTTACCAAATTATACTAATAATACCAAGACCATGGTTCAATTAGACCATAGTAATAATTTATTTGGATTTTGGACAGCCAATTCTGTCAATTTATCTTTATGGGATTTACGTTTTTAAAAAGTTTAATTATAAATAATAATAATAATAAATAAATAATAAAATAAAATTTCTATCGATTTTAAAAACTTATTGGGAAGATAATTAACAAGGGAAGCAAGTATAAAAAAAAAAAAATTTTTTTTTTTTTTAATGTATAAAAGAATTTATTTTAGAATATTAATTGAAATGAATACAATAATTAGGTCACTTTTTTTTTTTTAAGAAAAAAAAGGTAATTATAGGGTTAATAGTTCCTGATTTATAATATTGTGAGTTTTTTTTTTTGGTATGTTTTGTTTTTTTGTTTTTTTGTGTATTTTAGGATAAAGAAATATAATAATAAAAATATTTAAAATTAAAAAAAAAAACTATTTTTTTTTTTTTTTTTTTTGCATAAATGATTTATTGGATGGCAATATATATAATATTTTTTATTATTATTTATATATTATTTATTATTATTTATTACTATTATTATTATAATATTTTTTTTAAAAAAAAATATATATATATATATATATATTAAACTATTTTTATGGTGATGGTGTTAAAGAAGGTGTATTTTTACTCTCTGAATTTTGTAAAGTACTTTGCATTTTTTCTTTTGCTGGTTCTGCTACCGATGATGGTAATTTATCATTCCCTAGATTTTCTGGATTATTTTTTTCTATGATTCGAAGATAGACATCGGATAATTCAAGTGTTGCTTTTAATAATTCTTGTTCATTAATGTTGAAATCTTTCCACCATGACATTTGGGTATTTTTAGAAACTAATTCTGATTTATTATATTTACATGCTTTTTTAAGTATTAATATTATTTTATAAGCATAGAGTAATAATCATAATATTTGTTGTTATTAATTTATTAAAAATAAATTTAATTAAACTATTATTATTATTTAAATGTTTTTTTTTTTTTTATAATATCTTTATCCTTATATTTACCCATATATAAAGCACTTGCCGCAATAACTTGTGGTGAATATTTCAAGCACATTGTCGTTTTAAAACTAAATAAAAAAATACATGTAAAAAAAAAAATATTTATATATATGCATAATATACATATATTATTAGATAATATAAAAAAAAATTAGAAACAATGAAGCCTATATAAAATTTTGAAATACTTTATTATGTTACCTATCATTAATAAAACACCATGCTAATTTTATTATATGAGAATAATCGGTATCTTTTATATATATAATTAATTATAATAATTTATAAAAAAAAAAAAAAAATGATTAATTTAAACTCTATTTTTTGTTGTTGTTGTTGCTCTTTTATATTTTACTTTTTTTTGTTTTTATTCTCTTTTTTTCTTTAATAATTACCATTAAATTTTTCTGCCATATTTAATAAATAAGTATAAGGATGATCGACAATAATATCACAACAAATAATTTCCAGTAATTCCAATTCATGAAAAAGAATGGTTTGTTTCCATTTTTCAAATTCCTAGAAAAATATTTTTTTTAATAGGTATATTAAGAATTACTAAATTTATATAAAACTATTTTTTTTTTAATGTTGTTATTGTTATAATAATAATAATATAATTTATCATTGATTTATTAATATTTACATGTGTTTTTTCATTGATATTTAAATGAGCATTCTTTTGAGCTTTTGAAATACATACTATAATAATATCTTTTAGACGTCTCTGTGTATCCGTTACTTTTGATGCTAAATATAATGAAGCAGCAGCAATTTCCTTTATTTTTTTATTATTATTATTTAAATAAAATTTATAATATTTAAAGGAATAGGTATAGGAATAGGAATATATATATTTTAAACATTATTATCATAATAATTAATATAATAGTAATAATAAACATAATAATAATAATAATAATAATAATAGAAACGACGCATCTATTTCTATTATAAGCTATAATAAATAAATATAATATAATATAATATAATATAATATAATATAATATAATATATATTTAACTTACATAGGATGGATAATATTTTAAACTTTTTCTACAATAAAATCGATGAAGAAAAGTACAAGCTGTAGCAATAGTGGTTTGAGGTCTTATTTATTTCAATAATAAATAATAATGAAAAAGAAATAGATTTTATTTAACCAATATAAATAATAAAAAAAAAAAAAAGTCAGTAACAAAAAAGAAGGAAAGAGAGAGAGAAAATAAATAATAATATATTATGTATAATGTTATAATATAAAATGTATATAAAATAATATATAATATAATATATATAATTTTAATCTATTCTAATATCCAAAAAACATAATTAAAAAAATATATAATATATATTACATTTTCATAGTTATTCCAATGGACATAATAAATGCACAAGCTTTCCAGCGTTGTTTTAATTCTTCCTTTAGGGTATATCCATCTTTAATTGATGGTGTATTGGTATTTAATTCTTCTGAAGTGAAATGCCAATTATTTTCTTTTCTTTCAAAAGATTTATTTTTTCTCGTTGTTGTACCATCATTATTTGTATTACTTTTATTATTATATAAAGCATTTCTGTTATAATAAGGATAAGTGCTGAGATTTTTTCCTGATGGAAATTTATATTTATTTTTTCTAAATTCCATTAGTCTTTTTATTATTATTATTATATATTATGTGTATATATTTTATATTGTTTTCATTGTTTATATATATATGTATGTATTGTTTTATTTTATTTTGTTTTATTGATTTACCGATATTTTTTAATATTTATAGAATTATTATATTGTTATTTATTAACATATATTAAAAATTAGTGAATTTATAAAGGGTTTCTTTCTTTCTTTCTTTCTTTACTTTGAGAAATAAAAATTAACAATAAAAAAAAAAAGATTTATGCTTATATTATTTTTAATAATCCTATGTATGTATTTATTATATAAAATATTTTAACATTTTTTTAATATGAATAGAGTTGAATAATTGAATTTAAAAATCGAAATAATATTGATATCTTGTCAAAATTAATGAATATTATTATATTGCAAGGAATAATAAAATAATAATAGTAGTAGTAGTAGTAGTAGTAGTAGAAAAAACACTTATTGATATCAATGAAATAGTTATGGAAAATATATAAAAATATTTAAACTAATTGAAAAATAAAATGGTTTCTTTTTTTTCTTTTTTCTATAATTTTAATATTATTTATTATAAACGTATTTATTAATTTGTAAAAGTTTTTTTTTTTTTTATTTTACAAAATTGAAATTAAATATATAATAATAATGGATAGAATATAAATTGAAAAGTTAGTATTCATGCTTTAATACTTTAATATATATAAAAAGAAAAGAAATTTCAAATTTATTCATTATAATAAACTCTTTTTTTTTTTCAATATATATCATTTATATTATACATTTTATTGATATATATATTGAATCAATTACAAAAAATAATAATAATAATAATAATAATAATAATAATCAAATAAGAATATTTTTTATAAGAAAATAATTGTAATTTCTAAATGTTCTATTTTTTTTTTTATTATTCATTTTTATTATAAAGTTTACAAATTTGAACTTTTAAAAAAAAAAAAATACCTATTTAAAAATTTTATAATTATTAAATTTAACCATGAATTTCAGTACATTTCTTTTTTTTTACTTTGACATTATCAAGAGAAAACTTTTTTTTTTTTTTGAATAAAATATAAATATTTTTTAAAAGAAAAAAAAATGAAAAGAATAATTTTTTTTTTTCTAATAATTTTTTTTTTATCTAAAATTTATGGATTAAATTTTTTTTTTGGCCAGAATTATTCAAGGCTAATGAAATAGTTTCAAGCAAAAAAAAAACTGGCTGATTTTATTCTTTTTCTTTTTTATTATTATTCAATAATAAGTTTATACATTAATATATTCCTTTATTTTCTCTTTTATTTCCTATTTTATTTCTTATACAAAATACTATCCTTTTTTTTTTTTTTTTTTCATCTATAAAGATAAAATATTACACATAATCTTATCATTATAATAATAATAAAAAAAGTTCTTTTTAACCCTACGATGAAAAGACTAGGACTATTATTCTTTGACTCTAAATACGTTTTAATTTTTAATTTTTTTTATTCCATTTATTCATTTATTATTATCATTATTATTATTAATTAATTAATACTTTTTTTTTATTATTGCGAAAAGGTTTGTTAAGAAAATAAAAAGTAAATATAGAAAAGAAAAATGGCTTTTTTTTTTTTTTTTTTTTGATCAAAAAAAAAAAAAAATAATACGATTGAAATAATATATTTTAGGTATGATAAATATATATAAAAATAAATAGTTGGATATCATTTGCGCTGTTTAAACTATATTATTTTAAATCGTTAAAATAATAAATCTTTATAAAAGATTATAGATTTAAATTTTATGCCTATTTCTCTTTCAAATTTTATTTATATTTTCAATTCTTTTTTTATTTTTTTAATTCTTGATTGTTACGCTTGCGTTCAAGAGCTTCTAATACATGTAATGCGGAAAGAATACTTTGACTTGGATTAACACCACCATAATTTTCCTCTGAGGCTAAGGTTGTAGCTGAAGTAGGAGATGCTTCGGATGATGATGGAATAGCATCATTGATAGTATCCGCTGAATCTGGGGTTACTAAGGTAGCATCTGAAATTTCAGATGATTTTTTGGTAGCAGGTTTCATTTGATGTGTATATAAAGAATCAGAACGCTTTGGTGTACTCGAAAGATAGGCAGGTTGATATTGAATAGAAGAAAGGAAGGAAAGTCTTCTTTTTCCACCAGTATTACCTGGGTTATTACTATTAACATAAGATGTCTTGATTTTCCAATCATTAACTGTGGTTTTAATGACTTTATACCAGATATTTCTTTCTTGTTTGTTATTAAACATAAGTCTAACCTTTGAACTAATTCTTTGTTCATCCGGCATAACATATACACCGTTAATTTCAATTAAATATCCTTGACTTTCTGGACTAGAAATTGGGAAAACTTTTGTATTTTGATCTATTATTATACGACCAAACATAGGTTCTTCATCATCGGTGGAATTATAGAAATAAAGATTATCTTCGGTAAGAATACCGAAATAAAGAACAGAACAATCATCAGCAACTACGGCAAGAATTGAGGAAAGAAGAAAACCAGAGTAGCATGCTTCAACAACAGTTGGTTGATTTGGGGTGGCATATATACCTTTACTAGCTAAATCTAATCTAGACATTTCATTTTCACTGCCTAAACTGTAATGTTCCATATTTGGCTCATTATACAAGTACTCATTGGTACTAGCGGTATAATATCCAACAGATTCATTTGGTTCACAGTATAAGGCATTTCCAACAGAATTACTATTTACATTATTGATATTTACATTCTTATTCATATTTACACTTGTATCAATAGAAAGTGATGCTGGTTTACCGTTTTTAGGTGGTAAAGTTTCTTTTGAAGAGTCAGTATCATCTAAGGCAGCTTGAACCTCTGATGCTGTCTCCTCTTCAATTGTATCAGTTACTCTTTGAAGTTCATTTATACAGGAATCTAATTTATTAATTAATCCAGATACACGTCTTCTGGCTTGAGGTGTGACTTCATTATTTTTCATTTTTTCTAAATCAAATTCCATACCACTAATACCAGAATCGTGATTTGTTTTAAATTCTTTTTCCGTATTTTCTTCTATAGTTGGAAGTGTTGGATTTAAAACTGACTTACTAGTTACATCATCTTTTACACTTTCACTATCCGAACTAGATTTTATTGAAGCTTCTGCAAGCTCTGAATCTAACATTTTATCCAATGTACTTCTTAAATGTTCAATAATGGAAGTACTATCAAAACTTGGTTTTCTTTTATTAACATTTCCTGAATATCCTATATGAATATTTTGAATCATATTTGATAATTCATCAATACCTGGACCTTTGAATTCAATTGCTCTAATTAAGCAATCTAATTGTTCAGCTTCTGTTTTAGTATCTGGAGCAAAGGTAACTCTATGTTTAACTTTTGATTTTGTTTTTGTTGGCATTTTAATTTATATTGAAATTACAAAATTAAAAAAAAATAAATATTTCTAAAATTTAATTCTATGAATTATATTTTTTTGTTTATTATATTTTACTGATATATATAAGTTTGTTTATCTAAATGTTTTTCTGTTATAAAAAAATTATTTAAGAATAAAGAATAAGATTTGTTTTTTTTTTTTTTTTGTTTGTTTGTTTTTAATTTTGTTTTGTTTTTTTTTTTTTTACAAAATAAATATTTATCAATTATATTGCATTAATAAAATTATTTTTTTGAGTTGCTACAATGTTTTAAAAAAATAATATTGAAATAAAAAATACAGATAAATGAATACTATATATTACAATGAGTGAATTGGATAATATATTTTATAAATTGATATTAACAATTATCATTTATGTACAATAATGGTAATAAAAAATTATTTAAATTAAAAAAAAAAGTATATAATATAAAATAAAAATTAAAAAAAAAAATAATAAATAATATTTTTTTAGTCAGTTATTTCCACAATACAACTATTTTCCCTTGGTTTTATTTTTAAAATTATGTTCTATTTATATGAATTGAATTATTTATATAAATAAAATATTTTAAAAATAAAATTATTTGTTTCTATTTTTGTTATTAAATAGTATCTTTTTATTATTCTTCTTTAAATATATTAATCAATTAAATAATAAACAGGTGTATAATTTACTTTGTTGACATACTTTTAAAATATCTTTGTTTTAAACTACTTTTACTTTTGTTTTATTTTGTTTCTTTGGTCGAAATAAAACTGTTTTAATATATTGTTTTTAATATTTTTTTTATCTGTTTGTTATTATGTTTCTATTTTTCCGGATTAATTCATACTTTTTTGTTTCATTCGAATCAAAAAATTATTTATTGTCAAAATAAATGAATTTATTGAAAATTAAGTAAATACAATACTTAAAAAAATTGTCTTTATACTATTATTTTAAAAAAAATGAAAAAAAAAAAGTATAATTAATTCTTTTTTTTTTTTTTGTTATTATTATTCTTTATTCTTAAATATTCTTAATTAGAAATATTATAACAATGAATTGATTAAATTTGTTGATTTAAAATCAAAACATTTCAAAGATTATTAGTATACTTTGAAAAGAAAGTAAATAAATCAAATAAAAATTCATTTCCAAAAAATTATTAATAAAAATAGAATAGTAATAAATATAAAACTTTAATTATTAATATTTCGATTTTTCCTAACAATAAAAAAAAATGATAATATAATAGTATTATATGAGTGTTGATACAATTTTATATTACAATATTATTATAATATATTGATTTAAATATTAAATTATATTATCAGATAAATAATTATTAAATAAAATTTTAATTACTACGCATCCTTTTCTTATTTTATTAAAAAAGAAAAAAAGACCTAATATAATTAACAATATAATAATAATCATTTTTATTAATGAATTATTATATATTATTATATATTTATTAAATATATTAAATATATTAATTCAATTATGTATAATACTATAAAATAAATCATAAATATAATTTATATTAATTATTCAATATATAAATTAAATTATTTTAATAAAGTAGTGGAGAATGATATTCATTTATATTATTAAATATATAAACTATTAAGGTATATATATTAATATATATTGAATAATAAAATGACTTTATAATAATAAAAGTTTCAAACTTTTTTACTAATAGATTTAAAAAATTAATAAAAAACAAATTAAAAAAATGAAAGCCTTTTATTTTTATATTAATTAAAGTTAATTAATAATACGCTATAGAATGCTTTTAAAACTCACCAAATCCAAACTTTAAAAAAAATCATCACTTTTATTAAAGAGTCATATCAATGAACGGTGAGGATAAAAACTTTATTAATTAATAAAAAAAATTAATTTCATTAAATTTTTGAATAAAAATTAATATATAATTATGCCTTTTATGGCAATTTGTGTTACTTAAAAATAAATTCATAATAATAAACTTTTTTGTTTTCAAGATAACAGTTAATTCATATATTAAAAATGATTTGTCATAATATCAAAACTGTAAATATTAATAAAAATGATTATTTTTTAATATAATGTTTTAAATAGAAAAATCAATAAAAACTTTAAATTATTCCATGGAAATTGAAGTTCTTTATTAAATTTTCCTTGGTTTTTAATTTAACTTGATTATAAAATAAATATCATTTTTTCATTCTTAAATAAGTCTATGAATTAAAGTAATGCCATATAGAAGATATAAATTAGTTTAAAAAAACATTATTATAAAAATATTTCAATCTTTTAAATATTCTATTTTTTCTCAATAATTTTTCATCTTAACTGCTTTTAACTATCCAACCATAAAAAAATTTAAATTATTAAGCTTTAATATAAAATAATGTTTTTCAATTAAACTATAAAAGGTTAAAAGGTTAATTTATATCAAAATTCCAGTTTCAAATACATTTTTTTAAATTAAAATTTTACGAATAAAATTTAAACATACGTTGCACAAATCAACAATGGAATCTTTTTTATTCATTTTTTATTCAAATAAATTGAATAATTCAAAAGATAATAAATATAAATAAAATTATAATATATATATAATATATAGGACATTCTTTTAACTATTTTAATTTATTTTTTTTTTTTTGAAATTTTTTACTTTTTTAAATGAGGTATGAAAAGGCGATCAAACATTGTTTGAATACACAAAAAAAAGAGCATAATTCTAACCTTTAAGTTTATTATTATTCTTTCTTTCTTTCTTCCTATTGAAGTATAACAAAAGAAATAATTGGTCATTAAAATAAAAAAGAGGATTCATACAAAAAAAGATGGTCAATATATATATATTATAGATAATAGTATTCATAAGAATCATCCCATAAATATGAATTATATCATTAATAAAATTCTATTTTTTAATTTTAACACTCTATTAGATAGAAAAAAAAATAATGCATAATATACTATTGTTTTAATTTTTTATTTTTTTTTACTTTTGTATCTGATCAAGAATGCAACTATTATTACATTATACCATTTAGAAAATGAATGTGAGTGAAAAAAAAAAATGAATTATCCATTGGTCAACTATTCATTATTACCCATTTTTTATTTAATTTTTACCATAGGATAGGATAGATGTATATTGATATGTGCATATATATATATATATGTATAGGCGTTTATGTGTATATGTATATATTATTGATTGTTATAATGACTGTATTGATAGAGTATAGTAAAAATGTATTGAATGAGAAGCTTTAATAGAATAAAGTAGAATAAAGTATTTCAATATATAATAAAAAATCATTGTTATATACTTATTATATATCCATTTTATTATAGTATAAAATTAAATAGGGCCTATTTTAATTTTTCTCTATATTTTTCGTTTTCATCATTGGCAATAATAGTACATGCTTATTATAATTTCAAATTTTATAAAATAGAAATAATTAAAGATGATTAAAACTTTCATTTTAAAGGTTTATAATAAAGAATTTAAAATAAAATTAAGATGCTTTAATTATTACTAAATCTATTTAAATGAAAAAATAAAAAAGAATTCTTGTAAATGATATATAAAAAGTAAAAAAAAAAAAAAACTTCAAATAATTAAGTGTATTATACATAAATTTATACTAAAATAAAATTACAATTAGTATAATAAATGATTTTTGCAATGAATTTTGCTTATAAGAGATTAATATAAATATTTTAATTCTACCGTACCATAATAATATTCATTTGTTAAATCATTTTATTATAAAATAAGGTCATTCATTCTTTAAACTATATCAGATGCCTTTAAGAGAAATAAAGGATAAATAACTTTAACATATTGCGAAGGTATGAAAACTCCCGAGAATTATGAATATAACAATTTATTTCCAAACATGAATAAAAATAGACATTATATTTGAGAATTTCATCTTATTCAAGTTGAGTATAATGAAATTAATAAAATAAAACTATATTGACCATTTATTATTAAGGCATATTAAATTGTTTTAGACAATTCATTCGATAATTATAAAAATAATAATAAAAAAAAAATAGTGTCAATACCAAAGCACTAACAGAACTCAAACTCTTTTTTTTTTTATTATTTTCAAATTAGTTATTGTATATTATTTTAAAAAGTTTAAATTTTATTTTTTTTTTTTTTTAAAAAGGTAAAGAATCATTTGATATATAATAAATATAATATAAAAATAAACTAAAAAGACTAATGGTAAAAAAAAAAGAGTTTATAAATGATGACATTATTTTTAATTCTAATTTCAAGTCATCATTTGTCTATTGCAAGAAAGTATGTTTAAGTTTTCATCCCAATTAATGTTCATCATCATCATTATTATTATAGCTTGTGTTGTAAAATATAGACTTTTACTCTTTTTACATTCCTGTTCTTTTTCTACACTATTGAATATATTTTCCACTCTTTTTAATTAATTAAAAAGTCCACTTTCTGATAATATAAAAATAATAATAAATAAAGTTTAAATCTAATTTTTTTAATTAATGGACCAATGAATAAAAAGTATATTAAAAATAAATAATAGATAACTTTAATTAATATAAAATAAATGAATAATTAAAATTATGATTGGATACTTTAACTATTCTCCCTGTAACTTTAATAAATAATAAAATATTATTGGCCTAGATGGAAAGGAAGGTTTAAAATACATTTAGGTTATTATTGTACAAGTGACAATAGTTAAAAAGAATATTGAAAATAGAAGTTGGTGTGGTACCATTTATACCAAGCATAGAGAAGGTTTTTGACATTAAAAAAAAAAAAGCTAATAGTTATTGAAAGTTCTACAATTAAAAATCATAAATAATAAACCAAATCTAATAATAATTTGATATTTTTAGATTTGGTTTATTATACTAATTTTCTTTACTAGTCTATACAATTTCCATTTTGTAAAAAAATAAATGAATAAACTTTTTATTAAATTAAATTAAATAATATATTAGATTATATTGTAATATATTATATTTTAAAACAAATTCTAAAACTTTAAAATAACTACTAATCAACCACCATTTCCATTTTTTTTTACTAAAAAAAAGTGGTTTAATTTTTAATAATATTATTTATGATTTAGCTTTATTTTTGGTCCCTTTTTTTTTTTTTTTTATTTTTTATTCTATGAACTGAATTTGACCCATTTATATTTCTCTTTTAGATAAAAAATTAAAAAAAAAAAAAAAAAAGAGAAAAGTGTATTATTATTATTATTATTACTATTTATCAATTTAAAATCAACGTCAATACTAATTTAAAATAATAAATAGGAAAAGAAAAAAAAGATAACAGAAAAAGTATAGACAAACTAAATAAATTAAACTAAATAAATGAATAAATAAGTAAATAAATAAATAATTATAATTTTATTCTTTAGTTTTAATTCAACCTATAAATCATCGAACAACAACAACAACAACAACTTTATTAATTGGAATAAATAACAAAAAGTATTAAAGTTTTTAAAAAATTTCAATTATTTATTTCTTTCAAAAAAACAAAAAAAAAAAAAAAAAATACTGTTATCTGCAATAACAATTTAAAATTCCATATCAAAGTTATAAATAATAAAATAATTCAATAATATATTACTAATTTATAGATTGAATTTATTTGAACTTTTTAAATAAAAGTATTTATAACATTTTATGTTTGAGAATAATATAAAAATATTTTTCTCAAAAACGTATATATATATAAATGTACATATAAGAATAACCTTATAAACGCGTCTATCCTCTAATAATAAAGAAAGATATAAAAATAAGACAAAAAAAAAAAAAAAAAAAGAAATATATAATTGTAATTAAAACAAAAAATTATATTATTAAAAAAAACTGTGTAGTAATA
Organism: Piromyces finnis; assembly: GCA_002104945.1. Taxonomy (NCBI): domain Eukaryota; kingdom Fungi; phylum Neocallimastigomycota; class Neocallimastigomycetes; order Neocallimastigales; family Neocallimastigaceae; genus Piromyces; species Piromyces finnis. The sequence goes on along the minus strand of MCFH01000019.1, from coordinate 210,126 downwards.
ATAATAATACTAAATAAGTAACATCAAATCAATCCAAAGTCCATAATATTAAATAACAGATATTAATCTTAATAAAAACACTTTTTAAAATATTTCTAAAGTTCGTATATATAAAACCCAAAAACTTTGACTTCAATTTTATTAAATTGGTACAAAAGGTAAGCAGTAATTTCATTTTCTTTTTTTTGATGAAATCCATCATGGCCTTGTTGATGAATATTTTTATTTATTATACTTTGTCTTATACCAAATTTATTAATAATAAAAAATTTTTGTGGTTTAATGAATAAAAATTATTGGCACTTTTTTTTCTTAAATTTTATCATATAATAAAATTAAATTAAAATGTGGCAAAATATTATATAATAAAATTTTTTTAATAATTCAAAATTTTAATAAAAAAAAGTTCTTTATAATAAATTTTTATAATAATTTTTTTTAAAGTAACAATGAAAAAAGTATTTTTTATTAAAGATTTTTTATGAGATGTTATAATCAACTTTTAAAAAATATATCTATTTATATTAAAAAAAAAAAAACATTGGTATAAAAAACAACATTATTATCATAGCAAGACAATATAATAGCCTATTAATTATCAATCATTATTTATTAATAATTCATTGCATAATTTATATATCATATACAGTCATTTGAAAAAAAAAAGTTTTTTTTTTTAGACTTTTAAAGTTAAAATACATATATTACTCTATAATTTATTTATCTCTTTTTTCTTTAGTTTTCATTCTATATTACCTAATTTCATAATTATTTTACTATTTATTTAAATTTATTTTATTAAATAAATTTTAACTAATATTCATCATTTTTTAATCATTCATCATTCTAATTTATACCTATTTATAGTCAAAATATAAATGATAAATAATATTAAACATAAAAACATAAATATACATCATTATTAAAAGAAATTAATTAAGGATTCAAATTATTCCCTAAAAATCTTAAAATAAATAATTAAAAATAGCAAATTTGTTTTTTATAACAATTTAATGTCATCAATATTCAATAAAAATTTTAAATCTTTATTCAATTTTGTATCATAAATTCAAAAATAATTATTGTTTAGTATACAAAATAAAAAAAAAAAGAATTATAAAATAAAATAATTTTCAATTATAATTTTATATCCAATTAATTTTTAATACTAATAATACTTTTTAAAAAAAAAAAAACTTTAAAATTCAATTCACATTATATTAATATAAAATGAATGTTGGTTATTATTCAATAGATAACACAGATACTAATTGTCAACTTCCAACAAATGACTATCCAACAACATATAATGTAATAGAAAGGTTTAAATCGGTGTTGAGTAATCCAAAGAATGTTGGAAAAGGTACAAATGTTAATTGGGAAAATAATTCCAATGTAGTTGTTGATTCTAATGGTAATACATATTATTTATTAAAATCAAATGTCAATAATGCATCATTTTTAAAAATAATAATTGTTGATGCAAATGGAAAATTATTAGCTCAACAAGATATTAACAATGAATTTAAAAATATTGACAATACTCAAAAAAATAAAGTATATTTAATTGGTAACTCAAGGGTTACCATGGCTATATTAGTTAATGATGGTGGCAAACTTTATCGTTACTATTATAACATTAAATCAACAAAAAACAATTCCGTATTGGAAATAGATAGTTTTGACGAAAAATCCATTACTAGAGATTCAAAAGAAAATTATTATAGTATTAATACCAATACTATTCCATTGGAACCTAGATTGTCAATTCACGGTTCTACTATCAATGCATTAATTAAACCATTAAATGATAAAAATTTAAATGAAAATTATCCATATTTAATGACTATTGAAATAAATAATAACAAAATAACTGAGAAATGTACGATAGTAAAGAATAGTGAAGTTTTCCAATATTTACCATCATTACAGACAAGGAATGAAAAAAAAGAAGAGGATGCCTATTTTGATTTTGGAACGGATTATGACGTATTTTTAGGTAATGTTAAAGACATTGTTTATGACCCACCATCTATGGTGTATTTAGGTAATAGCATAAAAATGCAGCGTTTTGACTGGTCAAGTACTGACTTTTATTATGCCAATACTAACGGTATTGGTCTTTATCATCGTAAAGATCCAGAAAGTTCTTCTATTCTTTGGAAAATTACAGGTGAGGAATTACCTAAAGATTATTCCAGTATGACTACTGATTTTGTAGCATATTCTAAGAAAGAAAAACACCTCTTTTCTTGTATAAATGAAGATGATCAGGGTGAAAATGGTTATGTTGCCATCATCGATACTAATACTAAAAAAGTTTATGAAAATAAAACTGTTGCCTGTTCTAAAGATTCCATTGTACTTGTAAAGGATAGGAGTTTTATCTCATCTACAAAGGATGGTATTAATTTCTATCAATATGATAAGAATTTCAATATTCAAAAAATTAAATCTATTGGTGTTGTAGCTGCTGGATCATCATTTATTTCAGCACCAGTGATTTTTAATGATCGCCTTTATGCTAATGGCAATGTATATTGTAATGATACCCTTTCTAAAGATATTATTTCTAAAGATATCTTTGGTGAAACAAATAAAATTGTTCAAAATGCTGAAAGTGCTAAAATGAATGATAAAGACAAATTTAATTATATGCCTATTTTAATTGGTATTGGTGTTTTTGTATTGTTGGCAATTTTAGCTTCTCTTCTTTTTATGGTGAAAAAGAAAAAGAATAGAGATCAATCTATACAATCTATTCATAGTTCAAGGGAAGAATTTAAATTAAGTGACGAAGATTTTGATATTGATTTAAATGTAGGTATTAGAAATAGTAATAGTAGATTTAGTAATGTAACTCTTGAAAGTAAGCAAAGCTTCAGTAGTAAATTTACTACTCAATCAAATTTATCTCAAAAAAGTTTAATTATCAAAACGGAACATTCTAATAAAACTAACGAAGTTCGCAATGCCGATACTACTACAAATAATAATTACACTCAACTTAAGGATACCAGTGCTACTATGGTTGACGAAAATTCAAAAAATATTACATCACCTGCTTATACTAATGAAAGTACTTTATTTGGAAGTGAAAAGTTGGCTGCTCATAAATATGTCGATGGAAGCTTAGAGGAAATTGTTCCACCTAGTGAAGTTCTTTACAAAAATAGTAAGGCTCCCCTTCTTTCAAGCAAGAACCAAAACGTTAGTAATGATGCTAAAGCTGGACTTGTACAAACAAAGAATATTCCAAAGCCTTATCCTCAACAAATCATTGTTGTTAATCAAATGCTCACTGATAGTCCATCAAACGAAGATGAAGTTAATCACGAACTCATTGATAATGAAATGGATGTTAAGTTGGAAAAGAATAGAAAGTCAATTCCTTATATAGCACCATTTATTACAAAGATAAAGAATAGAAATTCAAAGAATTATGATATGATTCCTGATAATAAAACACATCATATCAATAACACTTCTTCCAGTTCAATATTTTCTAATGACACAATAAAACAATTAGATAAACAAGCCAGAAATGATAATACTTTCCCTTCCGATCATAAGAAGGAAAATGAATTATTAGCTGATAAGGCAATTAAAGAAGCACCTGTTATCAATCGTATTTCCATTCGTAGTAATAGCACTAGTAGTACTGTTAAAAATGGTGTTGAGAATGATGAACTTCCTCCTCTTGCAGAAGCATCCTTTAGTAGTGCTAAAAAAGATACGAGCTTTGAAATACCGGAATTTCCGGAAAATAATATTAGAAATATATACAAAAAGCCACTACTTGGTAAACAAAGTAAGGCTTCCTTAATGAGTATTGATCCTCTTAAAATTGACTCAGATACCTTTAAGGAACGTCCTCAATTTAATGAATTACTCTTTGATGAAGATGCTATTCCTCCACCAACACCGGAGTTTGCCTCTAAAAATTTGACCAATGATAATTCATCCGATTTCTCATTCCGTACATCCAAAACCAAAAATACCTTGAATAGTTCAAGTACCAGTACTTCCAATTATTCTGAGCGTTTGGATGATATTAAACAAAAGTACCGTCAATTCCAAAATAACCTTCAAAATAAATATAATAATGAAAGTGATCAAACTTCATATTTTTCAGCTGCTTCTTCAGTAACTTCTAATCCAATAGACGACATGAAGATGGAAGAATTTGATTTAGAAAATGATCCATTCTTTGTTCCTCCACTACCTAAACCGAACAATGTGTTCCGTACGCCAAATTGTAATGGTTCAAAATCTAGTGTTAAGACGGGAGGAACTTCCTACTATTCAGCTACATCTGATATGTTAGACGAAAAGGAATCCACAAGAAAATTTAACAATGTCCCTACTGATTTTAACTTTTCTAATGTTGAACGTGATAATACAAGTGAGGTTGCCCATACGTCATTCTCATACAATGATCCAAATAATGACAATATCTCCATTAATTCCTTCCATTCCTGCGTCAATCCAGTTACCTCACCAATTAAAGTTGAAAATATAATTTCTCGTAGTGGTAGTCAATTTTCTTCCGCTGGTAGTTCAAACTTTTATAGTATAAATTCAGCACAATTGACAAGTCAATCCTTACCCTCTTCAGCTAATGTCGTTTCACCAACTATGGATAATTTATCATTAGGAAATCCTCATTCGATAATGCATAGTGATAGTATTAAAAGTACAACAACATTCCAATCCGCTGCTGATGATAGCTTTATTAGTAGAGCAGCTTCAGTTGGCAGTCAATTTACTAATCCATTCTTAAGAAATTCTTATGCATCAGAAATCAGTAGAAATGATAATGAAGGTATCTCACCTTTATCCCAAAACATTTTTAATGATACCAATAGTTTTATTTCTGCCGCCGAAAGTTTCCATACTGTTAAAACATCAGGTAAAAGAAATGACTACGACAGTCCAGTACAAAATATTTTTAATGATACTAGTAGTATGGCTTCTGCCGCCGAAAGTTTCCATACTGTTAAAACATCAGGTAAAAGAAATGACTACGACAGTCCAGTACAAAATATTTTTAATGATACTAGTAGTATGGCTTCTGCCGCCGAAAGTTTCCATACTGTTAAAACATCAGGTAAAAGAAATGACTACGACAGTCCAATACAAAATATTTTTAATGATACTAGTAGTATGGCTTCTGCTGCCGAAAGTTTCTATACTATCAAAACAAATAATACTCAAGCTACTGATGCTACTACCAATACCTTTAAAACCGCCAAACCTGGATATAATCCATTTAAAAATTAATTTAATTTTAATTAGTTTATAATATATATATAATTTTTATTTTTTTTTTTAAAAAAAAATTTAACATTATATTTCATTCTAAATTTATATTTATATTTAGTAAATAATTTTTTCTATTTTTTTCTTTTTTTTTTTTTAACTTTTTTTTTTTTCTCTTTCTTTTTATTTTTATTTTTTTTTTCTTTTTATTTATTTATTTGTTATTTAATAATTTTTTGATAAAAAAACAAAGAATAATAAATAAATAAATTTCGAATACATACTTTTATCAATTAAAAATAAAATCAAAAATAGAAAGAAAGAAAAAAATAAAATAAATAGAATAAATAAATAAAAAGATAAAAACTGAAAAAAAAAAAAAAAAAAAAAAAGAAAAGGAGAAAGAAAAAAATAAATAATAACATCAAATAATAACAATAACGAATATAAATAACTTTAAGAAAGTATTTTAAACTATTTTTTTTTTTTGTTCTATAAATTATTAAAAAATAATTCCATATGTATATGAAATATTATTATTATAAAATATTTTAAATAACAACAAAAATAAAAACTAAAATATAAAATATTAATACAGACCACACCTACACACACAAAACAAAAGAAGTATTCAATTTATTTATAAATAAAAAAATATTACTAATATTCTAATGATTTTTTTTTAAATTTATATATTTTTATTGATATTCATTTTTTTTAATTATTCAATTACATTGCTTTTTGTTATAAATATTTTAATTAGTACTTTTTCCAAGTTAATTAAAAATACTTATAAACACCCAAGTGAGATGGTTATAAAAAAAACAAAAATATGAATATATTTTTAAAATTAATTCATATTTAATTATTAAAATAGAAATTAATTAGGTCAACTATTTCTTTTTATTTTATATGAATCAACTGTAATAAAATTAGAAAATTCAATAACATACAATGTAATAATAGTATTATTAAAATTATATAATTATATAATAATAAACATTTTTTAATTGTTTAGTTATGGTGTTGTCCATTTCATGATTTATCTTGCCGATGTACTTTTTATTTTAAGGTAGTTTTAAAGTCATATTCATAAATCTTTGATTGTATATCTTTAGTATATCTAGATAGTATGCTTTTGAGATTAATTTAATGAGCCATTTGCCATATAGGAATTCAGATTTATTTTTTCTTCTTTTTTTGACTAGATTAGAAAAGAATTTCTTAGAGTTCGAGTTACTGAATATTAGAAGGGAAAATTATTAAATATTTATAAATTTTAACAAATACTACAATTTCATTATATTGTTATCAATGATTAATTGATTAAATATTTAAACAAAACTAGACAGCTTTAAATAAATAATTTATATATAATAATTTATATATAATAATTTATATATAAAATAGAGCATTTATAGTGATTATTATTTGCTGCATCTGTCTATATATTGTAGAAATATATTCATTATTATTATTGTATTATTATTATTGTATTATTATTATCATATTATTAACTTATAAAATAGAGTTGCAAGAAAGATTGCTGTACATGTCTAATACTAGACATGTTGTTTTGCATAAAAACTAGACAGCTTTTTTTTTTCATATTTAGCTAAATTATTAGCTGGCTGCATTTGCTTGCATTTGCATGCATTTGCTGCATTTGCTGCATTTGCTGCATCTGTCTACATTAAAAGTTATCCAAGTTAGCTAACAAAAAGTAAAAGAGATAAAGTGATTGCAGTGCATGTCTAATACTAGACGTGTGGGTTCTCGTTGTTGATAAATTTAAAATCATTATAACGATATAATATTATAATATTTGAATGAATATTAAAATATTATAAAGCTATAACAATACTATAAAATGATAATTATGAAATAAATTCATTTGAATTATCTTTTTTTGTTTTTTTGTTTTTTGTTAAATTCTTTTTATATTTCTTTCTTTTCATGGATAACATGATTTTTTAAATTTATTTGATTCCTTTTTTTTTTCTTTTATACTTTTTTTTTATTTTAATAAATTTTCAAATTATTTTAAAAAAGTATTTATTTGATAATAATTAAATTACTTGACTTTGATAATATAACATTTATAACATTTACCACCCTTTCATAATTAAAATATTAATAATTTATAATTTATAATATATAATTTCTCTTTTTGTTTTAATTCTTACTATAAAATTATATTACAATTTAAAAATTAAATTTAAAATTTTAACTCTACCACCTCAATTCACTAATTTTTATTAACTACAAAATTTAAATTCGTTATTTACATTAATCATTAATAGTATATTGAATTAACAAAATGAAAATGTTTTTTTTTTTTTATTTAATAAATTTAATAAATATATTATATATTTTTTATATATTTACTTTTAAATTTGTGTACAATAAAAATTTCATTATATATATAAAATATATAAACTTTTATCTTTTCATGAATAAAAAATAATTATTAAAAGGATTACCTGAAACATTTTTATTATTATTATAATAATTATTTTTTGGTGTAAGACTATACTAATTAATAATATAAAATAATTAAACTTTAATTATATTTAATAGAAAAAATAACCAAAAAGAGAAATTATATATTAACAACATAATATAAATTATTAATATTTTAATTATGAAAGGGTGGTAAATGTTATAAATGTCATATTGTCAAGGTCAAGTAATTTAATTATTATCAAATAAATACTTTTTTAAAATAATTTGAAAATTTATTAAAATAAAAAAAAAAGTATAAAAGAAAAAAAAAAGGAATCAAATAAATTTAAAAAATCATGTTATCCATGAAAAGAAAGAAATATAAAAAGAATTTAACAAAAAACAAAAAAAACAAAAAAAGATAATTCAAATGAATTTATTTCATAATTATCATTTTATAGTATTGTTATAGCTTTATAATATTTTAATATTCATTCAAATATTATAATATTATATCGTTATAATGATTTTAAACTTATCAACAACGAGAACCCACACGTCTAGTATTAGACATGCACTGCAATCACTTTATCTCTTTTACTTTTTGTTAGCTAACTTGGATAACTTTTAATGTAGACAGATGCAGCAAATGCAGCAAATGCATGCAAATGCAAGCAAATGCAGCCAGCTAATAATTTAGCTAAATATGAAAAAAAAAGCTGTCTAGTTTTTATGCAAAACAACATGTCTAGTATTAGACATGTACAGCAATCTTTCTTGCAACTCTATTTTATAAGTTAATAATATGATAATAATAATACAATAATAATAATACAATAATAATAATGAATATATTTCTACAATATATAGACAGATGCAGCAAATAATTAATCACTATGAATGCTCTATTTTATATATAAATTATTATATATAAATTATTATATATAAATTATTTATTTAAACTGTCTAGTTTTGTTTAAATGTATAATCAATTAATCATTGATAACAATATAATGAAATTGTAGTATTTGTTAAAATTTATAAATATTTAATAATTTGCCCTTCTAATATTCAGTAACTCGAACTCTAAGAAATTCTTTTCTAATCTAGTCAAAAAAAGAAGAAGAAAAAATAAATCTGAATTCCTATATGATATATGGCTCATTAAATTAATCTCAAAAGCATACTCTCATGGATATACTAAAGATATACAATCAAAGATTTATGAATATGACTTTAAAACTACCTTAAAATAAAAAGTACATCGGCAAGATAAATCATGAAATGGACAACACCATAACTAAACAATTAAAAAAATGTTTATTATTATATAATTATATAATTTTAATAATACTATTATTATATTATATGATATTGGATTTTTTAATTTTATTAATTTTACTGAATTTTTACATTTAATTCATATAATCTAATAAATGGAAATAGTCGATCGACCTAGTTAATTTCTATTTTAATAATTAAATATGAATTGATTTAAAAATATATTCATATTTTGTTTTTTTTATAACCATCTCACTTGGATGTTTATAAGTATTTTTAATTAATTTGAATAAAATACTAATTAAAATATTTATAAAAAAAAACAATGTAATTGAATAATTAAAAAAATGAATATCAATAAAAATATATAAATTTAAAAAAAAATCATTAGAATATTAGTAATATTTTTTTATTTATAAATAAATTGAATACTTCTTTTGTTTTGTGTGTGTGTAGGTGTGGTGTGTATTAATATTTTATATTTTAATTTTTATTTTTATATATAGTAATAATCTTTTAATAATATTTATATAACGAAAAAAAAATATATAGTTTAAAATACTTTCTTAAAGTTATTTATATTCGTTATTGTTATTATTATTGATGTTATTATTGATATTATTATTATTATTTACTTTTTTTTCTTTCTCCTTTTTCCATTTATTTTTTAATTATTAAAAAATAAAGGAATAATCTTGCTTTTATACCAATATTCACTTATGAATCTATAGGTATTTTAAATTGACTTGAAAAAAAGTACTAATATAAAGATTTTTAAAAAAAAATCAATATAACTGAATATTTAAAAGAAGAGTATATCAATAAAAATATCATTTTAATAAAATATTTAAAAATATATTTAAAAAAATATTTAAAAAACATGAATAAATGAAATGTTAATGGTTTAGGTGTATTTATTAATGGGTTTAAATTGCATCTTTATTAAAAAATATTATTTAAGTATTAATTTTATTTACTTTATTTTTATACTTATTATGTATAATGTATTATAGAATGAAAATAATATAATATATATAATTTTTTTATATTAACAATAATTAGATACTAATAGAAATACTAATTGAAAATAAAAGAAAACACTATTTTTAAACTATATTTTATTTAATTAAAATGTAAATTTCACCTTTTTTTTGTAAGTAAAATTTCTATATTAAAAAAGGAAGTTATTTCATTATATATTTATAAATACAATTCATAAATACACATAATTTTTAACAGAAAAGGTTATATAATGTTATTTTCGAAAAAAGAAATAAAAAATAAACAAAAAGTAAATAAAAAAAACTATTTTTTAAAAATATAAAAAATTAACCCTTTTATTTATATAAACCATTAATCCTTTTGTTATTATAATATTATAATTTTTATATATAGTAAGACTTTTATAAAAATTTAAACTAAATTTTTTAATTCTTTTTTTTCATCTTCATTGCAATATTACAATATGTGATAATTCAAATAATCTTTTAATATTGATCTTTTACTCATATCAGCTTTAATATATAATAACATTTTGATTATACTAATGTCAATAATAAATTAGAATTTGTGGTTAAGAAAAATTAAAATATAAATTAAGGAATATAGTGGTATAGTAAAAATTTCAAATAAATATTTTTTATTAAAGAGAGTTATAAAAATGTTATTAATATATCAAAAGGATTAATGGTTTATATAAATAAAAGGGTTAATTTTTTATATTTGTAAAAAATAGTTTTTTTTATTTACTTTTTGCTTATTTTTTATTTTTTTTTTCGAAAATAACATTATATAACCTTTTCTGTTAAAAATTATGTGTATTTATGAATTGTATTTATAAATATATAATGAAATAACTTCCTTTTTTAATATAGAAATTTTACTTACAAAAAAAAAGGTGAAATTTACATTTTAATTAAATAAAATATAGTTTAAAAATAGTGTTTTCTTTTATTTTCAATTAGTATTTCTATTAGTATCTAATTATTGTTAATATAAAAAAATTATATATATTATATTATTTTCATTCTATAATACATTATACATAATAAGTATAAAAATAAAATAAAATAAAATTAATACTTAAATAATATTTGTTAATAAAGATGCAATTTAAAACCATTAATATATACACATAAACCATTAATATTTCATTTATTCATGTTTTTTAAATATTTTTTTAAATATATTTTTAAATATTTTATTAAAATGATATTTTTATTGATATACTCTTCTTTTAAATATTCAGTTATATTGATTTTTTTGTTAAAAATATTTATATTAGTACTTTTCCTCAAATTAATTTAAAATACCTATAGATTCATAAGTGAATATTGGTATAAAAGCAAGATTATTCCTTTATTTTTTAATAATTAAAAAATAAATGGAAAAAGGAGAAAGAAAAAAAAGTAAATAATAATAATAATATCAATAATAACATCAATAATAATAACAATAACGAATATAAATAACTTTAAGAAAGTATTTTAAACTATTTTTTTTTGTTATATAAATATTATTAAAAAATTATTTCTATATATAAAAATAAAAACTAAAATATAAAATATTAATACACACCACACCTACACACACACAAAACAAAAGAAGTATTCAATTTATTTATAAATAAAAAAATATTACTAATATTCTAATGATTTTTTTTTTAAATTTATATATTTTTATTGATATTCATTTTTTTAATTATTCAATTACATTGTTTTTTTTTTTTATTAATATTTTAATTAGTATTTTATTCAAATTAATTAAAAATACTTATAAACATCCAAGTGAGATGGTTATAAAAAAAACAAAATATGAATATATTTTTAAAATCAATTCATATTTAATTATTAAAATAGAAATTAACTAGATCAACTATTTCCATTTATAAGATTATATGAATTAAATGTAAAAATTCAGTAAAATTAATAAAATTAGAAAATCAATATCATATAATATAATAATAGTATTATTAAAATTATATAAATATATAATAATAAACATTTTTTTAATTGTTTAGTTAAGGTGTTGTCCATTTCATGATTTATCTTGCCGATGTACTTTTTATTTTAAGGTAGTTTTAAAGTCATATTCATAAATCTTTGATTGTATATCTTTAGTATATCTAGATAGTATGCTTTTGAGATTAATTTAATGAGCCATTTGCCATATAGGAATTCAGATTTATTTTTTCTTCTTTTTTTGACTAGATTAGAAAAGAATTTCTTAGAGTTCGAGTTACTGAATATTAGAAGGGAAAATTATTAAATATTTATAAATTTTAACAAATACTACAATTTCATTATATTGTTATCAATGATTAATTGATTAAATATTTAAACAAAACTAGACAGCTTTAAATAAATAATTTATATATAATAATTTATATATAATAATTTATATATAAAATAGAGCATTTATAGTGATTATTATTTGCTGCATCTGTCTATATATTGTAGAAATATATTCATTATTATAATTGTATTATTATTATTGTATTATTATTATCATATTATTAACTTATAAAATAGAGTTGCAAGAAAGATTGCTGTACATGTCTAATACTAGACATGTTGTTTTGCATAAAAACTAGACAGCTTTTTTTTTCATATTTAGCTAAATTATTAGCTGGCTGCATTTGCTTGCATTTGCATGCATTTGCTGCATTTGCTGCATCTGTCTACATTAAAAGTTATCCAAGTTAGCTAACAAAAAGTAAAAGAGATAAAGTGATTGCAGTGCATGTCTAATACTAGACGTGTGGGTTCTCGTTGTTGATAAGTTTAAAATCATTATAACGATATAATATTATAATATTTGAATGAATATTAAAATATTATAAAGCTATAACAATACTATATAAAATGATAATTATGAAATAAATTCATTTGAATTATCTTTTTTTGTTTTTTTTGTTTTTTGTTAAATTCTTTTTATATTTCTTTCTTTTCATGGATAACATGATTTTTTAAATTTATTTGATTCCTTTTTTTTTTCTTTTATACTTTTTTTTTTATTTTAATAAATTTTCAAATTATTTTAAAAAAGTATTTATTTGATAATAATTAAATTACTTGACTTTGATAATATAACATTTATAACATTTACCACCCTTTCATAATTAAAATATTAATAATTTATATTATGCTGTTAATATATAATTTCTCTTTTTGGTTATTTTTTCTATTAAATTATATTACAATTTAAAAATTAAATTTAAAATTTTAACTCTACCACCTCAATTCACTAATTTTTATTAACTACAAAATTTAAATTCGTTATTTACATTAATCATTAATAGTATATTGAATTAACAAAATGAAAATGTTTTTTTTTTTTATTTAATAAATTTAATAAATATATTATATATTTTTTATATATTTACTTTTAAATTTGTGTACAATAAAAATTTCATTATATATATAAAATATATAAACTTTTATCTTTTCATGAATAAAAAATAATTATTAAAAGGATTACCTGAAACATTTTTATTATTATTATAATAATTATTTTTTGGTGTAAGACTATACTAATTAATAATATAAAATAATTAAACTTTAATTATATTTAATAGAAAAAATAACCAAAAAGAGAAATTATATATTAACAACATAATATAAATTATTAATATTTTAATTATGAAAAGGTGGTACATGTTATAAATGTCATATTGTCAAGGTCAAGTAATTTAATTATTATCAAATAAATAAAATTTTTTTAAGATAATTTAAAATTTTATTAAAATAAAAAAAAAAGTATAAAAGAAAAAAAAAGGAATCAAATAAATTTGAAAAATCATGTTATCCATGAAAAGAAAGAAATATAAAAAGAATTTAACAAAAAACAAAAAAAACAAAAAAAGATAATTCAAATGAATTTATTTCATAATTATCATTTTATATAGTATTGTTATAGCTTTATAATATTTTAATATTCATTCAAATATTATAATATTATATCGTTATAATGATTTTAAACTTATCAACAACGAGAACCCACACGTCTAGTATTAGACATGCACTGCAATCACTTTATCTCTTTTACTTTTTGTTAGCTAACTTGGATAACTTTTAATGTAGACAGATGCAGCAAATGCAGCAAATGCATGCAAATGCAAGCAAATGCAGCCAGCTAATAATTTAGCTAAATATGAAAAAAAAAGCTGTCTAGTTTTTATGCAAAACAACATGTCTAGTATTAGACATGTACAGCAATCTTTCTTGCAACTCTATTTTATAAGTTAATAATATGATAATAATAATACAATAATAATAATACAATAATAATAATGAATATATTTCTACAATATATAGACAGATGCAGCAAATAATTAATCACTATGAATGCTCTATTTTATATATAAATTATTATATATAAATTATTATATATAAATTATTTATTTAAAGCTGTCTAGTTTTGTTTAAATGTATAATCAATTAATCATTGATAACAATATAATGAAATTGTAGTATTTGTTAAAATTTATAAATATTTAATAATTTGCCCTTCTAATATTCAGTAACTCGAACTCTAAGAAATTCTTTTCTAATCTAGTCAAAAAAAGAAGAAAAAATAAATCTGAATTCCTATATGGCAAATGCCTCATTAAATTAATCTCAAAAGCATACTATCTAGATATACTAAAGATATACAATCAAAGATTTATGAATATGACTTTAAAACTACCTTAAAATAAAAAGTACATCGGCAAGATAAATCATGAAATGGACAACACCTTAACTAAACAATTAAAAAAATGTTTATTATTATATATTTATATAATTTTAATAATACTATTATTATATTATATGATATTGGATTTTCTAATTTTATTAATTTTACTGAATTTTTACATTTAATTCATATAATCTTATAAATGGAAATAGTTGATCTAGTTAAATTTCTATTTTAATAATTAAATATGAATTGATTTTAAAAATATATTCATATTTTTGTTTCTAAATCACCATCTCACTTGGGTGTTTATAAGTATTTTTAATTAATTTGAATAAAATACTAATTAAAATATTTATAAAAAAAAAAAACAATGTAATTGAATAATTAAAAAAATGAATATCAATAAAAATATACAAATTTAAAAAAAAATCATTAGAATATTAGTAATATTTTATTTATAAATAAATTGAATACTTCTTTTGTTTTGTGTGTGTGTAGGTGTGGTGTGTATTAATATTTTATATTTTAATTTTTATTTTTATATATAGTAATAATCTTTTAATAATATTTATATAACGAAAAAAAAAATATATAGTTTAAAATACTTTCTTAAAGTTATTTATATTCGTTATTGTTATTATTATTGATGTTATTATTGATATTATTATTATTATTTACTTTTTTTTCTTTCTCCTTTTTCCTTTCATTTTTTAATTATTAGAAAATAAAAGTATAATCTTGTTTTTATACCAACATCCACTTATGAATCTATATATATTTTAAATTAATTTGAGGAAAAGTACTAATATAAATATTTTTAACAAAAAAATCAATATAACTGAATATTTAAAAGAAGAGTATATCAATAAAAATATCATTTTAATAAAATATTTAAAAATATATTTAAAAAAATATTTAAAAAACATGAATAAATGAAATGTTAATGGTTTAGGTGTATTTATTAATGGGTTTAAATTGCATCTTTATTAACAAATATTATTTAAGTATTAATTTTATTTTATTTTATTTTTATACTTATTATGTATAATGTATTATAGAATGAAAATAATATAATATATATAATTTTTTTATATTAACAATAATTAGATACTAATAGAAATACTAATTGAAAATAAAAGAAAACACTATTTTTAAACTATATTTTATTTAATTAAAATGTAAATTTCACCTTTTTTTTTGTAAGTAAAATTTCTATATTAAAAAAGGAAGTTATTTCATTATATATTTATAAATACAATTCATAAATACACATAATTTTTAACAGAAAAGGTTATATAATGTTATTTTCGAAAAAAAAAATAAAAAATAAGCAAAAAGTAAATAAAAAAAACTATTTTTTAAAAATATAAAAAATTAACCCTTTTATTTATACTAACTATTAATCCTTTTGATATATTAATAACATTTTTATAACTCTCTTTAATAAAAAATATTTATTTGAAATTTTTACTATACCACTATATTCCTTAATTTATATTTTAATTTTTATTAACCACAAATTCTAATTTACTATTTACATTAGTATAATCAAAATGTTATTATATATTAAAGCTGATATGAGTAAAAGATCAATATTAAAAGATTATTTGAATTATCACATATTGTAATATTGCAATGAAGATGAAAAAAAAGAATTAAAAAATTTAGTTTAAATTTTTATAAAAGTCTTACTATATATAAAAGTTATAATATTAATATATCAAAAGGATTAATGGTTTATATAAATAAAAGAGTTAATTTTTTATATTTGTAAAAAATAGTTTTTTATTATTTTTTTAAAATAACATTATATAACCTTTTCTGTTAAAATTTATTTGTATTAATGAATTGTATTTATAAATTAAAAATGAACTAGCTTCTTTTTTAATATAGAAATTTTATTTAGAAAAAAAAAAAAGGTGAAATTAACATTTTAGTTTTTTGAAATTGTGTTTAAAATCATTAGTTAAATAAATTATAGTTTAAAAAATGGTTTTCTTTTATTTTCAATTATTATCTAATTATTGTTAATATAATAAAAATTATATATATTATATTATTTTCATTCTATAATACATTATACATAATAAGTATAAAAATAAAATAAAATAAAATTAATACTAAAATAATATTTGTTAATAAAGATGCAATTTAAAACCATTAATATATACACATAAACCATTAATATTTCATTTATTCATGTTTTTTAAATATTTTTTTAAACATATTTTTAAATATTTTATTAAAATGATATTTTTATTGATATACTCTTCTTTTAAATATTCAGTTATATTGATTTTTTTTTAAAATTTTTTTTTTTTTTTTTTTTTTTTAACGGCATCAAATATTTTAAACTTTATTATTAATTTAATTAAAATTATAATACATGTAATAAAAAAATTAAAATTAAAATAAAAATAAAAAAAAATATGTTTAAATAAACACAAATGAATAAAAATTGGGTATAATGTATTCTAGTAATTTTAATTAAAGTAAGAAAGCCACTATTATACTAAAGTATAATAATTGTATTTGACTTCCAATGGGACACCGAGCCAAAGATCAAAATTTTATCATGGAACAAAATTATGATCTCCATTGGTTGCGCTGGCTCTCCTGGCCTGTCTTACTGTTTCTTCAGCATTGACGCTCTTGGATGTTGCTTCAAACCTTTTGAACATTGACCATTGCTGGCCAATAGCAAAAGGCATGATTTTGGTTAGAAGTTCCGCGGTTACCGTCAAGAATGGTGTTCCTTCATTAGTACCAGATTGAATCTGACGCTTACAAAGTTCTTTCCATTCCCTTGAATTGTAATTGATATTGTTAAAACTTCTTCCCCCAAGAAGGAATTTAAATATTTTACTGCACACACTAGAATAATCATACACATTAATATTCACCGGATTATTAGAACTATTACTATCATTAACTAAATTACTATCTAAATTAGAATTATTATCTTCACTATTGTTATCATTACTAATATTATTATTTCTATTACTACTATTGTTATTATTACTATTGTTACTATTACTATTGTTATTACTACTATTGTTACTATTACTATTAATGTTATTGCTATCTCTACTGATATTAACATTTTCATTATTATTGATAGGACTATTGGAATTACGTTGACTGAAAAAATTTAATAGATGGACTATGGAATCATAATGTTTAATACGGATATCTCTAAATGTTGGACAATCTAATAACCAATGTTTAATACTTTGATCTCCACACTTGCAACATGGACAGTAGTTAGGACAAACTGGATCAACAAATTTAGCAGCTTTGGCAACTCTAGCATCCAACTTGTATCCGTTTCTTGCTTTCAATAGCCAGTAGAAGCCATAGGCAAACTCTGGGTACTCATAACATAATTTAATAAAATCTTTAGTTTCAATAAATTTATTATCATCATAATATTGCGCTTTGATTGAATTCCCTTTGAGATCTTTCCAATAAAAGTTTTTAACTGCTTTGACATCTCCATGCTTCTTTAATTTTTTATCAAGTGTCCTACTTGATTTGCACCACGTGTATTTTCTAAATTTAGGAATGTAATTGACAAGGTGTGAGATAATACAACTTGAGTTTTTCCATTTGTTAAAACATCTAACCTGAGCTAAAGCACATTTGGCTGACAATGGAGGAATATTCAAATCTTTTGAGATAGAGTATAAAGATATAAACGATACAGCTTTATGAACTCCGGCAATCCATCGTATTCCTTTGTTAACATGCTTCTGAGCAATCCTAGACCTAGCTTTGTTGGATCCAAGTAATGGTGCAAAGTATGAAACTCTGCTAATCACTTGTGAGTTAAGTACTAGTTTTTTGAAGGGAATAGGAATATTAGGATTTCTTAAGAATTTACTGACTGAGAAAAGTCCTTTCAAAACCTTGTTATTGAGAGTTTTAATTACTGGTTTAAGGGACAAATTCTTATCAAATGGAACACCAAGATAAGTATAGCAATCAGTAGTTGGAATGGGTTGTCCTGCTAAGTAAAATGTTGGATCTCTCTTGTTCTGATTTTCTATTGATTCAGGACGAATCACCATCGTTGAACACTTCTGGATACCAAATTCCATTTCATTATACAATGCCCATTCATTAACTCTTCTAAGCATCTTTTTTAAGCATCCTCTTGTTGGAGCACAAATAACTATATCATCTGCAAAAAGTCCACCACAGCATCGAGTGTCACCTAAACTGACTCCAAGATCTTCGCACTCTCTAAATATATCATTAATAAAGAGATTAAAGAGAATAGGAGAAAGAGGGCATCCTTGACGGACTCCTTTCTTCACATCAAAAGATTTCGAGAATTGACCATCTAATTTGACATTAGCCTTAGATGTTAAATATAAATTTTTGATAAATTGTAAACTCTTACCTCGGATTCCTAAACAATCTAATTTATGGAGAATATTACCGATTGGGACTGAATCGTATGCTTTCCTGAGATCTAAAAAGGCCAAATATGTCTCTTTATTATCTAATTGACGTCTACGGCATATTTCTTGGATTGAAATGAAAAGACTGATACTTTCTTCCTTTTTTCGAAAACCAAATTGTTCAGGTCTAATGAAATTATTCTTTAGACCATATTCTGAGATTCTAGTGGTGACAATTTTGGAAATCAACTTAATGCCATTATTGATAAGTGATATACCTCGATAGTTATCACAATCTGTCAAATCTCCCTTCTTAGGAATAGAAACAATACTGGATTCATTCCATGAGTTGGGGAAATCTCCATCCCAAATACGGTTGAATAATTTAAGAATAAAATTTAAACCATGAGCATCATTATCTGAAGTGGTATTACCGGAAGAATTATTATCTGTAGCATTATTAGAATCATTACTTGATGGAATTAATGCTTTGTAAAATTCAATTGGAATACCATTCGGACCTGATGCTTTATAATTTGGAGTAGTGAGGATAGCTGACTTGACTTCATCAATACTAATATCTTGGTTGATATCCCACTCATCAAGCATAGGAAGTGAAAAACGTTTATTCGTTGGTTCTTCATACCAATGTTCCAAATCAAGACTTACACCACTTGGATCTGATGCAAGATTTTCGAAATGATCATGCCACACATCTAGTTGTTCTTCCGTAGCAACAACTAATTCTCCATTTTTATTTTTAATTGGTTGAGCAATAAAGAAAGAATCTTTTCCAATTTTTGCAGTTTTCTTAATCCATTTCCAGGCCTTCTTAGGATTATGACTCTTCATATACTCACATCCTGTTTTAATCCAATGGAGATATTCTTGTTTCCTAAATTCATTACATCTTTTGTGGATGTAATCAATGAGCTTACGGTAGATTTTAATTCTTTTAATAAATTCATCTATATCATAAATTCTTTCTTTTTTAAATCTCTTATACAACTTCATTTTGATTTTTTGAAGATTAAAAATTTGTTGTGAAATATGAAATGAAGACTTTATAACATTATTAGCTGAGGTAATACTGAGCTCGTCTGCAATTGAAAAAGCAGTTGAAGTAAACTCTTTGGAAAGTTCATCTGTAGAAACATTAGGATCGTTGAATTTTGCTGAAAGAATTTGGAATTTATTATGACTGAGAATAGATTCCTTTTCCTCAATACATTTTAATCTATTCCATTTCAGAATTTTCTTAGGAACATTAAAGTCATTAGAAAAATCTTCCATAGGAATAATTTTACCATTAATAAGAAGTGGCTTATGGTCTGATACAGGATAAAAATTATTTATAAATGATCCTGAGTGAATAAGATCTTTCATCTTCAAATTGATAAGAGCATGGTCAATGTCGGAAGATTGTTCACCTCGAGTCCAAGAGATAGTCGACCCTCTAAGCAGAAGAATTTCCCAATCTCCTAATCCATTAGTTGATAACCAATTGGATAATTTTACTTTAGACATATTAAAATCACCAACAAGAATCGATGGATGGGATGAATGAGTTTGTAACCACAAGCGAACTTCTAACTTTGCATGATCAACATAGATGTTGTGATGACTATGAGGCATATAAACATTTCCAATCGAGCATTTGAATCTATTCCAAAGACTAAAAGTATAAATAGAAATAATATACTTTCCAGAGAAGTTTTCAAGTGAGGCTTGACACGAATTGTGAAAACCTAAATATAAACCTCTCATTCCAGGAACTGATTCGTCAGCTTTCTTGAAAAAGTGTCTATAGTTTCGCAAAGTAACACGACAAGGATAATCTGTATTCGATCCAGAACCATTACCAGTTTCTTGGAAACATAAAAATAATGGTTTGAAAATAGCTGTGAAATAGCTAATACTATCTCTCTTTTCATGATTCCACCCATTGGTGTTCCAACTAAGACAAAAAGAAAAGTTATTAGGCTTGTTGGATGAGGAAGAATCGTTGCTATTATTATTATTATCAAGGTCATCATTATTAATGGATGATGCATCAGAGGAATAAGTAGAACTATTACTAGATGGCTGTGAAACTGAAGAACTATCAACTATTGAACTGTTAGCAGAGTTGATAGAGCTATTAGAATTAATTGTTGAATGTTGAGATTGAAATTGTGTTAGCTGTAGATCTGGAATATTTTCATGATGGGAAACTTGTTGAAGATCTTGTTGAAGATCTTGTTGAAGATCGGATTGTTGATGAGATTGTTGAACTGATTGTTGAAATGATTGTTGGAATGATTGTTGAATAGAATGTTGATGTTTATTAGAAACTAAAATTTTACGTTTGAGAGTGGAAAAAGTGTATTTGTGATTCCTTCTACTACGAGATGAAAAGGAAATTGAGGTAACTGAAAGTTTCTTCTTTAACATGTGTAAGATTTTAATACAATCTTTCGATGAACCATGAACCTTGACTAAGAAAAAGTGATCATTGAAAGTCTGAAAATATTTAACACTAATAACTGAATTAAATTTATCTTCTAGAATAACCTCGAGTTTTCCCCATAGCATATTTACTGACCATGATCGAATACCACGGATAAAGAAGGAGCGAATATCATCTAAGGGGATACCATAAGACCGGGTACCACGTCTGATATAATTCTTATCTTTAATATAAAGGACTGACATGATAATTAATTCTAATTAAAAAAAATTGAATATAAAATAAATACTAATAAAAAATATAAATATAACGTATATGGAAAAAAATCTGTCTCTCTCTCTCTTCTTAAAAGTACTGGATAGTACAAAAATTGTTACGATGCTTTGTTTAAAGTTTCTTTTTTTGAATTCTATAAATTTTCTTTAAAAATTCTAATTTTGGTTTATTGTTAGTAAATTCGAATCGCTTTTTGACACTAAAATTGTTTGACTTTACTTTTCATTAAATATTTAAATTGGTAAAAAATTTGAATCAAGAATGTCGACACCAGAAAGCTTGTGAATAGTATTTTTACATGATGTAGAGTGAATCAGTCTCTTACAAGAAACAATACAACAATAGCTACATGAATATAAAAATACAATGCAAATGCTAAAGTTGACTACATTGGATTCTTACAAGAGAAGAGTAGTACTACATGAATACATGAATAAAAGAAAAAATACAGCAACAAAATGTATTACTCTTCTAATTAAATACTATACAAACTTACCTGAATATCAAACATTCAACTTATTCATCAAATACTTAATTCGATGAATAAAATGTTTTTTAATCGCTCAGTACCATGAGCTTAGTCCTAATAATTTTCCCTTAAAGACTAACCAAGCATCCATTGCGCAATGCTTAGATTTAATTCTTTCTACTCTCTCAGTACCATGAGCATGAGTAGACCCCCTTGATAAACTCCATTATTAAATAAATGAAGGCACGTTCCTAAGAGGGCACCAAGCATCCATTGCGCAATACTTGGATTTAATTCTTTCTACTCTCTCAGTACCATGAGCATGAGTAGACCCCCTTGAGAAACTACATTTATTAAATAAATGAAGGCACGTTCCCAAGAGGGTACTTTTTTTCAAGTCAATTTAAAATACCTATAGATTCATAAGTGAATATTGGTATAAAAGCAAGATTATACCTTTATTTTCTAATAATTAAAAAATGAAAGGAAAAAGTAGAAAGAAAAAAAATGGAAATAATAATAATATCAATAATAACATCAATAATAATAACAATAACGAATATAAATAACTTTAAGAAAGTATTTTAAACTATTTTTTTTTGTTATATAAATATTATTAAAAAATTATTTCTATATATAAATGAAATATTATAATTATAAAATATTTTAAATAACAACAAAAATAAAAATTAAAATATAAAATATTAATACACACCACACCTACACACACACAAAACAAAAGAAGTATTCAATTTATTTATAAATAAAAAAATATTACTAATATTCTAATGATTTTTTTTAAATTTGTATATTTTTATTGATATTCATTTTTTTAATTATTCAATTACATTGTTTTTTGTTATAAATATTTTAATTAGTACTTTTTCCAAGTTAATTAAAAATACTTATAAACATCCAAGTGAGATTGTGATATAGAAACAAAAATATGAATATATTTTTAAATCAATTCATATTTAATTATTAAAATAGAAATTAACTAGGTCGATCGACTATTTCCATTTATTAGATTATATGAATTAAATGTAAAAATTCAGTAAAATTAATAAAATTAGAAAATTCAATAACATACAATGTAATAATAGTATTATTATAATTATATAATTATATAATAATAAACATTTTTTAATTGTTTAGTTAAGGCGTTGTCCATTTCATGATTTATCTTGCCGATGTACTTTTTATTTTAAGGTAGTTTTAAAGTCATATTCATAAATCTTTGATTGTATATCTTTAGTATATCCATGAGAGTATGCTTTTGAGATTATTTTAATGAGCCATTTGCCATATAGGAATTCAGATTTATTTTTTCTTCTTTTTTTGACTAGATTAGAAAAGAATTTCTTAGAGTTCGAGTTACTGAATATTAGAAGGGCAAATTATTAAATATTTATAAATTTTAACAAATATTACAATTTCATTATATTGTTATCAATGATTAATTGATTATATATTTAAACAAAACTAGACAGCTTTAAATAAATAATTTATATATAATAATTTATATATAATAATATATATATAAAATAGAGCATTCATAGTGATTAATTATTTGCTGCATCTGTCTATATATTGTAGAAATATATTCATTATTATTATTGTATTATTATTATTGTATTATTATTATCATATTATTAATTTATAAAATAGAGTTGCAAGAAAGATTGCTGTACATGTCTAATACTAGACATGTTGTTTTGCATAAAAACTAGACAGCTTTTTTTTTCATATTTAGCTAAATTATTAGCTGGCTGCATTTGCTTGCATTTGCATGCATTTGCTGCATTTGCTGCATCTGTCTACATTAAAAGTTATCCAAGTTAGCTAACAAAAAGTAAAAGAGATAAAGTGATTGCAGTGCATGTCTAATACTAGACGTGTGGGTTCTCGTTGTTGATAAGTTTAAAATCATTATAACGATATAATATTATAATATTTGAATGAATATTAAAATATTATAAAGCTATAACAATACTATATAAAATGATAATTATGAAATAAATTCATTTGAATTATCTTTTTTTGTTTTTTTGTTTTTTGTTAAATTCTTTTTATATTTCTTTCTTTTCATGGATAACATGATTTTTTAAATTTATTTGATTCTTTTTTTTTTCTTTTATACTTTTTTTTTTATTTTAATAAAATTTTAAATTATCTTAAAAAAATTTTATTTATTTAATAATAATTAAATTACTTGACCTTGATAATATTACATTTATAACATTTACCACCCTTTCGTAGATAATTTCTCTTTTTGTTTTAATTTTTACTATAAAATAATATTACAATTTAAAATTTAAATTTAAAATTTTAACTCTACCACCTCACTAATTTTTATTAACCACAAAATTTAAATTCGTTATTTACAAAATGAAAATTTTTTTTTATTTAACAGATATTATATATACTTTTTATAATTAATTAAATAATGCACAATTAAAATTTTATTATATAAGATATTACGAATATTATAGATTCATAGACATAAAAAGTATAATTATTATTTATTTTTTTTTTAAATATTATTCATTCAGTATTATTATATTTTAATAATAAAGCATATTTATTTATAATAAAAATACATTTGAATGAAGATATTATTGAATTTTAATAGACAAAGACCAAAAAGTATAATGAAATTTAAGAAATTCAATTATAATACAATGATTAGAAGTATTATTTAATAATAATGTAAGAAGTCCTAAAATAATAATGTAGTAGTATTAAAAAATTATGATGAAATTAATAATATAAACTATAAATTCATACTTTTGGTATAATTGTTTTTTTATTTTAATTATTTTATATATTGTTATAATTTTAATTATTTATTTTAAATATCAATTAGATAATTGTAACATATATATATATAATAAATTAATAAAAGTTTAAAAAGTGTTATTAATAATATAATTTTTTTATTACTTTATTTAATAATAATAATTATATTATACTATTTTTTTTTCTTTTAATTTCATTTCTTTTTTTCTTTCTTTTAATTACTAATTATAATAGTTATAATTATTTACTTATGTATTTTATTTGATAAAGTTAATAAAAAAAAAAGAAAATATTATCAGGATAATAAGAAACGTTATATTCTCAAAATATAATTCTATTCGTAATATCGTTATGTAGATTTAAATTTTTATATAATTTCTATTTTCATTAGAAATAGGTATTATTTATAATTTAAGTAATTACTAGTTCAAATATTATTTAATTTAATAATGATTTTTGTGATAATTTTTATAATTGACTTCTTCTTCTTCTTCAAAATCACTTTCATCATCATTATCAGTAGAAATTGGTTCGTTAACATCAACGATTTCTTCTTCAGAATCACATTCTTCTTCATCATCAACATTAGATGGTTCGTTAACATCAACGATTTCTTCTTCAGAATCACATTCTTCTTCTTCTTCATTATCAGTTAAATCTTCTGATGGTAAACCTTTCATTTTTTGGAAGAAAGAAATTGGTTTAGCAGTAGCAGAAGCTTCTTGAATTTCTTTTGGATCTAATCCGAATTCTTCACAAGCAACATTAAATATAGATTCAATGAATGGCTTTAAACCAGCATGGTAGTCATCAATGTGTCTTTCAGTACTGGCTTGGAATAATTCATAAGTTGCAGTTTCTTTCTTACCAACAAGATTAACTCTACCTGGTAAAGCTCCATCAATTGGAGTATAATCTTCCTTAATGTATGGATCAATGAATGCTTTGATTTCATCAATTCTCTTATTTAAGATAGTTGGATTGAAACAATTAATTAAAATTTCTTTTAAAATCTTTTTGAAACGAGTATTGTCATTCATTACTAAAGAGTTAACAAGAACATTACTATTGGCATTGTAAAACTCGAATGGGAAGTATGAAAAATCAATAGATGTTACTCCAAAACTTTCTTCAACACCATGACCAAAAGTAAAATCAAAGTCATAATAGAATATTTGCCATTTGTTGTCACTTGGTCTTTTGTATAAATAGAAGTTGTGACCAGTAATAATAAGAGAATCAAAAGAGCCGAATAACCAATCAAAAGCTAAATGTCTTAAGAAGTTATCGACATCAATGTATGGTTCAAGATCTTCAATGGATTTTGATTCTGATATAATTTTATTGATTTTTTCTAATTCTTCAAAGTCACCTTCTTCTTCATCATTGGCAGTGGAATCGACAAAGAATGGAGCGGCTGGTTCATTGAAAAAGAAACCTTCAACTTTGTTTTGATAAAGAATCATATTTTTAGTGCTTTCAAGGTTGAAAAGAGTTTTAAGCATGTGTGGTTTAAAAACATCAGTAAATGTGTAGAATCCAAAGAATTTATCATTGATAGTAAGCTTAGAGAAAGCAGCTTGAACAGATGGTTCACCACTTCTATTTAAAATATCATAAGAAAGCTTTTGACGCATACGAGTGTAATCATTGAATTCAGCTCTAACCTTATAACTTTTTCTTCCTAAAAAGTCACGGCTAAGCTTAAGGTTATAACCAACCTTTTGGTTAGATCTTGAGAACATTCCACCAGTTTTAAAGATGGAGTTTTCAAAAACTTCAGTTTTGTCTCCATAGGTAAAAGTAATAGTGGCATTTTTAATTTCATAATCGGTAAGAGATTGAACATTTTCAACTTCTGTACTGTCAGCATTAATTTGGACAGCTTTCATTAATTCTTCATATTTATCTTCTGGGAATTTAACATCAATGTTTATAACTGTATTATCAAAGATTTCAAAATCTCTTCCAAGATTTTCAATGAAATTTCCAAATGCTCTTGAACCTAAAGCTAATAATAAAGTAGAGATTTTAAATAAACCCTTCATTTTTAAAGACTTATTTTATCTTTCTTAAATAGTTTTTTAAAGTAATTACTTGAACTTTTTTTTTCTATTTTATTTTATTTTTTTAATTTTTTTTTTTTTTTTTTTTTTTTTTGAATATAAAATATTCAAATTTTCTTTACTTTTTTTTTATATTAAAATTTTGATTTTTTTCAAGCATTTTTAAATACTTTTTTTTTTTTATATTTTACCATATATAATATAAACTTTATTTAATAATAAATTTAAAATTATCTTTAAATTTTTTTCATTGAATTTCCGCATATTCCATTTACCTTTTAATAAACAAATATATTAAATATATTGGTTTAAATTTATATTAAAAAATGATATAAAATGAGATATTTTTTACAATCCTATAATATTAAGTATGTATTGTAAAATATATTATATTATATTCTATTTAATTATTATTCATATATTATGAATAAATTACATTATATAATCGATATTCAATTATATTATAGGAATTTTATAATATAAAGATATTCATGTAAAAATAATTAATAATTAGAAGAGGTTTTTGTTTATAATTAATTAAAGAAGTGTAATTATTAGAAAGAAGAATTAATTATAATAATAAAAATATATTCACCTAATATAATAAATCATAAATAAACTAATATTTAGTTATTACAACACAAAAGAAACATATATCAGTATATAAGTCATCCCACAAAGCCAGAGTTGTATTAAAGTATTTTAAAATATATTAATTTATTTTAAACATAATATATTACACAATACTAAAATTTTATATAATAAATAATTTTAGTTAATTTTAATTAATTTTATATTAATATAGTTATTAAATAAAAACCTTATTATATTTAAATTTGAAATTATATTAAATTAATAATTAACTCTATTTAATAATATAATATAACTCAAAAATTGATGTTGTAATACTTTAAAACTTTTACATCTTTAAGATTTGATATGTTTACTTTAAAAATACATCGGATATAATATCCGCTTATTTTTATATACATGGTTATATACAAGATTATATACACTATTTTATACATAGTTATATACAATGTTATATGCATTATTATATACATGGTTATATGTATTTTAAATCCATAAAATTCATTTATCAAATTTTTTTATTAAATAATTTATCCATGACAAAAAAAGTATGGATATACATTGATAAATAAAAATATTTATTAGAATGAAGTTTCCATTTTTCCAATTTAAAGATAATTATGAAGATAATTTTAATTAAAATTTAAGCAAGAGAAATAAACAAATAGTTTTTTTTTTACAATATTTATTTTGAAAAAATCATTTGAAAATAACAGCAGTAGCGCAACAATAAATAATCCAAGTACCAATATTTTATTTAAATTTAAATTAATTTTCTTTATTAAATGGCTCAAAAGAAATTTGTTATATGTAATCCCAACGCTTGCTAATATTAATCAAATATATAATAGATAGGTTTAACTATTAATAATAGTTGGATAAGTTTTATATACTATACTATTGTTACTGTATAAAACTCTTAAAAGACTTTCTCGATAATTAAAAATATAAACCTAAAAAGTATAAAATTTATAATTTATCCTTTATATTTTAGACTGTATTCTTAACTTTCATTTTCCTTACCAGATTTAGTTAATATTATCATCAATTAGTTCATATCTTTAGAACATATCAAGAAGAAAAAGAATACTTGAAATAACACAGTAATATAGATAAATTTTATTTAATTTTTTTTTAAACCTCTAATTAATTTTAGCGGATTTTTACCAAAAATTAAAAGATTTATAATTAAAAGTATTTTTAGAATATTTTTTAATATTATTTTATAATTACTTTTTTTTAAAAATAATTAAAATATGAATTGATATCGTATATAGTTCGATAATAAAATATTTATTTATGATAAATTTTAAAATTGACTTTTTTTCAAAATCACTTTCATCATCATTAATCAGTAGAAATTGGTTCGTTAACATCAATGATTTTTTCTTTAGAATCATATTCTTCATCTGATGAAGAGGCTCCATTCTTTTAGTAGCAGTGGCAGAATCTACTTTTGAATTTCTTTTGATTAAATTCAATTTCTAATAATTTTTCTTTTTTTTAATGAACAGATATTGATATGAAATTTATATTAAAAAATTTTTTTAAAATATATTAATTTATTTTAAACATAATATATTACACAATACTAAAATTTTATATAATAAATAATTTTAGTTAATTTTAATTAATTTTATATTAATATAGTTATTAAATAAAAACCTTATTATATTTAAATTTGAAATTATATTAAATTAATAATAAACTCTATTTAATAATATAATATTCTTTAAATTAATTATTTCATTTTAAATTTGAATATTATTAAATTTTTATAAAAAATATCGGATATAATATCCGCCTGTTTTTAATATTCAAAACTTATACAATATTAGAATTTAATTATACTTTTTTCTTAAAACTCGATGAGTTTCAAAGGTTTAATATTACATATATATAACTAGTAAAAATGCACCTATGTTATCTCTTTTAATGATATTTTTAATACTTTTAATTTTCTAATTACATTTTAGAGCTATAATTACGTGATGGTATTAATATCGTAATTTGTTTTTAATAAAAAAAAATGTTGAAATTTGTAAATTCTTTATAGAATCTTAAACTATTTTATTTAAATATTTTTTATATTTTATATTTCATTCAAATATTAAATCGCATTTTTAAAATATCTTAATACTAGTTATTTTTTAGAGTAATATTTTTAGGACAAGTAATTACAATTATATACACATTAATAAACTCAAATAAATTAAAATATTATTTTCAGGTTTTTTTTTTTTTTTTTTTTTTTTTTTGTTTAAAATAGTTTTATTTATTATTTAAATTTTATTTTATTTTCATATACTTATTATTTAAATACATTATATTTTTATAAATATTTATTTATACTGAATTATTATATATATTTTTATTAAAGTTATTTTATTGAACTAAAATAAAAATACATATAGACAAACTTTGAATTATGGAATAAAAATAAATTAGAATTTTAATTTCATTTATTTTATTAGTAATATAACGTTTACTACTTTACTAATAAATAAAAAATATTATGAATACATAGCATTATTATACAAATTAATAAATATTTAATAATTATAAATATTTTTCATTAATTTAGTCTTCATAGAAAATTTAATCTTTAATTTATTATCAATTATTATTTCATAGATTTAATCTTTTTGTTTATTCCTTTTTTCTTATCTTCTTTTTCTTCATTAATACTTAAAATATCTATTTTCAGCTATTTAGAGTAGTATTGGTTCATTATCTTTCTGAAAGATTCTATAAGTATTTTGAAATTTAATTTACATTTATATTTTTTCTTCTTTGGCTAGGTATCTAGGATAGAACATCTATGAGAATACCATAATAACTTTATTGAACTGATTTATTCAACAATTATTTTATATTTAATAATTAATATAATATATAATAATACTAGAATACTAGAATATTTTTATTATATTAATAATGTAGAAGTAGAAAAGTTTTTTTATTTAACTAGACAGCTTTAATTATTTAGTTATATAGAAAGAAGAAAAGTATAATAATTAAATATTTGCTGCATCTGTCTAAATAAGTAGTTAAAAAAGTATTTTATATATAAATCATAATAAGCAGCATGAAAAATTGCTGTGCATGTCTAATACTAGACATGTTTTTTGCTTTTTTTTTTTAGAAAATTTTGTATTTTTTTCTTTTCATCATAAAAATGATGAAGATAAAAACTGATGTTTAAAAAAAATTTTTTAATTCATTTTTCTTCTTTTTATACTTTTTTTATATTAATAATAAAAATAGTTTGGCAGAAGGAAAGTTTATATTTTACAAAAAATAAAAATAATATGAATTACAAAATGTGGTGAATGTTAAAATATTAAATTTTTTGAGGATTTTACTTGTGGATGCGCTTTTTAATGATTAATGAAAAATTTTATAAATTAATAAAAATTTAAAATTTTTAGTTTTACCACATTTTTAATTTGTAAAATTGTTAATTAACCACAAAATATTATTAAATTTGGTTTTTTAAATTTTAAAAAGTTTATTAATGAAATGATAAAAAGAATACGATGAATTATCTTTCTCAATAATAAATATTAAAAGTAATAAAACACTAAAAACATTAAAAATAATAAAAATAATAAAATTAATTATAAAAGATATTAAAAGTGGCTAATGATAATTTTATTAAGTAGTTTAATTTGATAATAAGCTGTAAGTTTATTTAAATTATAGGTTATTATGAATATCTTGATATTTATATATTACATATATATAACAAAAAAATAGTATAAAAAGAAGAAAAGTGAATTAAAAATTTTTTTAAACATCAGTTTTTATCTTCATCATTTTTATGATGAAAAGAAAAAAGTACAAAATTTTCTAAAAAAAAAGCAAAAAACATGTCTAGTATTAGACATGCACAGCAATTTTTCATGCTACTTATTATGATTTATATATAAAATTCTTTTTTAATTACTTATTTAGACAGATGCAGCAAATATTTAATTATTATACTTTTCTTCTTTCTATATAACTAAATAATTAAAGCTGTCTAGTTAAATAAAAAAAACTTTTCTACTTCTACATTATTAATATAATAAAAATATTCTAGTATTCTAGTATTATTATATATTATATTAATTATTAAATATAAAATAATTGTTGAATAAATCAGTTCAATAAAGTTATTATGGAATTCTCTTAGATGTTCTATCCAAACTACCTAGCCAAAGAAGAAAAAATATAAATGTAAATTAAATTTCAAAATACTTATAGAATCTTTCAGAAAGATAATGAAGCAATACTACTCTAAATAGCTGAAAATAGATATTTTAAGTATTAATGAAGAAAAAGAAGATAAGAAAAAAGGAATGAACAAAAAGATTAAATCTATGAAATAATAATTGATAATAAATTAAAGATTAAATTCTATGAAGACTAAATTAATGAAAAATATTTATAATTATTAAATATTTATTGATTTGTATAATAATACTCTAACCTACAACTATAATAGAATTATAAACACTTTAATCATTATTTTTACTAATTAGTAACTAAATATTCAAAAATTTGAAAAATTACTGATAAAACAATAAAATTACAGTTTTATTTTTTTTACTCTATAATTCAAAGTTTGTCTATATGTATTTTTATTTTAGTTCAATAAAAAAACTTTAATAAAAATATATATAATATTTAGTATAAATAAATATAAATAAATACTTATAAAAATACAATGTATTTGAATAATAAGTATATAAAAATAAAATAAAATTTAAATAATAAA
This sequence comes from Piromyces finnis, assembly GCA_002104945.1. NCBI lineage: Eukaryota > Fungi > Neocallimastigomycota > Neocallimastigomycetes > Neocallimastigales > Neocallimastigaceae > Piromyces > Piromyces finnis. The sequence goes on along the minus strand of MCFH01000019.1, from coordinate 177,641 downwards.
TAAAACTATTGTAAAATAATTAAATAAAAATTTATAGATAAAATAAATAAATAATTGTTATGTGCTATGTAAATTATTTAGTGTGCATTGTGCATTGTGCATTGTGCATTGTGTATTTTGTATTTTGTATTGTTTATTGTTTATTGTTTAATTATTCAAATAAATAAATAAATAAATAATATTAAAATATGTAATTTTTAAATAGTCATACATAACCATTTCTTTTTAAATAAAAACCTATTAATCTTTACTATTTAAATATATATAAAAAGAATAATATTTAATACTTAAATAAATCTTTTAATATATTTCGTTAATCATGGACATTATTAATCATTTATTGAATATTAATAAACATAATAATTAGAGATTAATTTTCATTTATAACAATTACTTTATTAGTTTTAATATATTAAATATTTTTACACTTTATTATTAACTAAATTAAAATAAAAATACATGTTATAAAAAATAAAAATAAAAATAAAAATAAATATATTTAAATAAATACAAATGAATAAAAATTGGGTATAATGTATTCTAGTAATTTTATTAATTAAAATAAGAAAGCCACTATTATACTAAAGTATAATAATTGTATTTGACTTCCAATGGGACACCGAGGCAAAGATCAAAATTTTATCATAGGACAAAATTATGATCTCCATTAGTTGCACTAGCCCTCCTGGCCTGTCTTACTGTTTCTTCAGCATTAACGCTTTTGGATGTTGCTTCAAACCTTTTGAACATTGACCATTGCTGGCCAATAACAAAAGGCATGATTTTCGTTAGAAGTTCCGCTGTTACCATCAAGAATGGTGTTCCTTCGTAAGTGCCCAATTGAATCTGACACTTGCAAAGTTTTCTCTATTCCCTTGTTTTATAATTGATATTTTTTAAACTTCTTCTCCCAAGAAGGAATTTAAACATTTTAATACACCCACTAGAATAATCATATACATTAATATTCACCTGATTATTAATATTATCACTATTATTGACTATATTACAATCTAAATTATAATTATTATCTTCACTATTGCTATCATTACTAATATTATTATTATTATTATTATTGCTATCTCTATTTATATAAACAATTTTATTATTATTGATAGGAGTGTTGGAATTACGTTGACTGAAAAAATTTAATAACTGGACTATAGAATTACAATGTTTAATACGGATATCTTTAAATGTTGGACAATCTAATAATCAATGCTTAATACTTTGATCTCTACTCTTGCAACATGGACAGTAGTTAGGACAAACTGGATCAACAAATTAAGCAGCTTTTGCAATTCTAGCATCTAACTTGTATCCGCTTCTTGTTTTCAATAACCAGTAGAAACCATAGGCAAACTCTGGGTACTCATAACATAATTTAATAAAATCTTTAGTTTCAATAAATTTATTATCATCAAAATATTGAGCTTTATAAAAAAAATTAAAAAATTAATTATATTTAATACTATTATACTATACACATTAAATAGAAAAAATTAATTACTATTTTTTATTTTTATTTTTTTTTAATTTAAATGGTATTGTTTATTATTTTATTTTTATATACATGTTATTCGAATACATTGTATTGTTATAAGTATTTATTTATATTTATTTATACTGAATTATTATATATATTTTATTAAAGTTTTTTTAATGAACTAAAATAAAAATACATATAGACAAACTTTGTATTATAGAGTAAAAATAAATTAGAATTTTAATTTCATTTATTACATTAGTAATATAATGTTTACTAATTTACTAATAAATAAAAATATTATGAATACATAGAAATTTAACCATTTTATTTATAGTATTATTATACAAATAAATATCAATAAATATTTAATAATTATAAATATTTTTCATTAATTTAGTCTTCATAGAATTTAATCTTTAATTTATTATCAATTATTATTTCATAGATTTAATCTTTTTGTTTATTCCTTTTTTCTTATCTTCTTTTTCTTCATTAATACTTAAAATATCTATTTTCAACTATTTAGAGTAGTATGGGGTCATTATCTTTCTGAAAGATTCTATAAGTATTTTGAAATTTAATTGGCATTTACATTTTTTCTTCTTTGGCAAGGCAGTTAGGATAGAACATCTAAGAGAATATCATAGTAGCTTTATTGAACTGGATTTATTCAACAATTATTTTATATTTAATAATTAATATAATATATAATAATACTAGAATACTAGAATATTTTTATTATATTAATAATGTAGAAGTAGAAAAGTTTTTTTTATTTAACTAGACAGCTTTAATTATTTTAGTTATATAGAAAGAAGAAAAGTATAATAATTAAATATTTGCTGCATCTGTCTAAATAAGTAATTAAAAAAGTATTTTATATATAAATCATAATAAGCAGCATGAAAAATTGCTGTGCATGTCTAATACTAGACATGTTTTTTGCTTTTTTTTTTTAGAAAATTTTGTACTTTTTTCTTTTCATCATAAAAATGATGAAGATAAAAACTGATGTTTAAAAAGTTTTCTTAATTCACTTTTCTCCTTTTTATACTATTTTTTTGTTATATATATGTAATATATAAATATCAAGATATTCATAATAACCCATAGTTTACATAAACTTACAGCTTATTATCAAATTAAACTACTTAATAAAATTATCATTAGCCACTTTTTAATATCTTTTATAATTATTTTTATTGTTTTTATTATTTATAATGTTTTTAGTGTTTTATTACTTTTAATATTTATTATTGAGAAAGATAATTCATCGTATTCTTTTTATCATTTCATTAATAAACTTTTTAAAATTTAAAAAACCAAATTTAATAATATTTTGTGGTTAATTAACAATTTTACAAATTAAAAATGTGGTAAAATTAAAAATTTTAAATTTTTATTAATATATAAAATTTTTCATTAATCATTAAAAAGCGCATCCACAAGTAAAATCCGCAAAAAATTTAATATTTTAACATTCACCACATTTTGTAATTCATATTATTTTTATTTTTTGTAAAATATAAACTTTCCTTCTGCCAAACTATTTTTATTATTAATATAAAAAAAGTATAAAAAGAAGAAAAATGAATTAAAAAATTTTTTTTAAACATCAGTTTTTATCTTCATCATTTTTATGATGAAAAGAAAAAAATACAAAATTTTCTAAAAAAAAAAGCAAAAAACATGTCTAGTATTAGACATGCACAGCAATTTTTCATGCTACTTATTATGATTTATATATAAAATACTTTTTTAACTACTTATTTAGACAGATGCAGCAAATATTTAATTATTATACTTTTCTTCTTTCTATATAACTAAATAATTAAAGCTGTCTAGTTAAATAAAAAAACTTTTCTACTTCTACATTATTAATATAATAAAAATATTCTAGTATTCTAGTATTATTATATATTATATTAATTATTAAATATAAAATAATTTTGAATAAATCCAATTCAATAAAATTATTATGGTATTCTCATAGATGTTCTATCCTAGATACCTAGCCAAAGAAGAAAAAATATAAATGTAAATTAAATTTCAAAATACTTATAGAATCTTTCAGAAAGATAATGAACCAATACTACTCTAAATAGCTGAAAATAGATATTTTAAGTATTAATGAAGAAAAAGAAGATAAGAAAAATGGAATAAACAAAAAGATTAAATCTATGAAATAATAATTGATAATAAATTAAAGATTAAATTCTATGAAGACTAAATTACTGAAAAATATTTATAATTATTAAATATTTATTAACTTGTATAATAATGCTATGTATTAATAATATTTTTTATTTATTAGTAAAGTAGTAAACGTTATATTACTAATATAATAAATGAAATTAAAATTCTAATTTATTTTTACTCTATAATTCAAAGTTTGTCTATATGTATTTTTATTTTAGTTCAATAAAATAACTTTAATAAAATATATATAATATTTAGTATAAATAAATACTTATAACAATACAATGTATTCGAATAATATGTATATAAAAATAAAATAATAAACAATACCATTTAAATTAAAAAAAATAAAAATAAAAAGTAGTAATTAATTTTTTTATTTAATGTGTATAGTATAATGGTATTAAAATACAATTAATTTTTATTTTTTTTTTTAAATCTAATTAAAAAAGAAAATTTATATATTTATTTTTATTATATAAAATTTGTACAAAAGATACTTTTAAAAATCGATCAATATGAAAAGGATCTAAATCACAATAGATATAACATTAACAAAAATTCCAAAAACTTAAAAAAATTAGAGTACAAGAGAAAAAGTGTTAAAAAGAAGGTTGAAAGATATAATTATTAATTAATTGCCTTCTTTCCCCAACTTAATGTTTAAAATTTTAAATATTGTGTTTCCTCTTTGAAGGATGCATACTATGTAAAAGTTTAGATTATTTTCGAAAACCCATTTTTCAATTAAAAACGTTTCTCTTTTATTCTCAGATCTTTTAATTGCCCATTTAGGTTTATTTTTCAAATCTTCTTGTTCATTTTTATATTATCAACATCCTTTAATAAGCTCTTAACAATTACACAAGTATCTATTTTATCTTTCTTACTTTTATAGGGTTCTAAATTGTTTAAATGATAGTTCGTTAATTACTTCATCATCGCTATTTAAATTTAAAGATTTATAAATATCACTTGATGATGCCTGTCTATATTGGTTCAATTTAAATTTCTTATATATAAAAGTATCAATTTTATTTTCATGAAAGATACCATTTTTATTTAAATATTCACTTGTTTAAATATTCATTGTACCAAATATAAATGTACCACTAGATAAAATTTTGATACCAAAGGTATTTACAGATCAATTAATTCCATATGGATATAAACCAAATGACTATGTAATTATTAATAGACAGCCTACACTTCAAATTACTTCCATTTTATCAGTTCGTTCCTTTCCCAGCAGCAGTCAAATCATCCAAATTAATCCTCTAATAGCCAATGTTTTTCAAGCTGATTTTGATGGGGATGAAATGAATATTTTTTGGCTACCGGGAAAAGAGTCCAAAAAGGAATTAGCTACTAAATTAAACATTTCAAATAATATCCGTTCTTTCAAGGATGGATCACTCATGATTAGTTTTATTCAAGATACCTTGACTGGCTTATACAATATGACAAACGATCAACACATTGTTGAACCTCATATTATCGAAAACATATGTGAAAAATTAAAAATATCAAAAAAGGAATGGAATATATTTTGTAAATTTTACAAGTCTCGAATGAAGACCAATAAAATACCGTATAAACATTTACTTTCATTGTTGCTTCCAAAAACATTAACATTAAAAAATGGAAATGAGATTTTGGTTGACCGTGGCATTCTACTCCACACTATTAGTGGTGAAAATCAAAAGATTTTATTGAATTCCATTACTCATTACGGTAATGATTTTTATTTAAAATTTATGCGGGATGTTCAACGTACGGCTCATGAATATAATTTATTTCATATCATAAGTATTTCTATTTCGGATTGCATACCCCTAGCATTGAAAATAAATTTAAATGTATTTTGGAAAATATTCCAGATTTATTTTTACCGACACTATCATTATCAAATTTGGACTCTTCCATTCTAAATCAAAGTAAATCTATCAGCAACAATAGATTAAAAAATCGTCGTTACAGTGATTATAAATTATTAGAAAAATTATCTGAATCTATAAACAATCATTTAACCAATATTGTTAATAGTGGTTCGAAAGGTAAAATCGATAACATAATTCAAATTTTAATGTCAGTAGGAGTTCAAGCTGTTTTGCCAAAATGTTACATTAAGAGTTCTTATTTTATAGGACTTATTGCAAAAGAGCTATTTGTGCATTCCAAATCAGATCGTGTTGGGATTATTTCAACTTCTCTTAATACCTCTTCTACAGGCTATTTGCAAAGAGAACCTGCCAAAAGTATGGAAGATCTTATTACAGACAAAACAGGTGTAGTTTATGATTATAATGATGATGAAATTTATTATTATCCTTTTTCCACAAATATTCCTGATATAAATGATTCATTTTTGGAATATGCTTTTGCTATGTCATTAACAAATAATAAATAATAATAAGTAATAATAATAATAATAAGTAATAAAAAGTAATAATAATAAATATAATATAATAAATAATTAATAATAAATAATTAATAATAAATAATTAATAAATGTAATATATAAATATTATAAATACTAAAGCAAACTAATAAAAAAAATTAATAAAAATTATTAATAATTAATATATATAAATTTGAAAATCTTTATTCGTAAATAAATTTTGAAATATTAAATTTATATATATTTTAAAACTTGATATATTTTATTGTTTTATTACTTTTTTAAACATTTTTATATAATATTTTTTTATTTAGTACATATATATATATATATTATATTGAATAATTTTTAAATCATTTCAATATAAATATTTCTTCAGATAATAAATTTTCCAATTTTAGGATAATAAGCATAAATCAAGGATATATAATGAAATTCCTTTTTAACTATCAAATGATTAAAATTAATAGTTGGTATTGAAATAGTCAAAGGATTTTAATTTTGGAAAAATTTTATTTAAATAATATTTTTATATACTTAATTTTTTTTTCATATAAAATTTATAAACAATTAAAAGAATACTATTTCTATTAATAGAATTTACTAAATAATTATACTTATTAAAAAGAAAATAAAAAAGTAAAAAGTAGAAATAAAAGTAGTAGTGGTACACATGTCTTGGGACGATTTCTTTATAAAAAATTCTAAATTAGTATTACATATATACAATCAATTGAGAAATTCATATTGTACTCCACCATTGGAAGATGTATTTGGAATTTTTAAATATGTCCAATTACAGGATATCAAAGTTGTGATGGTAGGAGATATGCCTTATAAAAATACACGCGATATTAGTGACATCGCTTTCGGAACGAAAATTTCTAATAATAAACCACCATTATTATTGGAGCGTATTTATACGAATTTAGAAAATACAGTAACTTCTTTTCAGCGACCATTAAATCATCATTTAGATAGATGGTTAAATAATGGAATATTTTTGTGCAACTTTTGCTTTACTCGAACTATTGCTGATCCATTACCCTATCATTATTATTTATTGTGGGAATCTTTCATTAACAATTTAGTACAATATATTTCGAATGACCATCCTCTTGTTTTAATGTTGTTTAAGTCCATCAACGAAACTAAATCATCGGTTGTGGAGGTTCCACATCCTATTTATGAATATAATGAATTTAAAAAATCAAATTGTTTTTGTAAAGCTCGTGAACTGGCTTGTGAGTTAGGATTTACTATTACGTGGTGAATAGATAAATAAATTAATATCTGTACATATATTCATTATTATTAAAGTAATACATATTTAAATTGATTATTTTTGATATTTTTTTTAAAAAAAAAAATTAAAAGTAATAAATTTAATAAAATATTAATTAAATATTAATAATTAAATAAAAACAGAAATAAATAGAATTAACTAGAATTCGATAATAAAAAATGTTACTTATTAGCATACTTTCATTATTACTAATAACTATGGTAACTTCAAATGGTTCATTTGATTCTGATATTTTTGATAAATTAAAGTATGAAATGGACAATTCTAATATTTTTGATAAATTACAAAATGAAATGGACAACTCTGATGTATTCGACAAATTAAAAAATGAAATGGACAACTCTGATGTATTCGACAAATTGCAAGATGAGATGAATAATTCCGAAGTTTTTGATAAATTAAAAAATGAAATAAATAGTAATAATGCTTTCAATGCTAATTCCGAAACCACCACAAAATCAAAATCAAATACAGTTAAAACTACTACATTAGCTAAAACTAAAAAGAGCACTTCTATCAATTCTAATACTAATAAAGTAGTTACTTATTCTAACACTTTTACTGTTCCTGAGAAAACTTATATTGTTGGCACTAAAACATTTTATGCTAAAGATGTTACAACCCAAAAAAACCCTTCAACTCCAACCATATTATCTAATGATAAATGTGGAAGTCTATCTGATGGTATTTACAAATGTAAAAATAACAAATGTTGTAGTAAATACGGTTACTGTGGTACAACTGATGCTTATTGTGGTAAAGGATGTAAAATTATTTCATATTTTATTTAAATGAATTAATTATGGTTTATATTATAAACAAGTATAAAAGTCTATATAATTTACCTTTTTTTATTAAACTAGTTAAGAAATTATATTTTTCGTAATATATAATAAATAGAGCAAGTTTCTAAAATATCTTTACATAATCATCAGCTCTTTTATGAAAAAGGAGATCATTTTTAAATGTAACAAAAAGATTATTAAAATTTTCATTTGAAGTTCTATTTATAATTATTTGTATAAGAGCGTAAATATGAAAATTATCAGATAAAAAACGTGATGATATAAATTCATGATTACAAAAATAAACAATATTGATTTTATTATCTTTATATTCTACGAATGTTGAATTTAATTCATAACATAGTAAATGTATTACAAAGTCCGGTGCATTATTATATACTAAGGAAGCTATATAACAAATTTTTTTCATTATTTCAAAATTATATTGTGAAGTTTTATCAAACTCTGAATTATAATAATGATTTGGATCTTCTATTAATTCTTCAACTTTCAAATGTAATATATAGTTAGGATCTTTTAATATTTTTTCTACCCTATCATTATCACAAATAATTAAATAATAAAATAATAAACAAGACATGGATTCATAAAAATTTTCGTAAAACTCACTAAGTCCATCATATTCATAAGTTAATATTTCATTAATTTTCACAAGTCTATTATCAGGTTCATTATTTTCCTCTTTTTCATTTTCATTTTTAATATTGATATAATAACAAGAATCTTCACTGTCATAATAAAAGTCATCAAAATCAGATTCTTCTTTAATAACATAGTCATTTAAATTTATTATTTCTTGAATTTTCGTTTCCTTTTTATTTTCAAATATAAATATATCTTTATTATTAAAATTGATATTTTCGTTATATTTATAACTACCAACCGAAATATCATTTTTAAATTTATCAAAATTTTCAACAGTATAATTAATTGGTGTTTTTTTAATATCAATATTATCAAAATAATCATAAAACTCTAAATATAACTTACAATTTTTAACATTATGTAACGAACGATCAGAATATAAATCATTTACATAATTTTCAATTACTTTATTTTCACATTTAAATTTTAATAAATTAGGTTTAAATATTTTTTTGGAATATTTTGAAATTATTTTCATAGAAAAATTTAAATGCATTCTATAGTAACAATCGCAGTTAATATTATTTATACAGTTAAAATTTTGTATTAAATAATCTAAAACATTAGTATCTCTTCCAAATACTACAAATATATTATTAATTAATTTTTCTTCGGAAATATATTTAGTAACATTTTTTATTTTATGTTTTCCATTCAAATAAAAGTAATCTTCGAATAGTACAAATAAAATACTTGGATATAATTTATATCTATGTGTTCCATTTCTGATAGATAAAGGTATTTTAATATCTGTAATGATATTATATTTATACAAAAAATAAATGTAGAATACTATATTGATATTTTTTATAAATTTTACTAATATGTCTCTTCTTGATTCTTTCAGTAATTTATTAATAAAAAATTCGTTAATTATTAAGAAATCATAGGTATACATATGATAAATACCCAATATTACATATTTTTTGTATTTATCAGTAAAAGAAATTTGCATAAATCTCTCATATTGATTATCGTTAAAAATAATAAAAAATAGTTGACTTATTAAACTTATATCTACAACGTTTTCATGATATTTTATTGATTCATATTCGAATAATGGCTTTATTAAAAAAATTCCTTTTTGAGATAGTTCCAATAAATAATCAGGATCACAGTCTTTTTTCTCTAATTCTTTATAGAATAACTCGGTATTCCTTTCTTTGCTACTATTCATTTAAAAAATTTATATAATAAGAAAATAAATTTTTAAAGGGTTATTGTCAAAATATAATTGTATATAATTAGTTAAAATTTTTTATATTAATAATTTATATATAATTGTTAGAATATGTGAAAAATGACATGATATAAAAATAATATGTGACTTGAACATATTATTATATTAGTAATATTTTCTAATATTAAATTTATATAGTTTTATTTATTATAATATTAATTATTTCTACAATGTATAAGAATATAATCTAAATGTATGACAAATGTAATATCATGTAATGTAAAAGAGTATTGTAAATGAATGATCCATATAGTTCCAGCCTTATAATTGGACAATTAATTATTAAGTAAGCCTCATTAGTATAAATAGATTAGAATAAATATTATTAAAAAGGGCTTCTTGTTTTAGTTAGAATTTTAATATTTGACAACGACAGAACTTTTTAGTATTTAGACAGAATAGAAATATTGGAACGTTATAAATAAAGTTATTAATAAAATATATATTATTTAAAGTTTAATTCTTTCTACATAAAATTAACCCGTATCAACTTGGTGGAGATATCGGGGATTGAAAGAATAGTGTTTTTCGATTTTTTTAAGAAGTTTTATTGTTATTTTCCTCCTTTACTACTTAGAAGTAGAAAAAGGATATAAAAAGTTATTATTCTTTTAATAATATAATATAATTAAGTAGTTTATACTAGACAGCTACAACGCTTGCGTATAAATTATAAAAGTTTAGTACATTTACTCCAGTTATTTATTAAGGTTATTTAAGAGTTGGTAGCTACCATATCAGTTCTTAAATATTCATTAGGAGAGTAGAGCGCTTCCGGCAGCTATTAAAGAAATATCACCATTCTAACCCACTGTTGGAATAAAGTATTTAGTAGTGAGGGCCCGAAGTGGAGGTCGAAAACTAAACTTGATAAATAAAATATATTAAATAATTAGAATTAGTTTGTTATATTATTTTAAGTTAAATAAGTAGAAAAATAATTATTAAAAAAAAAAAAAGGATTTTCTTAATAAATATTTGAACAATGTATCAAAAATCATTAATTTATTTTATTTATAGTATTATTAATATTCAGATCATTTATTGTAATTTAATTTACACATATAATAATATTACTGATTATAATAAACATTCAAGTTATATATATATATTGATAAAAATAAAGTTTTAAATAAAACTGAGGTTTTAAAACTTAAAAATTTTTATATTAGCTATTTTTGTAAAAATGATATTTGTACCGAAGTAAATACTAATTTTTTAAAGCAATTTGTTGAAATTCCAGATGATAAAGGTAATATAAAAAGATATATTAGTAGTGCTTGTACTTATCAAAAATTAAAATTAAATGAATGTTCAAATAGAATATGTGTTTCTTATAACAATGAAAAAGAAGAATGTAAGATTTTTATTTCATATAAATGTAATTCAGATTCGCAATGTTTAACTAATAAGTGTATTGATGGTATGTGTATTTATAATGAAGAAAATCCAACTGAATTTTGTACTGATGTTTATATTAATTCAATTTTTGGTAGACGTTCATATAGACATTGTGGTAAAGCAATAGGTGATGTATGTAAAAGGAAAAGAGAATGTGCGTCAAAAGAATGTTTAAAGTATTTAGGATATAGTTATTGTGGAATACCAAGTAGACCTTCAGATAGTGATTTTGTTACAGTTTTTGCTAAATTACTTTTCTTAACTATTGCAATTATATTTATTTTTATTATTTTATGTTTAGGTTTTTGTATTAAATTAATAATAAAAAATAAAAATAGAAAAATAAAAGATTAAAATTTCTAATATTTTGTAAATATTATTAATTATTATTATTATTATTATTTAATAAATATAAATATTATATTGAAAAGAAAAATTTTAACAAGTATATTAATATCAATAAAATAACTATTCTTCAACATTTATTTTATTTATCTATAATGAAGAAGTATAAATCATGACTGATTAAAATACTATTAAGTATATAAAACTATATAGCAAATTAAACTTTTATTAAAATAAAAATGATAAAGTACTTGCTGCTATTAAAAAGATTTAAAAGAGAAACAGAAATTAAGGATAATTATGATTATTAAATAATTGATATATATATTGAAGAAATAATATGAAACAGATATTTAAACTTTGTTGTAAATAAATGCAAATATCTAAAGGATAGATATATATGTTAAAGAAATATTTAAATGTAAAAGTAATATTTCAAAAAGAAAGTATTATAATATATATATTAAAAGAAGAGTATAAATAATATAACTATAAGAAATAGTTATATACATATATTTCACATTAAATATAGAATTATGGAATATATTAATATTATATTGGTGCGTTCTAATCAAAATAGTTATGAATATTTAAATTATTTTTGTATTTAATATATTTCAGTATATATAAAACAGGTTTAGTGACTTCATACTTGAATGATATCATAGTTATCGTTAATTCCTGATATTTGTAAAAATATTAGGAATTAATAATGAGAATAATAACGATATATATGTATATCCAATAATTATTACATCTGATAAAAATGAATTAAACAATTTTATTACTGATTTTGTTGCGGCTGTTAAGAGTGAAGATTATATGGAAATAGATTTACCAACAGCAAATCAATATGATAAAAGCAAAAATCCTGATATTGATAATTATCCAAATGTTAGTAAAGATTTAATAAATGATTTTATTGAATTTTGTAGAAATGAACAAAGTTATAAAAGTATTTTTGATGATGTTAAAGAAGATAAACTTAACTCTAGAATTTATAAAGAAATTCAAATTTCAATAGATAAAACTACCAGTGATGATATTGGTTCATTAGATCATAATCCGAGATATCATTTAATTGTAAATAATGTAAAGAATGATAAAGTAATAAGAGCAATTACAGTGAAAGAAGTTAACAGTATTTATGAACATGATGAAAGTTATAGTGAAAAAGTATTATATTATTACAATCATATTACTTTATATAAAGATTATAATTTTCAAATTGATGATTTTTCTAATAAAATTTATAAAATAGCAGAGCGTAAAATAGATGATGCAAGAAATATTAATGATAAGAAACGTAAAGAAATTAAGGAAAATCCCAACGGAAGTGCTTTTTACGATGATATATATATTCCAATTGAAGATGAAATTAGAGGATACTTAAAAGATAAAAATATAGATCATTTAACAGAACAACAAATTCAGAGATAATCTAGCTATTTTTTTTAAAATTCTGTAAATGTGTTAATGGATGAAGCAAAATCTGGCTTAAACAATAATGCGGATATTGAGAAAAGTATTAAAAAGGAAATCATGAGTGTTTTAGAATCTAAGCAAACAAAATTTAAGAAACAAAATAACAGTGATGAAATAGGAAAAATATTAGTGAAAGTAATAAATAAACATTCAAATAAGGAAAAAATATCAGATGATGAGAAAACTACTTTGTATAATTATCTGCAAACACAGAATGAAATTCTTGATAATGATGATATTGATAGAGTTTTAATTTTAATTGACAATAACGATTCTTTAGATAATGATATAAAAAATAAAATCCATAAAGTTATAAATAATCGAAAATTAAATTACGAAGCAATACATGATAATAAGTTTTACAATAGAGAATCACATTTTCCATTTTCTGATAAACTTAATAATAATGGATATGTTAAGGTTGATAATATAGATTTATTAGTTAAATGCGAATTTGTTTTAAGAAATAGAGATGAAGAAATTCATGTACCTCAAGTAAATAAAATTGAATTTGGAAATTCAGGGAAATTAAATGATATTGAAGGATATCGTTTTACAAATTCAGAAAATAACAGACGAGGAATTGCTAAAAATTTAGCACAGAATGATTTAACAGTTTCAGGAAAATTAAACATATTAAATCCAGGTAAGAATCTAAACTTAAACACTCATTTAGAAGAATTAGCTAATACTATTGAAAATGAAAAGTTGGTAGATATTCCATTAAGTAATCCAAATCATTGGTTATTAAACCATTTGCAAAATAATTTAGGAAAACTATATGTAGATACACATAATCTTTTGAATAAGCTTAATAATGCTAAAGTAGATTTAGATAAATTAAATTCAATGTATGCTAGTTTTATTTATTATTTAAATCTTATTTTATTTTCAGATACATATTATTCAAATACATTGTATTGTTATAAGTATTTATTTATATTTATTTATACTGAATTATTATATATATTTTTATTAAAGTTATTTTATTAAACTAAAATAAAAACACATATAGACACACTTTGTATTATAGAGTAAAAATAAATTAGAATTTTAATTTCATTTATTACATTAGTAATATAATGTTTACTAATTTACTAATAAATAAAAAATATTATGAATACATAGAAATTTAACCATTATATTTATAGTATTATTATATAAATAAATATCAATAAATATTTAATAATTATAAATATTTTTCAGTAATTTAGTTTTCATAGAATTTAATCTTTAATTTATTATCAATTATTATTTCATAGATTTAATCTTTTTGTTTATTCCATTTTTCTTATCTTCTTTTTCTTCATTAATACTTAAAATATATATTTTCAACTATTTAGAGTAGTATGGGGTCATTATCTTTTTGGAAGATTCTATAAATGTTTTGAAGTTTAATTTACATTTACATTTTTTTCTTCATTGGCTAGGTAGTTAGGATAGAACATCTAAGAGAATACCATAATAGCTTTATTGAATTGAATTTATTCAATAATCAAATTTATTAAATGTTTATTAATTAATATAATAATACTAGAATACTAGATTATTTTTATTATATTAACAATGTAGAAGTAGAAAAGTTTTTTTTATTTAACTAGACAGCTTTAATTATTTTAGTTATATAGAAAGAAGAAAAGTATAATAATTAAATATTTGCTGTATCTGTCTAAATAAGTAATTAAAAAAGAATTTTATATATAAATCATAATAAGTAGCATGAAAAATTGCTGTGCATGTCTAATACTAGACATGTTTTTTGCTTTATTTTTTTAGAAAATTTTGTACTTTTTTCTTTTCATCATAAAAATGATGAAGATAAAAACTGATGTTTAAAAAGTTTTCTTAATTCACTTTTCTCCTTTTTATACTATTTTTTTTGTTATATATATGTAATATATAAATATCAAAATATTCATAATAACCCATAGTTTACATAAACTTACAACTTATTATCAAATTAAACTACTTAATAAAATTATCATTAGCCACTTTATAATATCTTTTATAATTATTTTTATTATTTTTATTATTTTTAATGTTTTTAGTGTTTTATTACTTTTAATATTTATTATTGAGAAAGATAATTCATCGTATTCTTTTTATCATTTAATTAATAAACTTTTTAAAATTTAAACAATTCAAATTTAATAATATTTTGTGGTTAATTAACAATTTAACAATTAAAAATGTGGTAAAATTAAAAATTTAAAATTTTTATTAATTTATAAAATTTTAAATTAATCATTAAAAAGCGCATCCACAAGTAAAATCCGCAAAAAATTTAATATTTTAACATTCACCACATTTTGTAATTCATATTATTTTTATTTTTTGTAAAATATAAACTTTCCTTCTGCCAAACTATTTTTATTATTAATATAAAAAAAGTATAAAAAGAAGAAAAATGAATTAAAAAATTTTTTTTAAACATCAGTTTTTATCTTCATCATTTTTATGATGAAAAGAAAAAAATACAAAATTTTCTAAAAAAAAAAGCAAAAAACATGTCTAGTATTAGACATGTACAGCAATTTTTCATGCTACTTATTATGATTTATATATAAAATACTTTTTTAACTACTTATTTAGACAGATGCAGCAAATATTTAATTATTATACTTTTCTTCTTTCTATATAACTAAAATAATTAAAGCTGTCTAGTTAAATAAAAAAAAACTTTTCTACATTATTAATATAATAAAAATATTCTAGTATTCTAGTATTGTTATATTAATCTTTAAATATAAAATAATTGTTGAATAAATCCAGTTCAATAAAGTTATTATGGTATTCTCTTAGATGTTCTATACTAACTACCTTGCCAAAGAAGAAGAAAAAACTTAGGTTAGAATCTTTTTTTGACAATTGATATTTTAAAAGATTATAAATTGAATACTATTTGGAATTACAATAATATAAAAAAAGTATCTTAAAAATTAATAATAAAAAAAGAACAAAATTAATAACTTTGTATAACTAATAAATTTATGAGAAAAAAGTATGATGATTAAAGTAATCTAAAAGTGCTTAAAATTATTATATATATATAACAATACTCTAATAAAGATAAATACCTTTATATTCATTACTTTTATTTATTAGTTAATTAGCAAACATTTTATTACTAATAAAATAAAAGAAATTAAAATTCTAATTTATTTATACTCTGTAATTCAAAGTTTGTCAATATGTATTTTTATTTTAGATCAATAAAAAAACTTTAATAAAAATATATATAATAATTTAGTATAAATAAATATAAATAAATACTTATAAAAATACAATGTATTTGAATAATATGTATCTAAAAATAAAATAAAATTAAATAAATATAACAATTATAAATTAAAAAAAAAAAAAAAAGAAATAAGCAATAAAAAATTAAGATATTAATCTTGATTTGTTTGTGTTTATTATTTAAGTTTAATTATTTGAAATTGAATATAATTAATATTCAAATATATTAAATAATAAGTATTATTTGACTTGAAAAAAGTATCTTAAACTCTATTATACCCTAAATATGGAAAATAGTAATTTCAACAATAGAAATAAAGCCTTTAGATATACAAACAATAGTTATATTATTCAAGATCAACGTAATTATAGAGTTCATCTAACTGTTATGAAACTGAAATAGCTTTTCCATCTTTATTTTATATTTTTGTATTTATTTTTGTATAATATATTGTTATGTTGATATCAACATTTTTTCATTTTATTCCTGATAATTTACAACTTCTTTTACTATCTACTATTATAATTTTCAAAAATTTACGGATTTATTTCCGCACTAATAATAAAGCTAATTTAAAAAAATTAAATTAGCTTTGTAATAGTGTTGGATATTTAGTGAATGATTTCAAAATGGACTAATTTTGTTTATATGAAACATAATGATCATCAAGAATGGTACCCCATAATAAATATTTATTTTAATTTTTGTATATATAGAATTCTCTATATCAATACTATTATTATTTTTTCCATTTATTAGATCTTAACCAATTTTTTTTCTTCAATCTAGGGTTACGCAATTCAATAATATTTACTAAATTATTAAAATTATTAAATAATTATTTAAACAGAATCAATTAAATTTACGAATTTATTATTACTAAATATTAAATAGCTATTTAATTATTTTGTAATTAGTAAAATTTTCATATATATATAGTAAATATTTAATTTACTATAGATTCATTTATTATTTAATTCTATTTTTTTTTAAGTTTTATATCATTCAAATTCAAATGGATAATTAAATGTATATTTTGTATCACTTCCACTAATTGATCTTCCAACATGAGTAATAATGTTTACATTTTGATTTCTAAAAAGTCATTACTTATGGTTTATAAGAGGGATTAATATAAGTCAATGGAATACATTTTAAGAGATTTTAATAATATTCAGTAAATTATTCTTTAATACATATATCCGTATTATTTTCATTATTATTTCTTTTGACAAGATTGAATTTATTATTATAGATAAATCGTTCTTATCACAAATCTTTTTATTTAAACTTTTTTCTATTTTATTGTATGAATAAGAATTTTACAAATTCTCCTCCTAATGTTATAATATTGGATATCATTAATACTAATTTCAAAAATCATTATGTTATTTGTAACTTTTGTTACATTATTATTAGTAGTAGTAACAAAAGTTTATTCATCCGCTAATAATCATAATGACGAATAATTAGCATCTTTAATTTCCGCTCATAAGCATGATGCCTAGAAATTAGCATCTTTAAGTGTAGACAGATAGTGATGGATATTTATTAACCAACAATATTTTCGATACATATAATAATATTAGAAATTTTAAATTTGTTGTAGATAATAATAGTAATATTATCAGTAACAATTGTTTAGAGTTAGGAACTATTAATAATAAGGCTATTAGTGTAATTGATGTTATTCCTACACTAGGTGTAGATTTCATAACTAAAATATTAAGATTTGAAAAAGGTAATCATAATTAGAGACCCACACCACCTGACATATCTGATAAAATAAAGAATATAAATTTAAAAGTCTTTCAAGGAAAATATTTAGATGATTATATAAATACTAAAATAAAAAAGTATCAGGACTAAACAACGTTAAATTTCTTTTTTTCTTTCAAACTTCCTTCAAATAATGAAATGTTAGAAATTATTGTAAATAATATTAAATAGCTTTTAAATGATGAAACTGATGAGAATACAACAAAAATTAAAAAATGTAATTAGTAATAAACAAAATTGTAATTAGTAATAAAATCTTTGTAATGAAAAAGGTTTTAAATGGATCAATCACTATTGCATTGAATGTAAAAATCATGGTATTTACAATTATTATATATATACTTTATTTAGTACATTAATGTATTAATCATATTTTTGATATGAAACTAATTTATAATAATAAAAATATATTCATCTAATATAATAAATTATAAATAAACTAATTCTGTCGCTGTAAACTATTAAAACTTTTTCTAAAAACAAGAAGCCTCCTTATTCCTTAAACTATTTATTCTAATGAGGCCTACTTAATAATTAGTTGTCCAATGATAAGGCTGGAATTATATGGATTATACATCTATTGTATTCTTTTACATTACATGTTCTTACATTCGTCATACATTTACATTTACATTCTTATACATTATAGAAATTTAATATTACTAATATAATAATAGGTTCAAAGAAGGTTATGATTTATTATATACAGCCATTTTTTATTACTTATTTATAATATATATATAATTGTGTTGATTAAAAAAAAAAAAGAATTTTATCTAAATAATAGCATATTTATTACTAAATTATAGGATTAATAAAATCAATAAAGAGCCTTTGAATATTAATACGATTATTAATTTGATATTTACTATCAAAATATATATATATATATACTTTTTTTTAAAGAATTGTTACATTGTTTTTTAGAATAGAAAATAAAAAAATCAGCATTAATTTTTTATATTACCCTATTTGCTTATCAATAATTTAAAAATAATAAAACTCTTAAAGTATTTTTATTGAAAATCTTTTTTTTTTTTTTAACATCAACAAGTATTTTTTATTTTTTAGTAATTATAATTAAATTATATACATGAATATAATAATGAAAATAATATATTAGGTTCATTAAAATTGAAATATCCTATATTAGATCATTTTTTTAATTTTTAAATGTATATATAATAAAATCTTTTATTAAATTTGAATTCAAAAGTTTCATTATATATGTTGTGAGTGTAGCACTAACACTCCTTACTTTCATATTCATGTATTTTTTTTAATATAACTATTTATTTATATTGCAATTATCGTATTTTTTTTATTAGTTTTTTTTTTTTTTTTTTCAAGCTATTTTAGAACCGAAATTTTATTTTGTTTTATAGTAGTATTTACCTTATTAATCAAAGGTTTTGTTTTTATTTTTACGATGACACACTATTACAATTAAAATGAGGATAATAATTATTATAAAAATAAATATAAAAAAATCCTTTTTCATACCATTTGATATATATGGTACTGATTTATCAATACAGAAATTTTGTTCATTACAGCTGCCAGGGTAACATTCTTCATTATTTTTGCAATTTTCATATAATGTTTTTCCACATAACATTTTATTTTCGAAATTATCAAAGAAACAATGATATGTTGTAAAGTCTTCATTAATAATACAGGTATTGTTTACACATTTGTAACTATAACAATCATTATTTTCGATACAGTAACGAGTAAAACATTTTTCGTTATTTCTTTCTTCTTCCGGGCAGGATTCCAATATTAGTTCTGTAGTATTAGAATATTGATATTCATCTTTCTTGATATAATATTCAAAAGTCATTTCTTTTTTTTTTAACATACATTTATCGTTATGACAAACATATTGAGTATTACAAAAACCATCAAAACAGTCATCTCCGTTTAGACAGTCATTACTTGAAGTACAATTTTGTATTTTTAATTTTAGTACTTCTTCTTTACTAATAGTTTGACTTAAAATATTAGATATATTAAGTATGAAAGTAATAATTAAAAGAAAATTATTCATTTGAAGTGTTTTTATATATTTTATTATTTTTTATTTGTTTACTTGAAAACTTTTCCAAAAGATAATAAAGAAAAATCGAAAGTTTATTTTAATTCTTTTATATCTTCTAGTGTGTAATAGCTTTTTTTATTTTTTATTTTTATATTTAGGAAAAGTCTAAGGATTTAGATGAGATATTACCTTTAAATAAATATATATAAATTTAATTTAATTAATAATTCTAAGCAATTTATAATATTTACTATTTTTCTCTCAATAAATAAGATTTGGCTCTCTTTTACTTTAGTTAAATTATTTTCATTAAAATAATAAAACAAGAACAGTGGTATTTGTATTTGGTATTTATTTTCAATGTTAAGGATGATTTCGTTTATTTTTATTATACAGCAACTGATATACCTATAAATAATAAACTTAAGATGTTAATAAATAATATTAATATTAGCATTTATTTATTTATTCGTTTTTTAATTTATATATTTATTTTAAAATAATATATAATTTTTCTTTAAATTAATAAAAAATATCGGATATAATATCCGCCTGTTTTTAATATTCAAAACTTATACAATATTAGAATTTAATTATACTTTTTTCTTAAAACTCGATGAGTTTCAAAGGTTTAATATTACATATATATAACTAGTAAAAAATGCTCCTATGTTATCTCTTTTAATGATATTTTTAATACTTTTAATTTTCTAATTACATTTTAGAGCTATAATTACGTGATGGTATTAATATCGTAATTTGTTTTTAATAAAAAAAAATGTTGAAATTTGTAAATTCTTTATAGAATCTTAAACTATTTTATTTAAATATTTTTTATATTTTATATTTCATTCAAATATTAAATCGCATTTTTAAAATATCTTAATACTAGTTATTTTTTAGAGTAATATTTTTAGGACAAGTAATTACAATTATATACACATTAATAAACTCAAATAAATTAAAATATTATTTTCAGGTTTTTTTTTTTTTTTTTTTTTTTTTTTTGTTTAAAATAGTTTTATTTATTATTTAAATTTTATTTTATTTTCATATACTTATTATTTAAATACATTATATTTTTATAAATATTTATTTATACTGAATTATTATATATATTTTATTAAAGTTATTTTATTGAACTAAAATAAAAATACATATAGTCAAACTTTGAATTATGGAATAAAAATAAATTAGAATTTTAATTTCATTTATTTTTGAAAAGTAAATTTAGGTTTAATAAAGTTTATTTATTATGTTTATTAAATTTAATTTAATAAAGGTAATTACAAAGATTTTAATAATACATTTACAAATTCCTTTTTATACTAAAGTATGTGGCTAATGTAAATTAGTAATACTATATGTTACGATTATTCTAAGAAACATTACATTAGTAATTACATTATAATTTTATTATTAATTAAAGTTTAATATTAGTAATATAAATTTTTATTAGTAATTTAAGTTCTAGCTAAATTCTATTCTTTCACTTCCCCTCAAACTTAATTATTTATTTTGTTTATTAAAAATTAAGTTTGTGAATTTAGTCATTTTTGGCCCATTAGTATTTTTGGTTAATGTATCAGCAAGCATATTTTCAGATTTTATATATTCTAAAATTATTTTATTATTTTTAAAAGCGTCAAAGATAAAGTGTTCTCTTAAGTCTATGTGTTTCATATTGTTGTTGAATTGTCCATTTTCAATTGTCTTTTTGCTGGATAAATTATCTGTATATATTTTTATTGTTATATTTTTGTTCAAAATTTCTTTAAAAATGTTTCTTAGCCATAAGATTTTTCTTGTTAGTTCTGAAGTACTTATAAGTTCCGCTTCAGCTGTTGAAAGAGCAACTACTTTTTGTTTCTTTGATGACCAAAAGATTGGTTTATTTCCCATACAAATTAGATTGCCTGATGTAGATTTTCTATCATTTTTGTCTCCCCCAAAATCAGCATCAGAATAAGCAATAAATTCACCAGATCCATCATAAGTGATAGAGTATTCCATAGAAAAATTGAGATATTTAAATATATTAATGATTTTATGCCAGTCACTAACAGTAGGATTTTCACAATATCTGGCGGCATTATTAACAGCATAAGCAATGTCAGGGCGAGTGCATTTAGCTAAGTGAATTAAAGAACCAATAGCCGATTTGTAGATAGTTTTATCGAATAAAGAATTGTTCTTAGAAACATAATTTTCACCAGTACAAGGGGTTTTAGATTTTTTAATATTGTTAAAATTATATTTTGATAAAATGTTTTCAATATATGATTTTTGGGAAATAGTGTAACTGAAGTTTTTCTGTACAACCTGAATGCCTAAAATGAAATTAATAGTTTCACATTTTGAAATAGAAAATTTATTTTTAATTTTTAATATAGTGCTAATAAGTTCCTGATTAGTGCCAGAAATAATCATGTCATCTACGTATAGACCTATTAAACAAGTTAAAGAATTATCAAAAGTTTTATAAAATAAACAAGATTCCGATTTGCATTGAGTAAATCCAATTTTTGAGAGAAATTCAGAGATAGTGATATTCCAATTACGGCCTGATTGTTTTAATCCATATAACGATTTCTTAAGAAGCCAGAAACCTTTATTGTAGTTTTTATCACCTTGGGGAATAGAAACATAAACATTTTTGTCTAATGGAGCATTTAAATACGCGGCCTTAATATCTAGCTGGTAGGTGTTCCATTTAAATTTTGCAGCTAAAGATAGAATGAGTCTAATGCAAACAATGTCTAATGTAGGTGAGTAGATATTGTCATAATCAATTCCGTATTTTTGTTTGTATCCTCTAGCAACAAGTCTAGCTTTATATGTTGAAATTTTATTGTTCGAATCACGTTTTATGTTAAAAACCCATTTTGTAGAGATAACATTTGTATTTTCTGGAATATTTTTGGTAAATATCATAACTTTATTATTGTATAGATTAAAAAGTTCATTTCTAATAGCGCGTCTCCATTCTTTCCAATCTTCTCTTTTAAATATATCATTGAAAGTAAGTGGAACCTCAGTATTAATAGAAAATAATGTGTTACATTCAGAATTTTTATCATTATTGTCAATATTATAAATAGTGTTGTTTACAATATTTTCAGAAATATTTTCTTCTTCAGTTGTATTTGTAATTCTATATTTGCTAATATGTGTATCTTCAGTAGGTGAAAGTGGTCTTTTATTATTGTTATTGCTGATATTTTCATTATTATCTTTGTTGGAATTCTCGGTAACTAATTTTTTATTTTGAATAATTACATCATTTTCATAATTGTTAAGATTATTTTCATCTTGAAAAATTTCTTCTGTGTAACCATCATCACTATTTTCATGATTATTATTTTGTTGAAAAATTTCCTCTGTGTAACTATCCTCACTGATATTATTATAATTATTGTCAAAATTATTCTTGATTTTAATTATGGTAGGATAGTGGTTGGTATCGATCTCCTCATAGTTAGATTCCTGATCATGTTTATATACCATTGTACCATTAGAAATTTTTGTTTTTAAAATATTAGAGTAACCAGGATTGTTGCCGGATACAATTTTGAGATTGCCTGGTTTTTCTTCTATGAAAATTGCTTCTCTTACTAAATGTATATTATGATCGTAGAAATCCATAATTATAAAACAGTGAGTATTATTATTAAATCCTAAGTAAATTCCTTTTCTGGAGTTTATATCAAATTTTCTTTTGTTTTGGTTGAAATTCTTATAGTATGCAATGCAACCAAAAGTTTTTAAATAGTTTAGATTTATCTTTTTATTGAAGTATATTTCATTAGGAATTTTATTGGAAATACAACTGTGTGGTATCATATTATAAATATATACAGCATGTTTTACTGCATATTCCCAAAAGTTTAAACTAAGTTTTGCCCAAAACAGAATTGTTTTAACGCACGATGTAATAGTTCTGTTGAAACGTTCAGCTATCCCATTGTTTTGAGGATTGTAAGGTGGGGAAAATTCTTTCTTAATACCATTTCGTTTACAAAAATTTAATAATTTTTTATTATTGTATTCTTTTCCATTATCAGACTTAAAAATTTTAATTTTTTCATTTTGGTAGTTATTGTTGATTAATTTAATAAAATTGATAGTCGTACTAGTAACATCTGATTTATTTTTTAGATTAAATACCCAACCTTTTCTAGTAGCTTCGTCAATAAAAGTTAGAATATATTTATATTGATTTATTGATGGTGGTAAAGGTCCCATAACATCGGAATGAATAACTTCGTTTCTTCTAGTCGCTTTGGGTGGGATTCCATTGTGTGGTTTTCTATTTAATTTTGATATTTTACAATGTAGGCATTCATTATTTTCAATTTTGTGTGACTTTAAAAAATTTTCTAGATTTTTGTTATAGTAATGTCCTAATCTATTGTGCCATATATTATTTGATAAATTTTCATTGATACAATATATCTTTTTATCATTGAAATTATTATTTTGTGTTTTAATTTTGAAATTATTCCTTTTATTGACATGTGTTCTAAATATATTTTTATTATTGTATTTGATTATTAACTGTGGTTTGAAATTTTTATTAATTATTTCACAATTTATGTGTGATTGTGCTAATTTTATTCCACTTATTAGATTTTGTGCTATATCCTTGGAGTATAAAACCCTTTTTAATGTTATGTTATGGTTATTTAGTTTTCCTTCGTATGTACCGAATCCCTGAAATTCACAAGTAGTATTGTTGGCACACTTCATTTTTAATTTTTGTTCAACAAAATTTCTTAAAATACTTTTATCATTAGTTATGTGTTCAGAAGCACCTGTGTCATATATCCAGGTAGTAGAGTTCGAAGATTTCTCATTATTTTCTTTATTATTGATGTTATTAATATAGGCAAGTCCATCATTTGATAAAATTTCATCCATTTCTTTCTTGTTTAAATAATTGATGTTGTTTCTATTATAATTTCTTTTGTTATTTTGATATAGTTTCCTTCTGTTGTTGTTGCTGTTATTGTTGTATTTGTTGTATCTATTCTTGTTTTTTGTGTTATAACCGCATTCACTAGTATTATGATTTTTCATATTGCATATATGACAGTATTTGCTTATTCTAGAGTTATTGTTGTTGCCCTTGTTAAATTTCATTATATTGTTAACTAAGTCAATGTCCATCATATCTTCATCATAGCTTCTTGTATTTCTAATTTCTTTATTTTTTCCTATATGGTAGAGTAATTTGTATTTATTTTTAATATCTTCATAAAGGTCATTTGCAGTAGTTGTGGTTCCAGAAATGAAAATGATTTTTAGTTCCTTTGGCATACATCCTAAGAGATAATCTATTTTTTCTTGTTCAGTAATTGGTAACTTTTTCTTCTCCATTTGTTTAAATATGGACATCATTTTACTAGTTACGCTAAGTATTTCTTTGTGATTTTTGACCTTCATATCTCTTAATTTGTTCATCCATTCTTGTAAAGTTACATCTTCGTCTTGCTCAAAGAGGATTTTTAAGTTTTCCATAAGTTCGTGGGCAGTATCAGTATCGGTTATCAGCGGGTAGATTTTATCTTCAATATTGTTAAGTATAATAGATACAGCAGCTGCATTTTCCTTTTGTATTCTTAGGATTTCACCTGGATCTTGAATTTCATTAGTAGTAATATTTTGGTCTAAATAATTCTTGAGATTTAAAGCGGTGAGGATGCTGGTAATTCTTAATTTCCAAGCACTAAAATTGTCACCGTTAAGTGGACGTCCGTGGTTAGAAAGAATATATTCGGTAGCCATTGAGACTCTTAATCTGAAAAGTAAATTTAGGTTTAATAAAGTTTATTTATTATGTTTATTAAATTTAATTTAATAAAGGTAATTACAAAGATTTTAATAATACATTTACAAATTCCTTTTTATACTAAAGTATGTGGCTAATGTAAATTAGTAATACTATATGTTACGATTATTCTAAGAAACATTACATTAGTAATTACATTATAATTTTATTATTAATTAAAGTTTAATATTAGTAATATAAATTTTTATTAGTAATTTAAGTTCTAGCTAAATTCTATTCTTTCAATTTTATTAGTAATATAACGTTTACTACTTTACTAATAAATAAAAAATATTATGAATACATAGCATTATTATACAAATTAATAAATATTTAATAATTATAAATATTTTTCATTAATTTAGTCTTCATAGAAAATTTAATCTTTAATTTATTATCAATTATTATTTCATAGATTTAATCTTTTTGTTTATTCCTTTTTTCTTATCTTCTTTTTCTTCATTAATACTTAAAATATCTATTTTCAGCTATTTAGAGTAGTATTGGTTCATTATCTTTCTGAAAGATTCTATAAGTATTTTGAAATTTAATTTACATTTATATTTTTTCTTCTTTGGCTAGGTATCTAGGATAGAACATCTATGAGAATACCATAATAATTTTATTGAATTGGATTTATTCAACAATTATTTTATATTTAATAATTAATATAATATATAATAATACTAGAATACTAGAATATTTTTATTATATTAATAATGTAGAAGTAGAAAAGTTTTTTTATTTAACTAGACAGCTTTAATTATTTAGTTATATAGAAAGAAGAAAAGTATAATAATTAAATATTTGCTGCATCTGTCTAAATAAGTAGTTAAAAAAGTATTTTATATATAAATCATAATAAGCAGCATGAAAAATTGCTGTGCATGTCTAATACTAGACATGTTTTTTGCTTTTTTTTTTTAGAAAATTTTGTATTTTTTTCTTTTCATCATAAAAATGATGAAGATAAAAACTGATGTTTAAAAAAAATTTTTTAATTCATTTTTCTTCTTTTTATACTTTTTTTATATTAATAATAAAAATAGTTTGGCAGAAGGAAAGTTTATATTTTACAAAAAATAAAAATAATATGAATTACAAAATGTGGTGAATGTTAAAATATTAAATTTTTTGAGGATTTTACTTGTGGATGCGCTTTTTAATGATTAATGAAAAATTTTATAAATTAATAAAAATTTAAAATTTTTAATTTTACCACATTTTTAATTTGTAAAATTGTTAATTAACCACAAAATATTATTAAATTTGGTTTTTTAAATTTTAAAAAGTTTATTAATGAAATGATAAAAAGAATACGATGAATTATCTTTCTCAATAATAAATATTAAAAGTAATAAAACACTAAAAACATTATAAATAATAAAAACAATAAAAATAATTATAAAAGATATTAAAAAGTGGCTAATGATAATTTTATTAAGTAGTTCAATTTGATAATAAGCTGTAAGTTTATTTAAATTATAGGTTATTATGAATATCTTGATATTTATATATTACATATATATAACAAAAAAAATAGTATAAAAAGAAGAAAAGTGAATTAAAAATTTTTTTAAACATCAGTTTTTATCTTCATCATTTTTATGATGAAAAGAAAAAAGTACAAAATTTTCTAAAAAAAAAGCAAAAAACATGTCTAGTATTAGACATGCACAGCAATTTTTCATGCTACTTATTATGATTTATATATAAAATTCTTTTTTAATTACTTATTTAGACAGATGCAGCAAATATTTAATTATTATACTTTTCTTCTTTCTATATAACTAAATAATTAAAGCTGTCTAGTTAAATAAAAAAAACTTTTCTACATTATTAATATAATAAAAATATTCTAGTATTCTAGTATTATTATATTAATTTTTAAATATAAAATAATTGTTGAATAAATCCAGTTCAATAAAGCTATTATGGTATTCCTCTCGTTGTTCTATCCTAACTGCCTAGCCAAAGAAGAAAAAATGTAAATGTCAATTAAATTCCAAAATACTTATAGAATCTTTCAGAAAGATAATGAACCAATACTACTCTAAATAGCTGTTAAATAGATATTTTAAGTATTAATGAAGAAAAAGAAGATAAGAAAAAAGGAATAAACAAAAAGATTAAATCTATGAAATAATAATTGATAATAAATTAAAGATTAAATTCTATGAAGACTAAATTAATGAAAAATATTTATAATTATTAAATATTTATTGATTTGTATAATAATACTCTAACCTACAACTATAATAGAATTATAAACACTTTAATCATTATTTTTACTAATTAGTAACTAAATATTCAAAAATTTGAAAAATTACTGATAAAACAATAAAATTACAGTTTTATTTTTTTTACTCTATAATTCAAAGTTTGTCTATATGTATTTTTATTTTAGTTCAATAAAAAAACTTTAATAAAAATATATATAATATTTAGTATAAATAAATATAAATAAATACTTATAAAAATACAATGTATTTGAATAATAAGTATATAAAAATAAAATAAAATTTAAATAATAAATAAAACTATTGTAAAATAATTAAATAAAAATTTATAGATAAAATAAATAAATAATTGTTATGTGCTATGTAAATTATTTAGTGTGCATTGTGCATTGTGCATTGTGCATTGTGTATTTTGTATTTTGTATTGTTTATTGTTTATTGTTTAATTATTCAAATAAATAAATAAATAAATAATATTAAAATATGTAATTTTTAAATAGTCATACATAACCTTTTCTTTTTAAATAAAAACCTATTAATCTTTACTATTTAAATATGTATAAAAAGAATAATATTTAATACTTAAATAAATTCTTTAATATATTTCGTTAGTCATGGACATTATTAATCATTTAAGGAATATTAATAAACATAATAATTAGAGATTAATTTTCATTTATAACAATTACTTTATTAGTTTTAATATATTAAATATTTTTACACTTTATTATTAACTAAATTAAAATAAAAATACATGTTATAAAAAATAAAAATAAAAATAAAAATAAATATATTTAAATAAATACAAATGAATAAAAATTGGGTATAATGTATTCTAGTAATTTTATTAATTAAAATAAGAAAGCCACTATTATACTAACGTATAATAATTGTATATGACTTCCAATGGGACACCGAGGCAAAGATCAAAATTTTATCATAGGACAAAATTATGATCTCCATTAGTTGCACTAGCCCTCCTGGCCTGTCTTACTGTTTCTTCAGCATTAACGCTTTTGGATGTTGCTACAAACCTTATGAACATTGACCATTGCTGGCCAATAACAAAAGGCATGATTTTGGTTAGAAGTTCCGCGGTTACCGTCAAGAATGGTGTTCCTTCGTTAGTACCAGATTGAATCTGACGCTTACAAAGTTCTTTCCATTCCCTTGAATTGTAATTGATATTGTTAAAACTTCTTCCCCCAAGAAGGAATTTAAATATTTTACTGCACACACTAGAATAATCATACACATTAATATTCACCGGATTATTAGAACTATTACTATCATTAACTAAATTACTATCTAAATTAGAATTATTATCTTCACTATTGCTATCATTACTAATATTATTATTTCTATTACTACTATTGTTATTATTACTATTGTTATTATTTAATAACTGGACTATGGAATTATAATGTTTAATACGGATATCTTTAAATGTTGGACAATCTAATAATCAATGCTTAATACTTTGATCTCTACTCTTGCAACATGGACAGTAGTTAGGACAAACTGGATCAACAAATTAAGCAGCTTTTGCAATTCTAGCATCTAACTTGTATCCGCTTCTTGCTTTCAATAACCAGTAGAAACCATAGGCAAACTCTGGGTACTCATAACATAATTTAATAAAATCTTTAGTTTCAATAAATTTATTATCATCAAAATATTGAGCTTTATAAAAAAAATTAAAAATTAATTATATTTAATACTATTATACTATACACATTAAATAGAAAAAATTAATTACTATTTTTTATTTTTATTTTTTTTTAATTTAAATGGTATTGTTTATTATTTTATTTTTATATACATGTTATTCGAATACATTGTATTGTTATAAGTATTTATTTATATTTATTTATACTGAATTATTATATATATTTTATTAAAGTTTTTTTAATGAACTAAAATAAAAATACATATAGACAAACTTTGTATTATAGAGTAAAAATAAATTAGAATTTTAATTTCATTTATTACATTAGTAATATAATGTTTACTAATTTACTAATAAATAAAAATATTATGAATACATAGAAATTTAACCATTTTATTTATAGTATTATTATACAAATAAATATCAATAAATATTTAATAATTATAAATATTTTTCATTAATTTAGTCTTCATAGAATTTAATCTTTAATTTATTATTAACTATTTAGACTAGTATGGAGTCATTATCTTTCTGAAAGATTCTATAAGTATTTTGGAATTTAATTTACATTTACATTTTTTCTTCATTGACAAGTTAGAACAGAGCATCTAAGAGAATTCCATAATAGCTTTATTAAACTGGATATATTCAACAATTATTTTATATTTAAAGATTAATATAATAATACTAGAATACTAGAATATTTTTATTATATTAATAATGTAGAAGTAGAAAAGTTTTTTTTATTTAACTAGACAGTTTTAATTATTTTAGTTATATAGAAAGAAGAAAAGTATAATAATTAAATATTTGCTGCATCTGTCTAAATAAGTAGTTAAAAAAGTATTTTATATATAAATCATAATAAGTAGCATGAAAAATTGCTGTGCATGTCTAATACTAGACATGTTTTTTGCCTTTTTTTTAGAAAATTTTGTATTTTTTTCTTTTCATCATAAAAATGATGAAGATAAAAACTGATGTTTAAAAAATTTTTAATTCACTTTTCTTCTTTTTATACTATTTTTTTGTTATATATATGTAATAAAATATAAATATCAAGATATTCATAATAACCTATAGTTTACATAAACTTACAACTTATAATCAAATTAAACTACTTAATAAAATTATCATTAGCCACTTTTAATATCTTTTATAATTATTTTTATTATTTTTATTATTTATAATGTTTTTAGTGTTTTATTACTTTTAATATTTATTATTGAGAAAGATAATTTATTGTATTCTTTTTATCATTTCATTAATAAACTTTTTAAAATTTAAAAAATTCAAATTTAATAATATTTTGTGGTTAATTAGCAATTTAACAATTAAATATGTGGTAAAATTAAAAATTTTAAATTTTTATTAATTTATAAAATTTTTCATTAATCATTAAAAAGCGCATCCACAAGTAAAATCCTCAAAAAATTTAATATTTTAACATTCACCACATTTTGTAATTCATATTATTTTTATTTTTTGTAAAATATAAACTTTCCTTCTGCCAAACTATTTTTATTATTAATATAAAAAAAGTATAAAAAGAAGAAAAATGAATTAAAAAAATTTTTTTAAACATCAGTTTTTATCTTCATCATTTTTATGATGAAAAGAAAAAAGTACAAAATTTTCTAAAAAAAAGGCAAAAAACATGTCTAGTATTAGACATGCACAGCAATTTTTCATGCTACTTATTATGATTTATATATAAAATACTTTTTTAACTACTTATTTAGACAGATGCAGCAAATATTTAATTATTATACTTTTCTTCTTTCTATATAACTAAAATAATTAAAGCTGTCTAGTTAAATAAAAAAAACTTTTCTACATTATTAATATAATAAAAATATTCTAGTATTCTAGTATTATTATATATTATATTAATTATTAAATATAAAATAATTTTGAATAAATCAGTTCAATAAAGTTATTATGGAATTCTCTTAGATGTTCTATCCAAACTACCTAGCCAAAGAAGAAAAAATATGAAAGTAAATTAAATTCCAAAACACTTAGAGAATCTATCAGAAAGATAATGAAGCAATACTACTCTAAATAGCTGTTAAATAGATATTTTTAATATTAATGAAGAAAAAGAAGATAAGAAAAATGGAATATACAAAAAGATTAAGTCTATGAAATAATAATCGATAATAGATTAAAGAAAAAATAATTTAAAGATTGAAATAACAAAAAATAAATAAAAAATGATTTACTACCTATATTTTCATTTATTAGTAATTAGAAAAAGTTTTATTATTAATACAATAAAAATAATTAAAAATGTTATTGTTACTCTATAATTCAAAACTTGTCTATATATGTGTTTTTATTTTAATTTTTATAAAAAGCTTTAATAAAAATATTTATATGATATAATCTAAAGAAATAACAATACAATGTATTTGAATCAAAATTAATAAATAAAACCATTTTAAACTAAATAAAAAAAAGTTATAAATAAGAAAATAATAATTAATTTTGTGTATATTATTTAAAATGTATCATAATATTAAATAGTATTAACGAATATTTAATATTAATTCAAGAGTATTAGTATAATTTTTTTAAAATACCATAAAAGTATTATTTTTTTTTCTTTATAAATTATATTTTTTATATATTATGTTCTTTTAAACTATGTGCGGTAATAAATCCGCTAAATACTTAATAAATTTATCTTACATTTTAATACTTTTATAAGTAATGCATTTAACTATTAAACAATTATAAAAACAATTTTTATTTATGAAGAAACATATAAACCTACATTTTATTTCATTTATTTAACTCTTTGCTTTACAAATAACTATTTTAATAAATAATTTAATAATAAATTTATAAACTTCTCTCTAAAAAAGCTCAGTATTTAAACTGAGCTATATCAAATATAATATATATTAATTTTAGGCAGTATCTATTGAGTTGTTAAAGAAATGCATTTTTATTGTATATATTACTTATATATAATTGAAATGTAAAAATAAAGAGTAAAATATGTTACATTACGTTTCTTTATTTACATATTATATTTTTATTATAATTAATAATATTCCGTTATAATAAATTAGAAATGCAATACAATTACAAATATAAGTTTTATATAAAAAATGAACACATAAAGTTTTTTTCTCTTTTTTTTATTACATTATTATTAAATTTATTTTATTTTATTTTATTTTCATAATTATAAATTCTAATATTTGGAAAATCTGGAAGATGACCCTTCAAATTTTTATTATAACTCAAATCTCTATATGTTATATATTATTTTATTTAATAATTTTCATTAATTATAATATATTTTTTATAAATAAATAAAAAAAATAAATAAATTAAAATAAATTGAACAAAAACTTTTCATTGAAATGCATACATTTCTATTAAATTTCTAAGTTTTTCTAATTTGTTTGGAACATATCCAGAAAACTTGTTATTATTTAATTTCCTAAAATAAATTATTTATTATGAAATATATATCAAATATTGTTATTTTAATTACTGTTAATTATATATATAAATACAAAAATACTATTTTATTTGTTTTACTTTATTTTTTAAATAAAATTTACATAATTTTTAAGTTTATTAAATTACTAAAAGAACTTGGAATTTCACCATTGAAATCATTTCCAGATAAATCTCTATAAATAAAAATTACCAATAATAATAATAATAATATTAACAATAATTGATAATAATAATTATTATATTTAGTATTTAATATTCTATTATATATTTTTTGACTGTATATTAAATGTAAATTAAATGTAATTAATTACAATTCTTTTAAATTTTTCAGCTGAGAAATACTTTCTGGAATAGAAATATTAATATTAGAAAAGGAATGATTTTTATAAATCCTAGAAATAGAAATTATCAAAATTATTATTATTATTATTATTGTAGAAGTTATTATTGTTATTATAGTGTTATTAAAATATCTATTTTAATAACACTATATTTTATATTTTATTATAATAGATAATAAAATATAAGATATATAATAAATTAAAAAAAAAAATAAATTATAAATAAATTATACGTTACAATTTTTCTAAGTTTTTAATTCTTGTAAATTGCTAGGAATTTTACAACTGCCTCCAATAAGTTCTCTATTTTTTTAAAACAATATAAATGTACAACATTATTTTTAATTATTTTTATAAAATATAAAAATATATAAAAAATATAAAATATCTTTATATAGCATTTTTTTATTACAAAGAAACTAATTGAGATAAGCCTTCACCAATAGAAGATATAAATTCTTCAATATTGTTACAATTTATTTCTTCAAGTTTACTATTAACAGAAAAATAGAAATGAATTTGTTATTAATTCATATTATTTTAATATCTGTATATCTATATCTCTGTATATATTTTAAAGTTTAGATTGGTATATATATAGTTTTCATATAGTTACATTTTTGTTATAAAGTTGTTTTCAAAAACTGTAATGTTTTGTTTTGAAGAACAACAAGCTCCAGCATTATAATTTTCAAAAGTCTTTCCGAGTAAATTATTTAAAGCATTATTAAATAATAAACAATTTTCTGCATTAACAATT
The DNA here is from genome assembly GCA_002104945.1 of Piromyces finnis. Lineage (NCBI taxonomy): Eukaryota > Fungi > Neocallimastigomycota > Neocallimastigomycetes > Neocallimastigales > Neocallimastigaceae > Piromyces > Piromyces finnis. Next base: position 142,943 of record MCFH01000019.1, on the reverse strand, counting down.
ACTATACTCCATCCCAATAGAATATAAAATATAGTAAAGCAATTAAGTAAATGAGTAAACATTTTACCCTGAACTTTACTTTTTTTTTTAAAAAAAAAAAAAACCTTTTACATTGTCAATTTCAATTTCTTTTTAGTTTTAAAAAAAATTTTATTTTTAATAGTCTTGGTTGCTTTTTTATTGGTTGTTTAAGATTTTTTAAAAATGAAATGTGGTAAAGTTAAAAAAATAAAAGTATATTTAAAATTAATTATTCAATCTTTTTTGTTAATTTTGACAAGCAACACTAAAACAACACAATAAATAAAATATTCAAAAACTAATTAATATTACCATTACTATTCATTTATTTATTTTATTTATAATGATTTTATTTAATATTTGTTTTTTTTTTTTGTTATATTTTTAGATACATTTTATTCAAATATATTGTATTATTATATTACATTTTTCTTTATACAAAAAAATATATATATTTTTATTAGAGCTTTTTATTCAGCTAAAAATAAAAATACATATAGACAAACTTTGAATAGGTGGATAGAAATAAAATAGTTTCAATTCCTTTTATTTTATTGATAATTAAATAATAAATATATCATTACCAATAAATAAAAATGACTTTAAAGTTATTTAATTTTTTAGCAGTATTGTTATTGAAATTGACAAATACTTTTAAATATTTTTTTCGATTGCTTCAATCTTTAAACTATATTTTTTCTTTAGTTAATTATTGGTTGTTATTTCAAATATTTAAATTTTGTTCTTCATTTCTTTCTTCTCTTCTTCTTTTATACTTTAAATACTTTTTATACAATTATTTAAAATCCTTTGAGCATTTAGCATTTCAATAGGTAAAAAAAAAAAAAAAAGAATCCAATTTAGGTTTTTTTTTTTCCTTTCTTGGCTAAGGAGGAACATCTAAGAGAATACCATTATAGCTTTATTGAATTGAATTTATTCAATAATCAAATTTATTAAATGTTTATTAATTAATATAATAATATTAGAATACAAGAATATTTTTATTATATTAATAATGTAGAAAAGTTTTTTTTATTTAACTAGACAGCTTTAATTATTTTAGTTATATAGAAAGAAGAAAAGTATAATAATTAAATATTTGCTGCATCTGTCTAAATAAGTAATTAAAAAAGAATTTTATATATAAATCATAATAAGAAGCATGAAAAATTGCTGTGCATGTCTAATACTAGACATGTTTTTTGCCTTTTTTTTAGAAAATTTTGTACTTTTTTCTTTTCATCATAAAAATGATGAAGATAAAAACTGATGTTTAAAAAAAATTTTTTAATTCATTTTTCTTCTTTTTATACTTTTTTTATATTAATAATAAAAATAGTTTGGCAGAAGGAAAGTTTATATTTTACAAAAAATAAAAATAATATGAATTACAAAATGTGGTGAATGTTAAAATATTAAATTTTTTGCGGATTTTACTTGTGGATGCGCTTTTTAATGATTAATGAAAAATTTTATAAATTAATAAAAATTTAAAATTTTTAATTTTACCACATTTTTAATTGTTAAATTGTTAATTAACCACAAAATATTATTAAATTTGAATTGTTTAAATTTTAAAAAGTTTATTAATTAAATGATAAAAAGAATACGATAAATTATCTTTCTCAATAATAAATATTAAAAGTAATAAAACACTAAAAACATTAAAAATAATAAAAATAATTATAAAAGATATTAAAAGTGGCTAATGATAATTTTATTAAGTAGTTTAATTTGATAATAAGTTGTAAGTTTATGTAAACTATGGGTTATTATGAATATTTTGATATTTATATATTACATATATATAACAAAAAAAATAGTATAAAAAGAAGAAAAGTGAATTAAGAAAACTTTTTAAACATCAGTTTTTATCTTCATCATTTTTATGATGAAAAGAAAAAAGTACAAAATTTTCTAAAAAAAAGGCAAAAAACATGTCTAGTATTAGACATGCACAGCAATTTTTCATGCTTCTTATTATGATTTATATATAAAATTCTTTTTTAATTACTTATTTAGACAGATGCAGCAAATATTTAATTATTATACTTTTCTTCTTTCTATATAACTAAAATAATTAAAGCTGTCTAGTTAAATAAAAAAAACTTTTCTACATTATTAATATAATAAAAATATTCTTGTATTCTAATATTATTATATTAATTAATAAACATTTAATAAATTTGATTATTGAATAAATTCAATTCAATAAAGCTATAATGGTATTCTCTTAGATGTTCCTCCTTAGCCAAGAAAGGAAAAAAAAAAACCTAAATTGGATTCTTTTTTTTTTTTTTTTACCTATTGAAATGCTAAATGCTCAAAGGATTTTAAATAATTGTATAAAAAGTATTTAAAGTATAAAAGAAGAAGAGAAGAAAGAAATGAAGAACAAAATTTAAATATTTGAAATAACAACCAATAATTAACTAAAGAAAAAATATAGTTTAAAGATTGAAGCAATCGAAAAAAATATTTAAAAGTATTTGTCAATTTCAATAACAATACTGCTAAAAAATTAAATAACTTTAAAGTCATTTTTATTTATTGGTAATGATATATTTATTATTTAATTATCAATAAAATAAAAGGAATTGAAACTATTTTATTTCTATCCACCTATTCAAAGTTTGTCTATATGTATTTTTATTTTTAGCTGAATAAAAAGCTCTAATAAAAATATATATATTTTTTTGTATAAAGAAAAATGTAATATAATAATACAATATATTTGAATAAAATGTATCTAAAAATATAACAAAAAAAAAAAACAAATATTAAATAAAATCATTATAAATAAAATAAATAAATGAATAGTAATGGTAATATTAATTAGTTTTTGAATATTTTATTTAACTTAATATAAAATAATATTTTATAAAAAAAATAACAATTGATATTGAACTATATTGTGTTTAACTAATTACAATAGAATTTTAATTTTTTTTTTTTTTTTTGAAATCGTTATTAAAATATTTATGATTAATTATCGATTTTATATTGGAATAAGTTTTTAATGATTTATCATAATTGATAATATATATATATTAAAGTTTATAATTTTTTTTCTAACTTTGATTTTTATATAATATTACTATTTTTATTTGTTTTTTATTTAATTACATGTTATTTCATTATTAATCAGTTAAATAAAAATAAGATTTTTTTTTTATTATCATTATTATTTTTTTTTTAATTTCAATTATATTACAAAAAATAAAGTTTTCATTTTTTCAATTTTTTATAAATTATAATAAAATTAGAAAAAATATTAAAAAATATTATTTAATATATACCTATACATATATGTATATTTTCATTTTACTATGATCCCTTTTTTTTTATTTACATGTACAGTTACTTTGTCCTTTACATTGACTTCCAGTTTTGGATGGTTCTTTACCATTATTATTACCAGTATAGGTATAACAAACATTACCTCCATTTGCATTAACATTAGTAAAAGTAGCTGTATCTCCATAATTTGTATTAATACCAGCTAATACACCAACGCTATTAGCATTAACATTTTCAATATAAACATGTCTTTGACCTTGATATCCATTTTTACAATTACCACAAGATCTATATAATTTTCCAGAATTACTAACAGTAAATCCTTTAATATAAACAGAACCTGCTGAATTATGTTGAACAATTTTATCAGATCCATCTTTAGCTCCACCACCAATTAAATAGAATTTAGCATTAGTATTTTTAGAACCTAATAAGGATAAAGCATCTTCACAAACATCATCCCACCAAACATTTTCAACGGTACAGCCATCGCCAATACAATGAACATGTTCAATTGAATCGGCACCAAGAATAACATTTTTAAGAGTGGCTCCAGATTCTAATCTAAAAACAGCATCTTGTGAGCCACCTTCAACATTTTTGCAATCCCCTTGACCTGTGACCCCTCTTCCATAACTTGTCCAAACACCATTAACAACAAGACCATCATATACTTGACCAGCCTTTACAAGTATAGGACTATTTAAAACAACTTTCTTTTGAGCTGTTGGGAAAAAGGTTTGATTAGAAGTAGAAAATGATGTAGGTGCTTGAATTTTTGTTGTTTTTGTTGTTGTTGTTTTAATGATTGGGTTGCTGGTAGAACTACCAGGAACACATTGAGAATACCAATTATTTACATATTGACAAGTAAATCCAGAAGGACAGCAAGTTGAACCATTAAAATTAGCACTAAATTATTAAAATTTTTAAAAAAAATTATATTTAAATTATTATTTTTTTTTTTTTTTTTTTTTTGATTTTGTTTTTAAATAAAAAAAATTAATTAATTATTTATTTTACCCTCCACATTGTCCATAGGCATTACTACAATCTGCAGAATATGCTAATGTGATACAACTCATCATACCAATAATATTAATAAGTTTCATTTTTATGATAAAGTAGAAATCTAAATATTATAAATTTGTTTGTTTTTTAGGGATAAAATAATACTAATAGTTTTAATGTTACAAAAGATAAATAAATTATAAAAAAAAAAAAGATAAAAATTTTCCTTTTTATATACGAAAAAAATTTTGCTATTATAGATATGAATAAAATCCGAATGCATTCATTTTAGTTTCTTTTTTTATATTAAATAATAATGAGTTTAATATTAAAATAATTTAAATAAATAATATAATAATATTAAAATAATTTAAATAAATAATATAAAAGTTATTGTTTCTTTATATCTATATACATTATTATTAAGTAAAATATAATAAAAAATTTTATTATTTTATATTATTTTTAGTTTTATAAATAAATTTACACAATAAAGAACCAATGAAAAATAAGACACAAAATTTGTATATATCAAAATTAATATATAAAATATATTTTTTTAATTAAAATTTTCAAATACAAAGTTCAAAAATAAATTAAATACGGAAAATATAAAATATTTAATTGTTACACTTGGCATTATTATTTCCACTATAATAGTATTAAAGTTTATGTTTTCTATTTATATAAATCTTATTTATTATAAAATATTTGAATTAAAAAGACATTAATATTAAAAAATAATTTTACAAACTATTTTTTAATAAAATCTTATTAATATTAACGGTGAATTAATTTATATAAAGGGAAACAAAAGAAAATATAAAAAAGTATTTTATTTATATAAATAAAAAATGGCATTTTTTATAAATATTTTTTTTTATTTAAAAAACAATCAAAAAAAGTATTATTATTTAATAAAAGAATTTAAAGGTATAATAAAAAAAGAAAATTATAAAGTACAATTTATATATTATATTATGTACATAATTAAACCATCATCATCCAATCTTTATAATAATTATTCAATGGGAAAATTTTAATATTTAATTCATAAAAATGTTGTCAAAAGTAATAATGAAACTTTTAAAAATATCACAAAACCCAATGGGAAAATTGAATAAATTATTAATTAGAATTAAAAAAAACATTAATATTATTTAAAATATTTTTCATTATTTTAATGAACAATATTCATTAAAATTTTTATATATTAATTAATTATTGTATATTATTGTATATAAAAATATTTTAAGTTATAATAACTATCATTTAATATTACCATTTTATTTTTAATAAAATATAGAAATTATTGAAAACATTTACAGTTATTTATAAGTCATAATCATATATAAAAAAGATATTAGAAACTTTACTAGTAGCAATAAATGATAGGATAAAATTCATATTTCTACCTTTCATTGATTTAAGACCAAGTGAAAAAAAAAAAAGTAATATGAAATTAAAAAAACAATTATAAATATTTATAAAAGTAGATAACAATATAAAAACCTAATAAATCAGGGAGAAAATGAATTAATTTAAAAAAAATAATAAATAAATGTAATAATAATAATTATAATAAAAAAGAAAGATGAAAAAGAAAAAGAAATAATTTTAATTTATATAGATTTTTTTTTTCTAATTATATAAATATCATTTATTTATTCTATTATAGAAAAATTAAAGAATAATTTTTAATTATAGATAAAAAAAAAACACGCTAAATAAAGCTTTATTAATATACATTTTAAATTTAATAATCTTTAATAATAAATGAAATGATATTTATTTATTATTTATTACATTCTTTTCAATGAAATTAATATTTAAAGAAAAATTAAAAGCATTATTATTATTTTAATATTGACCCAATAAAAATAATTTAAATACTAAATTAAGCAAAACTTGAAAATATATATTAATATTAATTTTTATTTATTAATATTTATTAAGTAAAAATTAGTTTACTTATTACTTAGCATTTATAGGCAGTTTCAAGTAATAAATATAAAATATTTCCAGTTTATTAATATCAAAATCATCTATACTAAATATTAATAATACTAATAATACTAATACTAATACTAACAACAACAACAACAACAACAACAATAATAATAATAATAATTACAAGATCTATCATATTTATCTAAAAACTAACTTTACCACAAATAAATATTTAAATTTTATATTATTTTAGATTTATCACTATCATAATAATAATAATCATATTATATTTTTCCTTTTCTAATGCTATTTATAATTTTATTTAAATATTAACTATTTAATATAAACAAGAAAATATATATATATATAATATATATTATATATTATACATATGCAAAAGACTAATGTATTTTATATTTTATATAATGTTATTTTTTATTTTATTTTTATTTATTAATACGTATTTTAAATAATATTTATAAATACCTTTTAAAAATAAAAAATATATATAAAAAAATATGTGCTTTTTTTTTTTTTTGTACTGATTAAAAATTATTTTATAATCAATTTGGGGTTTATATATATATAAAAAAAATATTATTGATTTTATAAATACATATTATTATATATTTTTTTTAAATGTATATTTTTCTTTCATTAAATTGCTGTTTTTTTTTTTTTTGTAATATATTTGCTTTTATTATATCTTTTTTTTTTTTCCCTTTTCTCTCTCTCTCTTTCTTTTTAATAATGTTAGCTATTATAATTGAAAGATCTTTGATTGTAATTGTCATTAATATCACTGATTATGTTGAAATATTTTTAATGTCATATTATAACTTGTAGTAATAAAAATATAAAATTAAGAATTATAATTTTTTTTTTTTTGAATTACGTTTAAAAATTCCTTATGTGTAAAGAAAAAAAAAAAAAAAAGAAAGAAAAAGAAAGAAAAAGTTGTGCATGTAAAACAATATTTTTTTTTTTGGTTTTTTAAAGGACGGAACTAAATTATACTTGACTTTGTTTTTTTTTCTTTGTAATTAAAGAAAAAAAGAATATTTATATATATATTTTGGCTATTATTAATTATTGTAAAAAAAATGAACTTTTAAAAATTAAAGAATAGAATTAAATTATTGAGAAACAGTGCTTGGAGTTGGTATAGTTAATTCAGTAGTGCTGGAACTTTCAGAAAAATGTTTTAATGATTGATTATAAAAGACACGCATGGAATCATACATAGATTGGATATAGTTTGGCATATCAGCCTTACGTTTAGTTTCTAATAATTCAACCTTTTGAATAACTTGTTCAACTAACATATCATATTTAGCCTTTTTAATTTTATAGGTTTGTTCGTGTTCCTTTAATAATAAAGAAAGACGTCTTTGTTCTTGACTTCCAGCAATTTCTTCTGCTATTCTTTCTTTTGTTTGACTTATAATTTGATTTATAGTGTCCATTTCAGTACGAATATTATTATAGTTATTAACTGAATCTTCAGCATCACCAATAGCTTTATCTAAGAAAGTGTTTAACCAATCGTGGAAATTTTCCATAGCTGGTAAATATAAACATTCAATATCTTTTGAGTTGGAACTTAAGGCATCACTAACTAAACTTAATCTTTTCTTTAAATTGGTATCATCTAAAATTATAGATAAAATTAGAATAAATATAATATGTTAATAAAAAGTATTATAAAAGAAAAAAGAATAATGTCAACTAAAAAAAATCGAAAAAAGATAGAATTTGGTGAAAATATTTATTTTAAAAAGGAATATTTTACTAATAAAACTTTATCAATAATATTATAACATAATTTCGAATATTATCAAAATATCCTGTTTTCTTTTAATTATTATTATTATTATTATTATTATTGTATTATTACTATTTTTATTAGTTTTTATTGTTACTATTATCATTATTATTATCATCATTATTACTATTATTACTGTTGTTGTTGTTTACAATAACATTACTGTAATTATATAATATTCCTTTTTATCCTTTCTATAATTTGTTGGTTGTATAATACATTTTCCCAATAACTAGTTGATTTATTTTTAAAATTTTAAATAATAATAAATTTTCAATAAATATTTAAATTCTGATGTAAATACCTCTTTTTATTTTAGCATCTTTTGAAACAACAGCAAATTGTTTTTGAGCATCCATAGTTTGTCTCATTCCAGAAATCATTTTTCTAACGCTTTCTTCAGATTGTTTAATATATCTTTTTAATTTGGAAAGTTGACCAACAGCTTCTTCAACTTTTGGGTCGACAGTTTTTACTGGTTGGAAGAAACCAAATTGAGCATTGACTTGTTCCTTGAAAGCTTGATTAAAGACAGCTAAACGAAAACCGAAACTAGAACGATGAGATTCAACCATTTTTTATTATTCTTAATATATATATATTATTTGGATTGTTTATTAAAGGTAATTTGGTTGTATATTTTTTTTTATAAAATATAATTAATTTCTAAAAATATAAATTTTATTTGTTTTTTTATTATTGTATATATTCTTTTCTTTTTTTTTTTTTTTTTATTTTTTATCCAGTTATTATTATCTGGTGTTTATATTGCTTAAATTAAATCTTTTTTTTTTATTGCTATAAATATATAGAATATTTAAAAAATAAATAAACAATTAATAATTTATAAATATTAGTATTATTATTTTATTTTTTTGATTTAATTGTTTATAAATTATATGATTTAAAAATATAAATTAATACTACTACTACTTCTACTATTATTATTATTATTACTATTATTAATATTATTATTATTACTATTACTATTATTACTATTACTATTATTGTTGTTAGTAATAGTGTTATTATTATTATTATAAATATTATAATTTCGTTATTTCTTTTCAAATGATAAATATTTATTATATCAAAAGCATTAAAATAATTATAAATTAAATCTAGTACCAAGTAAATTGAATTTATTGTCAAGTTTTATTTCTGTTCTTTTGTTTATTTTTTAATAATGGGAAGGGGGAAAGATATTATAATATGTATTTATTTTTTTTTTTTTATTTTTGTAGATTGAAAAAGGATTTTTATAGTTTAATGAAATAAAAATAAAAAAATATTTTTTTAAATAATTTTTTTTAATAAAATTTTTTTTAAACTTTTTATTAAAAAAATTTTTTATGTTCACTTTGAACTTTTTTTTTTTAAAAAAAAAAAAGTAGGTTTAATGTGCCTTTTTTTTATTTATCTTTAAATATTATTGTTCTTTTATTTTTATAATGACTTTATTCAACTGTATTTTCTATTGTTATTATTCCTTTATATATATAATTTTACAAAAATAGTTTAATAAATATAGACAATTGTTTTTGTTTCAAGTCAACCAGCAAACCATCATTTTATTGTTTAAAAAGGTGTTATCATTAATTGTAAAATTAATCTTTAATACTAAAATATATAAAATATTCCTAATATTTATACTATGTATACTATGTATATTATGTTTTCTATGTTGACTGTTGACTATATATATTGTTGTTAATGAATATAATAGTTAAAAAATATATATATATCACATATATACCTTGGATAATAGTATTTCCTTGTAATATAAAAAAAGTCTTTTCTTAAATTATGAAGCTTTAGGCTGCAAAGAACTGACTCTTTCTTTAGTTTGTTTCGTTGATATTAAAAATAAATAGTAATAATAATGATAATGAAAAAAGTTTTTTTGTTGAATAGTATTCTATAAAGTGGAAATGGTCTATTAATATATATTATAAACAATGTAAATAATAATATTTTATATGTAAAAAAAAAAGATTCTTTCAAGTATTCAACAAATTTCTTTTTTTTTATTGTATTTTTTCTATGAATTACTTTTATTGAATAGTAATGAAAAGGGAAAAAAAAAGTTTTTTTTTTATTTTTTTTAAAATAGACTTTAATTAATTTTTTATTATTTTTTAATTTTCTATTTGACATTTTTAATATATGAAAAAATATTAATTAAAATTTTAAATTTATATTAATGAACGAATAAATAGAATTTAAATAAACCTATTAATAAATTAGTAAATGAATGAAAAATAAAAAAATAAATAATTAATAATTAAATTTTAAAATTTTCACAAGATTTTTAAAAATATAAAAATAAAATTGGCAAAAGATAAAAAGCAAAAAAGTAAAAAAGAAAAATAAAAAAATGGTGTTTTCATATAAGAAAAAAGAATTTATCTATTTAAATATTTGTTCATTCATGGTAATCTTTGAGAATTCTCAACTTTCAAAAAGTTTTTTTGCTACTGCATAAAGTATTTTGACTTTAGAAAGTTTGATGCAATATGCAATATATTATAATAATATATTAAATTATTATAAATAAGTTGACAATAGATAAGATATTGAATTAATATATTATGATTCTATTTATACATTCATTAAATGGGATTATATCCATTTAAATTATATAAAAAATAAAAACATTTTAAATGCATAGAAATTGATAAAAACGAGCTTTTTTCTATAAAAGAAGTATGAAAGAGTAATCTGTCAAGAAAAAAAAAAGATGATAAATACCAATTTTGATAGGCACAACTATTTTTTTGTTCTGGTGAATTTTCTGGCTTAAAATTTAAAAAAAATAAATTAATACTACTGCCTACCACCATTATTATTATTATTATTATTATTATTATTATTATTATTATTATTATTATTATTATTATTATTATTATTATTATTAATATTATTTATTGTTATTATTATTATTATTCTAATTATTATTATTATTATTATTATTATTATTATTATTATTATTATTATTATTATTATTATTATTCTAATTATTATTATTATTATTATTATTATTATTATTATTATTATTATTATTATTCTAATTATTATTATTATTATTATTATTATTATTATTATTATTATTATTATTATTATTATTATTATTATTATTATTATTATTATTATTATTATTATTATTATTATTATTATTATTATTATTATTATTATTATTATTATTATTATTATTATTAATATTATTTATTGTTATTATTACTATTATGTAATTGTAGTAGTGTTATTATTATTAATAATATATTATCAATATTATTCATAATATATTATTATCTATTAATAATGTAAATATGAGTTTATTATTTAATAAAATATTATTTTTGATTTTAATTTAATTATTATAAATAAAGTTATTATTCTAATGATTTATTAGGATAAATTTCTATCTATGGAAATTTAGTATTTAATTAAAAAAATTTCACAAGCCAATTTTTAATTAAATGAATACTATATTAAAATAGATAAATTTATAATAAAATAAATAAATGAATAAAAATTAATAATTTAATAAATTCTCCACATGTCACATTTTCAAAAAAAAAAAAAAAAAAGAGCTTTCATTTTGAATAGATGAAAAACTACTTTTTTTTTTTCAAAAAAGGATTATAAACATTAAATTTGAAAGGATGAAGAAAGAAATAAAAAAAATTATTAAATTCAATTTCAAAAAATTTATAAATGATATTAATATGGTTATTTTTTTACTGTAGACTTTGGTTTACTTTTTTTTTTTTTTAAATGGATTATATATTAAAAGCATTACTAATTATTCTTTTTAATAATAAAAAAAAAAGACATTATAATTCTTAAAAAAAAAGTACCAACTCTATGCAAAAAAATAAGAATAATAAATTGTTATTGACAACATTTTTTTATACTAAAATTAATTATTAGGTAAATAAAAAAGTTGTTAATAACAAATCAAGTGTTACAAATTACAATAGAAGAGAAGTCTTATATAATGGTAAAATAGTACTTTTAAATAAAAAATTTTATTTATACATAATTAACGCATAAATGATATTTAGGAATAAAATATTAAAAACTTTTTCAAGTAGTAAAAGTTTTAATTATGAAATGAACCTTTTTCACTTTTTTCTTTCTTTTTTTTAAAATCTGTATTTTTGATACTTTGTGTAACCTTAAATTTAAAAGGATATAGGAAATAAATAAAAAAAAAAATATGACATTTTAAAAAAAGTTGTTAATGTTACTTTAATTCTACATTAATAATTCATTTTGTAACTTTTAAAAAATATATCATTAACTTATATGAAATACACTAGTTTTTTCCTAAATATCAATAATAAAATTAAATATTACTATTTTTAATGATATAATGAGATTAACCTTTATCAATAATTTTATAATTCCTGATTATTTTTCCTTTGAAATATTTAATTTATATCATCTATATAATAAGGAGAATAATTCAAACAGTAAATAAAAAACTATTCATTCTATTTTTTCTTTTTTTTTTGTAATAGTTTATATTTTAAAATGAAAAAAAAAAAGTGATTAAAGTTTACTATTTATCTCAATAAATGAATAACAAAAAAAACAATTTTATTTTTTTAATTAAAATAAAAATTAATTAATTTCTAATTTTATATATTTTATATATATTAAAAAAAAAATGCATTAGGTATTGAGTGAAAAAAAAAAAAAAAAAAACTATAAAAACCTTTTCTATGCAGTTCATTTTATAAAAATTAATAGATTCTTATTATGAAATTAACTTTTATTATTGCATATTATTTATTATTAAGTAGTTAACATCATCGATGTTTGTAAAAAAATAGTTAAATTTTAATCTATTTCTATTATGCATAATTATAAACTTTTTTTTTCTTCTATAGTAATTTAAATTATATATAAATGATTTTCTATGAGTTTTTTTTTTTAATTATTAAACTAAAACAACAAAACTTTTTTAGTATGACAAGTTTTTGAATTAAAAAAATATATAGATGGATATAGAATTACTATAAAACCTTTTATGAAATCAATATAAAATATTTGAATAAAGCATATTAATATAATATTTTTATTTTATTTTTTTTTGTTGTTTTTATTTGTTATATTAATATATTCAACTATCTAAATGCATTGGCTTTATTCTAATTTTGTTGTATTTCTTTAAAAGTATTTTAATTTTTTTTAAATATTTTTATTTTGATAATTTAGAAATATTTAAATGAAATAAATTTGAAGATTCAAAATCTTATTTAGTTATTATAAATTATATAAATATTTAATAATTAAAACTTTTAAAGGTTTTCATCTCCAAAGAATTTTAAATTAAACTTTAATTATTACTTTTCAAAAAAAAAGTTCAATTAATTCGGTTGATATACTTTTTATTTAAAGCATCTCAAAAGTATTCATAAATCCTTTTTTGATTGTATAAAAAATGCTTTAGAAAAGGTTAAATAAATTAGCATATTATAATGTATACAATAATGTACACATTATATACAATGCATTGTTGCATGTAAAATATATTTATTATGTTACAATGCATGAAATAAATACATTATTAATATATTATACAGAAAAATGAAATTAAATTTCAATATATATTAATATATAATAGATTTCAATTTATTGATATTTATTAGATTTTATCTTTTTTAAGTGTAAAAAAAGATCTAAACTTTAATTATTATAAATATTATTAATATAGATGAAAATGTCAAAGATTTTAAAATAAAATGTCCAAAGAATTACTTCGGATAAGGAATTATAAAAATAAAAGAAGGATGAACCACTTTTACTTTTAAAAAAAAAAAAAATAATAAAAATAATAATAGAAATAATTAATTAATTAAAATTGAATCTTAATAAGATAAAAAAAAATAAATAATGAAGAAATATATTACTCTGGGTTTATTCTTGATAAATAGTTTATCGGTATTTTGTAATTCTGATTGTGATAATATAAATGGTTTTTTAAAAAAAAATGGAATTAATGGTGTTGAATGTTGTGGCAAAAGTCATTACATTTTATGTAAAGATGATAGCGATAGCATCGAATCAATGTAAGTAATAAAAACTAACTATATTGAAATTAAACTAAACTAATATTTTTTTTTTTTTAATAAAATATATTTTATATTTGGAAAATTATATTTAATAATTATTAATTTAAATTAATAGATATCTTGATGACAATGTAATATCAAACACCATGACATCAATTTCATTTTCTGATTTTCCAATTTTAGAAAAACTAAAGCATTTGTAATGACTTTCATATAATATAAAATTTATGATTTTAATAATAACAACTGCTGTAATAATATATTAATATTATAAATACATATCAATTATATTTTATTAAATTTAATACAATTAGAACATTCACCAGTCGTTCAGATAAATTTATCTCTATTTTCAATAAGTCTTTACCTGAACGTTTCTTCGAATTACCAAATTTAGAAATCTTGTAAGTATCATTATATCAAAACTTTTATAAAAAAAATATTTTTTTTCCTAATTAATATATATATATATACTTTTTAAAAACACTGGCATTTTTTTATAATATATTTGAAAAATTAATATGAAAACTAATAAATCGATACATTAATTGTTTGCATATTTATCAATAGAGAAATTTCTAAAGCAAATATTACCACTATTCCAAATAACCTAAGTTCAAATAATAAAATTGCTAAAATGTAATTTTACTATATTAATAAAAGAAAAAAAATTAAAAATGCTGTAATGAATAATAATATAATAACAATACTTTAAAATAATTTTTTAAAATTTTAATAGAAACTTAAACAATAATGAACTTATTGCATTTCCATATCAATTAAAGAATTTAAAGAAACTCGTTGAATTGTAATATTAATATTATTTCACATTATTAATATATTCTTTAAGAAAATGAATTAAAATGTATACTAATATAATATTTTACTATATTTTATTAATATATTTTATTCTTAAAAATTAAAAGAGATATTTCACGTAATAATATTAATTGTGAAATAACAAATGAAATTAAAGATTTTAAGAGCATTGAAACTTTGTAAGTAATTCATATTGATAATACTTTTTTTTTTTTATATATTTAGAGAGTAATGGTTTTTTAATTTTTTTTTTCATAATATAATTTAAAATATCAATAGAATAATCGGAGGAAACAGCATTAATGGAAATTTAGTTATTCCAGAATCCTTAAAAAATATGTATGTAATATTGAACTAATTTCATATAAAATTAAAATTGTAAATATATAAAGTATTAATTTTCAAACCTTTTTCGTATATATATAATATTACAGTAATTTAAATAATAATTTAGTTTCATCAATATCTTTAAGTGGTTCTAAAAATTTAAAAAGCTTGTAATTATTATTATTATTATTTAATTATTAATTTTATATATTAAAATATTAAATCATTTTATTGTATTATAAATAAAAATATATATTGTAATATTAATTTTCATCTATATTTAAAGTGAAGGAAGAAATAATAATTTTAATGATAATATTATTAAAACTTTTATTGATGCTGAAGTGAAATTAAAATCTCTGTAATTAAAAGTTTTCTTAATAAAATTCATATATAGTTAAACTAAAAAATCAAAACATAATATTAATCGATCATATAAAATTGTAAAAATTTTATTGAATTAAATATAGTACACTTGGTTCAAATAAAAATATAAAAAATATTCCTGAGAATATTTATACATTAAACACCCTAGAAAATTTGTAAGTAAATCTTTTAAATAATTAAAAAGAAAAACAATATATTAAAAATAGTCTATTAATATAATGATTTTGTGAAAAATAATATATAATTAAATATTTCTCTAGGGATCTCAGCGGTACTTCGATAAGTTCATTACCAAAGAATATGTATGCTTTATCTAATTTAAAATATTTGTAAGTATTATAATATATTATGCTGTATTTTAGATAGATAAATAGTTATTATAATTTAATATATTATCATATAAGTAATAATACTATTTTATTTTTCAAATTTTATTAATTTGTAAATAAAACTAATTTAATTATTTTCACGCAAATCATCAATAGAAACCTTGCAGATTTACAAAATCTTAATTCTCCTATTGTTACATTTGGAAGTGAAATTAATGTTTGTAATTTTGAAAATACTATACCACAATGCTATCAACAAAATACATGTAGTTTTGTTTTTGGCTATTCTTCAACTTTCACTAAAGAATGTTCTGATTATGAAATTAAAACTATCCATGATATTGATTATTCTGTATATACTTATGTTAATAAAAATTACAATTTAATCAAGAAAATAATTATAGGTGTTTTAATATTTATTGGTGCCATTATTTTGTTAAGAATTATATATATCTTTATCAAAAAGTGTATATTTAAAAGTAAGAAAGAAAAAAAAGATAAAGAGCAAGAGATTGATTTTTCCTCTGGTAAAACTGAATTAAATAATTCTGAAGATGGTAAGAATGATGAAGAATCCGTCGTCGACAATAGTCCTTCCAATCCATCTCAAAGTTTCCAAAACTTAAATACTTCAATGAGTACAATTCAAGATGTACAAAGCATGTATTCACCATCCTTAGGTTCCCAAAGTTTCCAAGGAATAAATAATTCAATTAATTTATCTCAAAATTTCCAAGCTATGAACAATCCAGCTAGTTTATCTCAAAATTTCCAAACTCTAAATAGTCCAGTTAATTTATCTCAAAATTTCCAATTAATGAATAATTTAAACTTTGCTCCTCAAGGATTCCAAAATATGAATACATCATTAATTTCAAATTATCAAAATGCTAATATGCCAAATATTAATATGGTAAATACAAATCTCGTGAATAATCCACAATCTTGTCCTCCACCATATTCAGAAGGTAATATGAAGTTAGATCATCCAATTGATTCCAAGAAAAGTAGTAATAATTAATAAAACATAAAAAAAATTTACTATAAACAAAAAATATAAAAAGTTTGAAAAAAAAATTTAAAATATAAAAAAGATTAATAATAATTCATAAAACAATATGCCTTTTTTATAATTAGAATAATTATAATTATAATAATTATAAAATTAGTAATAATGATTATTTAATAAATAACAATTACAACAATAATAATAGAAAATATATAATATACAATAATAATTACAATTACAACAATAATAATAATGGTAAATATATACTCTATAATAATAATTAATACAAAAATAGATAATGAAATATTAATGTTAATAATTAATACAAAAGAACTATCTATTATTCTAATTAAAAAAAAAATTTAAAAAAATGCAATAAAAGTATATATTCATTATTAAATTTTTTTTTTTTTTTTTTTTTTTTTTTTTTTTTTTTTTCTGATTAAGAAAGAAAAAAAGGAAAGAAACTACACTTGTTAAATTTCATAATTTCAAAATTTATAATGTTTAAATTTATATTCATGTAAATAAATAACAATATATATAAATCAAAAAAAAAAAAAGTATGGTATATTGTTATTTAAATATTTCCAAACTTTATAAATTAAGATTCAATTAAATATAAAAAAAAAATAAAGTAATAAAAAAAAAAAAACCTTTAAAAAAAAAAAAAAAACTCTAGAATTTTAAAATAGTTAAAATGTTTATTTCTTTTGTTTTTGCTTTTTTTAAAAATGTAATTCTATTATATAATGCAATTTTTGAAAAATATAGTGATTATTTTTAGCTTTCATAGACATTTTGTTATCCCAATTTATTACTTATTCTCTTTGTTCTTTTATTCCTTTCTACTCTTTATATGTTGATTAGTCAGATAGTTTTTTTTTTTTCAGTTAGTTTGTTATTCCTTTCATTTATTCTTGAGTTTCGTTGTGGGGTGCGTCTTTCATTACTATAATCATATTTAATCTTTTTATTTTTTCTATTTCTATTTTTTATTTTTTTCGAGGGGCGCGGCTTTTTTATTTTTCTTTTATGATTTTATATGATTCTAGTAATATCTTTTTTATTTCTTATTTTTTGTAACTCTAGATTTTCCAAGGAATCTCTTTTCTACTAACATTCTTTTGTATATTTTTTCTATCTCTTTTTCTATATATATATTTTATACTTTATATTATATGTATATTTATATATTTGTATGTTTATTATGGACTATTATGGTAAGTATTAACACCTTTTTTTTAACCTTTTTTTTTAACCTTTTTTGTTATCAAAGCTTCTATCCTGGAAAATCGAGTATTCTATTTTTTATATTATAAATACTATGCTTGTTTCAATTTTATCTTTAAAAAATATTTATTATGTTTACCCAAAATTCTTCATCTTTTTTTCATTATATTTTGATTTATCAACTTTTAACTCTTATTATCTCTCTACCTTACAACATAAATAGTCTAAATGAATGTTCAAATTCAACAATCAGAATCAACACAATACAATAATCATTCAATAAATAATACAAATCTTATAAATATAAAGAGCTTTCAAAATATAAATACAGTTATAACACAGAAATTCAAAGTGATAGATATTCAAAATTTATTTTCCCGTTTAAAGTCTTCAGTAGAGTTAGAACTAAGTTTGTCAACAACTTAGCCACTTTTCCAGTTATTAAATTTAAAATATTGTTTGACAAATAATCCACTAGCTATATAATATATCCGTCATTACTAATATTATTTATATTCTACTAAATATTTTATTTCATTATCTTATTTATATCAATATATTCAATTCTTCAATTTATTAATATCTGTTGTCACAATAAGTTCTTTCAAAATGAACAATACCAATTGTACTGTACCTACCTTACGACGTGGTCTTCGTTTCTTCGGATCTAACTCCAATAAATCATATATCTAATTTTTATTCATGATCTTAGTTCATGGTCAAAACAACGACAACGACTAATGGAATTTCTTTTAAAGGACATTCAACCTTTCAATGATATTCTTCAATCCCTCACCAAAAAATATTCACAATCACTCGGTACGTATTTCATTCTAAAAGTTAATGGAAAATGTTCGCTTAAAGCCATGTTACTTATACACTCACTTTCTAAAAAATTCCCAATCTCTAGTAAAATATCTTGGAAATTCATTGATAAGCTCAAAAACAATAGATCATACAAAAACAAACGATCTATCAAATCCAATACTGGTCCACTCTCTGACGATTTCTATTTTAGTCACTTAAGCTCTAATACTTCCTTTTTCAACTTATGTACTTGCTGGAACATCAATAGTTGGAACCCTGAGAAAAAGGATGGTGTTTTATACTTCATCTCTGTTTTCAAACCTGTATGTGTCTGCCTTCAAGAAGTAGGTAACAGCCAATTCCTCTGTGGTAATGCAATTTCCTCCCCATGCCTACCGAACTATAAACCAGTACACAGACATGCTAATCCTAAAGTTCCAGGTATGAGAGGACTTTACATTGGTTTTCATAACTCTTGTTCCCTTATTCCTGAACCTCTTCTATATAAGTACATTATTTCAGTTACAATACTATCATTTTGGAACCAGAGATGTACCATCGGTAATATTTACTTCCCGCAAACTAGATGGCCGGATGCTAGATTAATTGCCTTTGATGAACTTGATAAGTGGTTAACAACACATAACAAATTCAACCACCCAGCTATCCTTGTAGGAAACTTCAATATGTCAGCTATTAAAATCAAATCTTATATATCACAACACTTCCCGGATTGGACTATGGCTGAGTTAACTGGTAATAATTTTACCTGGGAAAAAGGATCTAAATCTTCATGCATTGACCATATTATATACAACAAAGCTATGACAGAACACATAAACAAATCTTCAGTTTGCAAAGTTTTTCAAGATATTTCTGATCACAAACCGATCCTTGTGTCTAGTAAAAAAGACACTTCTGATGGTTTCAAAAAGCCTAAGAAGACCTTTAAGTGGTCAAGTCATATCTGTAACACAAAGTGTTCTGACATTTTTACTAGTAATCGCTTTGCTGTTCTAGCTTCAGAGTTTGAAGCAAAGTGCGATAGCGTATCGGCTGATGATATGGTTTCAAAATTTTTAAATACCTCCAAAACTATAGGTAAAGAAATAAAAGCCATTGTGCCTGCAGATTTAAAAGGTCCAGCATTCCATTGCCCTCAATACATCAAAAATTATCACATGAAAAACACCTGGCTTACAAAAATATTAAGTCCCTTTCAGATTGCGCTGACATGGAAAATTATCTTAACCAGTTCTCCATATACCAAAATCTATGTAATACCATCAAAAAGGTTAAGAGTAAATTCAGATCAAATCTCTATAAAGCTAATATTGTTTCTATCGGTAAACATTTTATTGATAAAAGCTTTAGACAAGGTTGGAAAGACCTTAAAAAACTTGCCAAACCAAGTTATTCGTCCTCCCATGTTTCAACTATTAAGGACAAGAATGGCAAGGATTTATTTACTCCTCAAGAACAATTAAAACGTTGGGCTGAACATTATGAAAATCTTGCATCTGATGTTACAAATCACAGCTTAAATCGTGGTTACTGGGAAAGAGCCTTCCAATTCAACCATATCAATCAAATAGCATGGGATATAAATGGTCCCATTTCTATTGAGGAAATTAGGAATGTTGTTCTGTCAATGAAGAATAATAAGGCTCCAGGTCCCGATGGTATCCCAATTGAATTCTTCAAAGCTTTCTTTTGTGACGAAGAACTGGAGAAAGATCATAAGTCTGCTGGAAATTGTCTTAAATTAATTTTTAATAAAATCTGGAATGGATCCTTTCCTTTGAAATGGAATTCTGCTTTCATTGTTTCTATTCCAAAGAAAGGCGATCTTTCAGACTGTAATAATTATCGTGGTATTTCTCTCATCAATGTAGGTCTTAAAATCATTTCAAAAATTGTAACTGATAGAATTTCAAAGTATGCTCTTTCTCATAATTTTATAAGACCTGAGCAATTTGGTTTTTGTAATAAAGAAGAATGTATTAGCTTATTTGTTTCCATTAGAGAAATCTGTCAAAGAAGAAAATTTAAAGGAAAAGCCACTTATGTCGCCTTTCTAGACCTTCTATGAAGCTACTTTTTGATAGGTTTAGTAAGACACCTAACGTAATCAAGAGCGCCGACGTCGTACCGATATGGCAAAGGAACATTTCCAATGTTCCGTACACAGGGTTCAATGATAGTATTTCCTCAAATTCGAATGAATACATTATGAACTCATGGGAGAGTTTAGTGGACACCACACTATCATACCTGATGTTACTTCTTTTTTTTATTTCATTTAATTTATTAGGTAGGGACCAATCCCACACAGTACAAATTGCAGAGTTCATTGAACTTTTATGCAACTTAAATAATTATTTTATATTTTTTTATATTTATATTTTTATTTATATATATTTTATTATTTTTATTTATTATTTATTATTTCAATATCAATATGTATTATCACCTAATATTATGTAATATCACTAATTAAATAAGTAAATAAATAAAAGATGTGTATTCTCTTCCTAGTCTAAAAAAAAAAATTACATTGGTTCATAATACCTATAATCGAACATTTAAAATATAATGGAAAGATATGATATAAATGTTATTATAATAACTTTTGATTTTTGACTTTATTAACCAATAGAATTTTGTATAATAACAAATTTTAATTTTATACTAATTTTAAGTTTATTATTTTAAATCTATTTTAATTGATTAATAAAATGCTTTTTTTTTTTTTTAACGGCATCAAATATTTTAAATTATATTATTAATTTAATAAAAATTATAATACATGTAATATAAAAAATTAAAAAATAAAAATAAAAATAAAAAAAATATGTTTTAATAAACACAAATGAATAAAAATTGGGTATAATGTATTCTAGTAATTTTAATTAAAGTAAGAAAGCCACTATCATACTAAAGTATAATAATTGTATTTGATTTCCAATGGGACACAGAGCCAAATGATCAAAATTTTATCATGGGACAAAATTATGATCTCTATTGGTTGCGCTAGCTCTCCTGGCCTGTCTTACTGTTTCTTCAGCATTGACGCTCTTGGATGTTGCTTCAAATTTTTTGAACATTGACCATTGCTGGGCAATAGCAAAAGGCATGATTTTGGTTAGAAGTTCCGCGGTTACCGTCAAGAATGGTGTTCCTTCGCTAGTGCCAGATTGAATCTGACGCTTACAAAGTTCTTTCCATTCCCTTGAATTGTAATTAATATTGTTAAAACTTCTTCCCCCAAGAAGGAATTTAAATATTTTACTGCACACACTAGAATAATCATACACATTAATATTCACCGGATTATTAGAACTATTACTATCATTAACTAAATTACTATCTAAATTAGAATTATTATCATCACTATTGCTATCATTACTGTTGTTATTATTATTATTATTATTGTTATTATTACTATTGTTACTATTGCTATTTCTACTACTACTATTGTTATTATTATTATTTTTACTATTACTATTAATATTATTGCTGTCTCTACTGTTATTAACATTTTCAATATTATTGATAGGACTGTTGGAATGACGTTGATTGAAAAAATTTAATAGCTGGACTATGGAATCATAATGTTTAATACGGATATCTCTAAATGTTGGACAATCTAATAACCAATGCTTAATACTTTGAACACCACACTTGCATCATGGACAGTAGTTAGGACAAACTGGATCAACAAATCTAGCAGCTTTAGCAACTCTAGCATCCAACTTGTATCCGCTTCTTGCTCTCAATAGCCAGTAGAAACCATAGGCAAACTCTGGGTATTCATAACATAATTTGATAAAATCTTTGGTTTCAATAAATTTATTATCATCATAATATTGCGCTTTGATTGAATTCCCTTTGAGATCTTTCCAATAAAAGTTTTTAACTGCTTTGACATCTCCATGTTTCTTCAATTTTTTATCAAGTGTCCTACTTGATTTGCATCACGTGTATTTTCTAAATTTAGGAATGTAATTGACAAAGTATGAGATAATACAATTTGAGTTTTTCCATTTGTTAAAACATCTAACCTGAGCTAATGCACATTTGGCTGACAATGGAGGAATATTCAAATCTTTTGAGATAGAGTACAAAGATATAAACGATACAGCTTTATGAACTCCGGCAACCCATCGTATTCCTTTGTTAACATGCTTCTGAGCAATCCTAGACCTAGCTTTGTTAGATCCAAGTAATGATGCAAAGTATTAAACTCTGCTAATCACTTGTGAGTTAAGTACTAGCTTTTTGAAAGGAATATGAATATTAGGATTTCTTAAGAATTTACTGACTGAAAAGAGTCCTTTCAGAGCTTTGTTATTAAGAGTTTTAATAACTGGTTTAAGGGACATATTCTTATCAAATGGAACACCAAGATAAGTGTAGCAATCAGTAGTTGGACTGGGTTTTCCTGCTAAGTAAAATGTTGGACCTTTCTTGTTCTGATTTTCTATTGATTCAGGACGAATCACCATCGTTGAACATTTCTGAATACCAAATTCCATTTCATTATACAAAGCCCATTCATTAACTCTTCTAAGCATCTTTTTTAAGCATCCTCTTATTGGAGCACAAATAACTATATCATCTGCAAAAAGTCCACCACAGCATCGAGTGTCACCTAAACTGACTCCGAGATCTTCGCACTTTTTAAATATATTATTAATAAAGAGATTAAAGAGAATAGGAGAAAGAGGGCAACCTTGACGGACTCCTTTCTTCACATCAAAAGATTTCGAGAATTGTCCATCTAATTTGACATTAGCCTTAGATGTTAAATATAAATTTTTGATAAATTGTAAACTCTTACCTCGGATTCCTAAACAATCTAATTTATGGAGAATATTACCAATTGGGATTGAATCGTATGCTTTTCTGAGATCTAAAAAGGCTAAATATGTCTCTTTATTATCTAATTGACGTCTACGGCATATTTCTTGGATTGAAATGAAAAGACTGATACTTTCTTCCTTTTTTCGAAAACCAAATTGTTCAGGTCTAATGAAATTATTCTTTAGACCATATTCTGAGATTCTAGTGGTGACAATTTTTGAAATCAATTTAATACCATTATTAATAAGTGATATACCGCGATAGTTATCACAACCTATCAAATCACTCTTCTTAGGAATAGAAACAATATTGGATTCATTCCAAGAGCTGGGGAAATCTCCATCCCAAATACGGTTGAATAATTTAAGAATAAAATTTAAACCATGAGCATCATTATCTGAAGTGATATTACCAGAAGAATTATTATCTGTAGCATTATTAGAATCATAATTTGAGAGAATTAATGCTTTGTAAAATTCAATTGGAATACCATCCGGACCTGATGCTTTATAATTTGAAGTAGAGAGGATAGCTGACTTGACTTCATCAATACTAATATCTTGGTTGATATCCCATTCATCAAGCATATGAAGTGAAAACCGTTTATTCATTGGTTTTTCATACCAATGCTCCAAATCAAGACTTACACCACTTGGATCTGATGCAAGGCTTTCAAAATGGTCATGCCACACTTCTAGTTGTTCTTCTGTAGCAATAACTAATTCTTCATTTTTATTTTTTATTGGTTGAGCAATAAAGAAAGAATCTTTTCCAATTTTTGCAGTTTTCTTGATCCATTTCCAAGCCCTCTTAGGATTATGACTCTTCATATACTCACCTCCTGTTTTAATCCAATGAAGATATTCTTGTTTCCTAAATTCATTACATCTTTTGTGGATGCAATCAATGAGCTTATGGTAGATTTTAATTCTTTTAATAAATTCATCTATATCATATATTCTTTCTTTTTTAAATCTCTTATACAACTTCATTTTGATTTTTTGAAGATTAAAAACTTGTTGTGAAATATGAAATGAATTTTTTTTTTTTTTTTTATTTTTTTTTTTTTTAACGGCATCAAATATTTTAAACTTTATTATTAATTTAATTAAAATTATAATACATGTAATATTAAAATTAAAATAAAATAAAAATAAAAAAAAATATGTTTAAATAAACACAAATGAATAAAAATTGGGTATAATGTATTCTAGTAATTTTAATTAAAGTAAGAAAGCCACTATCATACTAAAGTATAATAATTGTATTTGACTTCCAATGGGACACCGAGCCAAAGATCAAAATTTTATCATGGGACAAAATTATGATCTCCATTGGTTGCGCTGGCCCTCCTGGCCTGTCTTACTGTTTCTTCAGCATTGACGCTCTTGGATGTTGCTTCAAACCTTTTGAACATTGACCATTGCTGGCCAATAGCAAAAGGCATGATTTTGGTTAGAAGTTCCGCGGTTACCGTCAAGAATGGTGTTCCTTCATTAGTACCAGATTGAATCTGACGCTTACAAAGTTCTTTCCATTCCCTTGAATTGTAATTGATATTGTTAAAACTTCTTCCCCCAAGAAGGAATTTAAATATTTTACTGCACACACTAGAATAATCATACACATTAATATTCACCGGATTATTAGAACTATTACTATCATTAACTAAATTACTATCTAAATTAGAATTATTATCTTCACTATTGCTATCATTACTAATATTATTATTTCTATTACTACTATTGTTATTATTATATGAAATGAAGACTTTATAATATTATTCATATTAGTCAAAGATGAATAAACCCTCCATTGATAACAATTCCAAGATAATAATTCATTTATATAATAAACAGTTATAAAAATGGAATATTTTATATTTTAATACTGAATTAACAATTATTATAATTAAATAACACGAAAAATTTTTAATATTCATAATATTTAAAATAAAAAATTTCTTTCATAGAATAGTTTTTGTTATATAAATATTAAAATATACATAGAAAAAGAAATGGATTTATGTTTTATATATAAGTTATTTATTTAATTTAAATTATTGTTTGTAATAGTTAAAATATAATTAATAAGCGTTAATATATATAAATTTTTTTTTTTTTTTTTTTTTTTTTGCTTTATAAGCTTTTTTTTTTTTTGATTGTCAATCACGTTTAAAAAAAAGTAATATAAATTTTATCTGTACTTTTTTTTTTGCTTTTGTGCTTTTGTTTTTTTCTTTGGAATATTTTTCTTTAACTACATAATTCCTTAATTTTCTTACTCTTTTTTTTCTTCTTTTAAATAAAGAAAAAATTGATTTTAAAAAAGAATAATGTTTAATTTTTTGTTAAAAATGGTTAAGTCTTAAATTTTTAAAGATTATTCTTTTTTTTTTTTTTCTTGTTTTGTTTAGTTTTAAATGATAAATTTACTTTTTTTGAACTATTTTTTTTTTTTTTTGCCTTTTTTTTTAAAGAAAAAAATAAATAAAATAAAAAGGGCATAGATTCACAAATCTTATTTTATATATATATATTTAAAATAATTTTCATTATTTAAATTATCATATTCTAAATATAAAATATTGTCTAATTTTTCGTATTCTAATATTAACTTTGAATTAATTATATATCAATAATCGTTTTTTAATTTAATAGAAAACTGTCTTTTTTTCAATTAATTCAAAGTTAAATTTGTTTTGTTTTCTTAATCTAAATACATAAATATATATATAAAATTATTTGCTTGTTTATAATAGTAAAAAAAAAAAAAAATAGTATAAAATATTTATGTTCATTCATGATTAAATTACTTGTAATCCTATTTTTCCACTTTCTTTTAAATCTTTTTTTCCTCTTATAATTATAATGATAGTAACAAATATAAAATATATGGCTTAAATAATTTTTTTTTTTTTACATTTGAAGTTTTATCATTATTTACTTTTCCTTTAATTTAGTTTCTTATTTATAGAGTTGAGAAAAAAAAGGCTTCAAATTAAAATAGTGAAATAGTGATTCAATTTTTATAAATAAATTATGTTAATAATAAGATGGTTGATATTTACTATTAATAAAAGAAAGATATTGAAAAGATATTTACTGATTTATATTTTTGATATTAAAAATATAAAATTTTCATAAAAGATGAAGAATTTTTAACTTATTGATATTTATAATAATAAAAAATAAATTTAAATAAAAAGATTTTTCTTTTGAATCTATATTCTTTTCAAAAAAAAATAAAGATGTTTGTCTTTTGCAGGATTTATGACCGTCAAAATAACACAACTTACTAAAAGATAATCACTTCATAGGCATGTATAAGAAATGCTTAAATAGTTACTTAAATATTTATCTTATCCCCAACAAAATTTTTACCGATTAGAAGAGTTGAATTAAAATTTGATTTCATACCTTTCAAGAAAACATTATTTTTTTTTTTTTTTTGACTTTCAAAATATAGATTTTTTTGAAAGGGTGAAGAAGGAAAAGTTATTTTTAAATTTATTTTTCTTCTTTTTCTTTTTGAGAGTTACTCTTAGAAATAGCAGAAAGTAAAAAGTTTGGAATGAAACGACGTGGGGAAGAAACTTCTTCAATCTTTATTGGTTGAGAAGCATCAATAATTAAATTCTTATTCTTCTTCTTGTCCTTAGTTTCTGGGGCAACTTCTTCTGTCTTTGGCTTTTCATCAGCTTGAGTAGCTGGTTCAGTGTTACCAAATAAGGCATCAGCAGCTAAAAGATTAGAAGTCTTTTCTAAAGGTGGGGAAGGTAATGGTGGAGGTACACTTAATCCATTAGTATTAATTGGGAAATCATAGGTTGAAAGTGGTGGTGGAGTAGCAGATGGAGTAGAGTAAGCTTCATTATTATCATTATTATTGTGACGAACAAATGGGAAGAATTTAGAGTACTTTTCCTTTTCTGGTTTTTCGTTTTGATCCTTTTCCTTATCTTTATCTTTACGTCCAAAGGAAAGAATCTTTCTACCAGTTGAAGTTGATTCTTCCTTACTCTTCTTTTCCTTTTGTTCCTTGTTTTGGTTATTCTTGTTACGGCTAAACCACTTACTTTTGTTCTTTCCTTCAGCACTTTCACTCTTTATTAAATTTACATCTAAGTTGTTGTTACTATTAGTTGTAGTAGTGGTAGTGTTGTTGTTACTCTTGTGACCAACCTTTAATAATTTAGTAATTCTTTGAGTCTTCTTTGGCTTCTTAATGATTTCAGTGATACTACCAGTTTCATCCATAAGAACGACACTTGGAGTTGCATTTCCGCTTTCACTAGCACTTTCTTCATCACTACTACCATTACTAATTTTTATTTCTTCCTTTAATTTACTAGTTTCTTTAGTAGTATCAAAACTACGAATTGAAGATTTTTCTGAATGAAGAGATCTACGATCTAATGGAGTCATTGCGTAAATACCACCCATGAAAGTATCAGATGAATTAGATGGTCTATGCTTATGAACAATTTCAGGAGCAGATTGCATTCTTCTATGACTACCATTAAGTAATGAAGAAGCAGATAAATTACTATTTAATTGTTGTTGCATTTGAGCTTCAAATACAGAGAAGTCGTCAGGATGAGTAATATCTCTTTCAGTGTGAATAAAGCAGCAACGTTTACCGTATGGACATTCACCTTGTTCCCAGAAAGTTCTACAAATTCTAGTCTTATATTTTGGGTGTCTGTCGACACGTGGTCTTAATTCTTCTTCACTGTGAGCAAAAATACATTCATCACCAAATTTACATTTACCAGTTTCTTCAAAAGCTCTACATAATTCAGTTTTATATAATGTAGCACGCTTAATAGACCACTTTGATGGTAAAGATGGAGTTCTTGAAAGATCATCCTTACTTTCAGTTTTTAAAGTATTTGTACTTGAATTCTTTTCATTTTTATCAGTCTTTGTAGGATTTCTAATAAAAAAATTTTTTTTATTTTATTGTATATAAAAGTTGATAAAAATTAATAATTCTATCCTTAAAATTTTTCTTTTAATCAACTAATAATTTTATTATTTTTTATATATCTTTTCTAAAATGTATTTCTTTTTTTTAACATGGCAGTAAACTTTTTTAAATTTTCATTCTAATATACTAAAATTTTATATGTTTATTCCATAAACAACTACTGCTTTAATATAAAAAAAAACGCTTACTCTTTTTTAATATTCCAACCACCGTCAGATAAAGATCTTCTGTTATGTTTTTTTTCCCATGGTGGACTTAATAAGTTACTAGCATTACTATTATTCTTTCTATGATTTTTACTGTGAATACTTGAATTATCATTAGTACTAAGATTGTGAACTGAATGAGACTTGTGTTTCTTTTCTTTAAATTCTTGACTTTCCATTTTTAAAGTGAGTTCTGATAAGTCTTCAGTAACATCACTTAATGCAGAAAACATAGAATAATTATCAGCCATCTATATATATATAAAAAATAAACATTTAAATATTTTTATTTAATTTTAATATATATCCCAATATAAAATATATATAAAATTTATTGTTATTATGTTTACATTTAACAAAATTCAATTAAATTTTATATAATATTATGATATTTAATAATAATATTTACCTTTTTAATACAAATTTATTGAATTTATTTAAAAAAAAAAAAAGAAATTTTATTTTATAAAATAAACATATAAATATGAATTTATTTGAATTAGTAAATTTAATTTTGAAAAAAAAAAAAAAGTACTATGAATTATATACTAAAAATAATGAGGTTTGAAAAAGTATTTGTTAACTTGTTATTTATTTTTTTGAAAATTTTAAAATATATATTTAAATTATTGTTGAATATGTTTAAAAATAAGATATATACTTTTTTATTATGATTATGTTGTTATCTATTCAAAACAAAGAAAAATTGTAATATTTTTAGAGTACAGAAATTGAATTAAAATGTCAATTAAATGGTATAAAAAAATTTTATTATTATTTTTTTTTACTGTTATATATATTATATATATATGAATGTAAAGGTGTAATATGTTATTATATATAGTAGGTAGGTATAGATGTAGGTGTAGGTTTTTTTTTTTTTTTGTATTTATTATATATTCAATACAAAAAAAAGATATATAATAAATATCAAAAAAAAAAAATTAATAATAATAAATTATTATAAAGAAAGGTTAAAAAGTAAACAGTAAAAAAAAAAAAAAAAAAAGAAAATTTTAGTATAAATATATAATTTTTTTTTTTAATAATAAATATTAATAAATATTTTTGAGAAAAAAAAAGAATTTTTTTTTTTTTTTGGTTTTCGATATTTAAACTTTATTTATTATAAATTTAAATAAATTTAAACTTTATAAAAAATAAATTAAAAAATAAAACCTTATTAAATATAAAACTTATCTCTAACAAAAAACATATCAAAATTTAATAGTAATAATAAAATAATGATTATAAATAAATAAATATATCACATTGATTTATTATATTGTTCTATATATTATATTACATTACATTGTATATTACATTATATATTACATTGTATACTATGTTGTTTATTCCTTTATAAATAAAAATTTAAAAAATAGTTGCAAAAGAAAATTAAATAAGGAAATATATATTTCAATGTATCTATTATATATAATAATCGATATATTATATATTATTCAATATATTTTAATATAAATAAATTTAATAGTTTCATGCGAAAATTTGGTTTATAATAACAAAATAAATCTGAAGTCAATTGAAATATATTAATAATATCAAAGGAAAAATTAAATAGTATTCTCAATGTATAATAATATATTTAGTATCATATAATGTCTAATATATTGTTATATATTATAGTTATTCAATGTCGTACTAACAATTTTTAATTTATTTAGATATAATTAATATATAGATTAATTATACATCTTATATATTAAATATTGCAATCATTAATATATTTAATTTATTTAAATTAAAAAATATCAATATGATTTTTATAAATTAATTAATGTTATTTGCGGTATTATATTATTATAATAAATTAAAAGTATTGGTAAAATGATAATAAATAATATATTGTACTATATATTATTAATAAATAATATTTATATAAAGTAAAAAAAAAAACTTTTTAGAATCGATAGTTATTATTCAAATATTAAATATATTACAATACACTATACAATGGATTTAATATATTTGATACTATAAAAAAAATAATTGTTAATATATTTTATATATATTAATAGTTAAATCATTTTTAACTTTATCTATTTATTAATAAAATGACATCTCATAAAGAATGCATTTATTGAATGATGATCACGTTGTCAAGTACATTTATGTAAAGATTGAATAGATTGTAATTTATTTTGTGTTTATTTTTTGTTTTTGTTTTTGTTTTTTTTTTTAAATTAAAATGAATTTAATTTTTAATATAAAAAAAACTTTAATATTTATTAAATATTTTTAGCCAAAATTTCACCTGAAATTTTAAAGTTTTTGTTTATAACTCCTGGCCAATTTTTTTTTTTTTTTTTTTTTTTGGATCCTCCCCTTTTTTAACTTTATTCTTTTTTTAAATTTTAATCCTTTTTACCTAAAGAAAGGTTATAAGTAAAGGTCTAAAATATATGAAAATAGGCATATAGATTTTTAAAAAAAATATTCTAGATAATAATACATTCTCTTTTTCATCTTCCAAAAGTGTTACATTTAGAAAATATTATAAAAATTAATATAATGAATATTAATCATTCTAATTAATATTTAATATAAATAATAATTAATAATTAGAATAATTAATAACAATAATAATTAATTATTAGAATAATAATAATAATAATTTATTAATTATTACAAAGTGAATATTAATTTAAAGGTAACTAGGTATTCTTTTTATTATTATTTTTATTATTATTATTATTATTATTATTATTATTATTATTATTATTATTATTATTATTATTATTATTAAATATATACAAGAATATAAAAGTAGTAAATATACAATATAGGTTATTAATTAATATTAATTATTAATGTATTATTAATTAATAAATATATAATAGGTTATACTTTAACTAATTATTATTCTTTTTATTATAAAGTATCATACAAAATATTTTATCATCACTATTATTATTAAATAATAATGATAAATGAGCTGAGTAAATATTAATTTTAATCATAATGATTATGCGCTTATTATTATTACTTTTAACTTTCATTATATATAAATTCAGAATGACTTGCTTTTATGATTATTAAAAATCAACAAACTATAAAATTATATTGTAAAATATTGTCATTTGAATTCTTTAATATTATTTTATTTATGATTTTCTATTTAATATACCAATTTATGTCTGAGGTATAGTAATAATTGTTTATTAGTAATAATGATTTTATCACTATCACTTTCTATAATACAATCATTCTATCTTTATTTATTTAATTAATGGATTATCACTTTTAAAAAAATTTTTTTGCCAATTTATTATAAATGATTTCTTGTCTTTTGCAAAAAAAATCTTTTTTCTTTTCATATCCATACTCAATAGTTCACTTGTAAACCTTAACTTCAATGTTAGATAAAGTTAATAATCAAAACCTTTTTTTTTCCTTTCCTTTCCTTTTCTTTTTTAATATATATTAAAAAAACACATGTATTTATTGAAACTTTATTTTAAATATCATGGCGTATGTTTTGTAAAAAGAATTGTTTAATTAAATTCCTATCATTGATTTATTAAAAAAAAAAAAGGTAAAAAAAAAATGTGTAAAGAAATGCATTGATTATTGGTGGAATAAATCAGAACGATGGCCACATTCTACGTTTTACTACAATTCAATACATATATAAATAAAAAATATATAAAAATTGTAGGAGTAGAAAAAGAAATAATAAAGAAATCTCCATTTATAATAATAAACAAACAATAGTAATAATAACAACAAATAATCTATTTCTTTTATAAAAGAAATAAAAAAAAAAAAGATTTTAAAAATGTAAAATATTTTTCTTCTTTTTCTTCATAATAAATAATTATTATTCCTTCCTTAGGATTATTAATGCATAGTCAGATGATACCTTTATTATCAAATAGCCATTTAACTCTAATATATGAATACTATTGTCTTAATTCTATTGTAATATGCCAGCAACAAAAAAAAATGCACTAAGAAATGCATTTAAAAAAAAAATGGATTGATTGAATGTTCTTCTTACTTTTAAATCTTTTTTTTTTTTTTTTAAAATAATTCACTATTTAAATATAATTTTTTTTTATTCCTTGGATTTTACCAAGACAAAAAGGGTTTTGCCTTTATTATACTTGTGTAACAATAAATAAATTAAACACTTTTAATATTTTTTTTTAGAATTAAATGTCCAGAAAGGATAAAAAATATTTAAATAAAATGCCTTTTATGGTAATAATTATATTACTTTTGTATTAAACCTTCAATTAATATATATTGGAATATAATGAGAATAAATTATAATATAGGATTGTTTATATTCTCATAATAATTAAATTTTTATAAATGAATATTTAAATAAATAATGGGTTATATATATAAAATAATAATATTATCAATAGTATCATATACATATTTTTTACATACCTACATTCTATATACATATATTATTAATAATAATAAGGATAAAAACTATAGTAATGAATAAAAAAAAAAGATATGATTTATGAATGAAAAATGTAATATATATCAATTTGAAATACATTTTTATCTTCACTTTATAATATTTGTAATATATATTTTTTTATTAGTTCTTTTTTTTATAATATAATTATTGTTTTTATTCTTCTAAACTATTTATCTATAGTATGATGTATTGTTATGAATACATAGATATATATTTAAAAAAAAAATAATTTGATACTATTATACTAATAATAATTTATTAGTATGAAGGCTATAAGATAGGTTAAATAAATAAATTTAATATTTTTAATCATATGAATAGCATAATGATAATCAATAGATGAGGTAGATTCGTCATTTGAGTCTGAAGGTGATGTACTATTGTTTTGAGTATTATTGGTATCAGGTGTTGAAGTTGGGGTGATGGTAGTAGTGGTAGTAGCAGTTGGAGCATTACTTGTTGGATTGATTGTGGTAGTGGTGGTCGTTGTTTTTTCACTTTCATTATTTTTATTATCATCCTCTATTGTATTATTTTTAGGATTATTCATTTCTTGTACTAATTGACAATATTTCATGCTACCTAAACCACAACGATAACCATATTGAATGTAAGGGAATTTAAATTCATAGGTACTACGATCAATATGTCCAAAAAGTTCTCCTTTACCTTCAAATTTACCATTATCCCATAAAATACATGGTAAACCTTTTGCTTTTGCTCTCTTAACATAGTATCTTGCCCATTTTACACGACTTTCATAATTATTACGATTAACCGTACCAAATTCACCAATAATAACAGGAACATTCTTACTAACCAAACTGGAATAAATACCATTCAAAACATAATCAATTTCAATTTCAGTGGTATCATTATATACTGAATAGGCCATTTCGGATTGATCCAAGGCAAAATGATATGGAGTGTAAGAATGAAGGGAAACAATAATTTTATTATCTTCTCGATGTAAATTTAAATGCTCTATGGATGTATCATTAAAACTAGCGGCATAGGTTGGAATCATAATATGACGTAATGGATTATTACCACTGGAGGATCGAATGGCATTTATACAAACGGCATTTAATTCATTAATAAAATTCCAACTTTCATCATCCCCTCCAGTCCATTCTAATTCTGATCCAACTTTTCTTGGTTCATTTAAACATTCAAAAATTAAATGTTCATCATAGTCAGCAAATTCTTGAGCAATTTGTGTCCATAATGCCTTTTCAATTTTTTTGGCTCTCTCTAAATTATCATTAAAAGCGTAATTCCAATTTTCATGATGAACATCAATAATGGCATAGGCACCAGTATTAATGGCATAATCAACCACTTCATGAACTCTTTTCATCCATTTTTCATTAATGATATAATCTGGCCCTACGCCGAAATGTCCAGTCCATGTCACTGGAATACGAAAAACATTATATCCATTTTCACTTAATGTCTTATAAAGTTGGGCTGTGGTTTTAACATTTTCCCAACATGTTTCGGAGGCGGTTTGATCTTTGGAATAATCCATACTATCATAACATGTAGCTTCTAATGTGTTTCCTAAATTCCATCCAAATTTCAATTCCTTTACTAAATCCTTTGAGGATATATCTCTCATGGCATGAATGCCACCAATAAGAAAAGGAAAAAATGCTGCAAATGTAGCGTAAGGTCTCATTTCATACTATTAAATATAATATATAAATTTATTGAATCTGTTGATTTTCAAATTTTTTTTATATAATTTATATTTATTAATTTAAAATAATCTATTGTAAAAAAAAAGAAAAAAAAAAAGAAAAAGATTAATAATGTAACATCTAAATTAAATAGAAAAGAATTTTTATTTGAAATATTAAAAAGATAAAATATTTATCTATTTAAAATTATTATCATTAATTGTTAGAGCGATGCAAAAGATTTAAAAATAAAGTTAAAAAAATAAGATTTCTGAGCTAAATAAAATAGAGTTTAAAAATTTAAAAAAAAAAAAATTATAATGCCTATTATGAAAACAAAAACAAAAAAAAAAAAAAAGTACATTTTTTGTATATTTTTATTATCATAGTATAAGAATATAAATTTATTTAGAAAAAAAATCGTCAAATAATCATGATAATATCATACCTTTTTTTTTTTTTATCTTTTTGTTAAAAAAAATAAAATTGAAAAGTATAAATGAAGATTAACAAATATTATGGTTTTTAAAAATTTGAGAAAAAAAAATTTTTTTTAAACAAAAATAAAGCTTATTTTTCTTTTTTTCCTTACTGTTAAAAAAAATATTAGAAAAAAAAATAGTATTTATAATTTTTATATTGATAGTATCATTTATTTATTTATTTATTATTATTATTATTATTATTATTATTATTATTATTATTATTATTATTATTATTATTATTATTATTATTATTATTATTATTATTATTATTATTATTATTATTATTATTATTATTATTATTATTATTATTATTATTATTATTATTATTATTATTATTATTATTATTATTATTATTATTATTATTATTATTATTATTATTATTGCTATTTTTTTAATATCAAAAAAAAAAAAGTTTTAATCCTTTTAATATTTTAAAAATATATATATAATCCATTATAAAAAAAAATTTTTTTTCTTAATTATTTAAAATAATGTATTTTACTTTTATCTATAGTAATATGAACTTGAGCTATTGGATTGATAAAAATATGGATTCATTAGCATAATGGCTTCATCATTTTCTGTTTCAGATTCAATATCCCCCTTATTCTTATTTATTGTATAATGCGTTGAATGGAATGATTTATTGGTAGAATGGATATAGTCATTATCATCATCATTTAAATTAGAATTATAATAGGATATACTTTGGGATGAGGAATTGATGGTTGTGGGAGTTTTGTATTTGGAGACATCCTTTTTAATTTTGAAATTTTTTTTAATCTCTTCTTTAATAATCTTTTTTAATTGAATGTTAGTTTCATCATTTATGTATGTATTTGATCGTAATCTTTTGTCGTTGGTATTGCTACCGTTATTTTTATAGTTTATTGATAAGTTTTTTTGATTTGGTGTTGTACGAGATTCCCTAATACTTTCATCAGGGTCCTCATTAAAAGAAGTATGACTAGAAATTTCTGAATTTTCTATATACGAACTAAAATCATCATTTTCTTTTTTAATTGTATCATTCTTGTTATCTAAATAATAATTTGTTTTATCAATACCACAATTGGAATTTTGATAATAATAATTATTTCTTTTTTGAGGTGAACCAACTAACATTGAATCTTCATCTTCCTCTAACATATTAAAAACATCATCTCTTCTATTTCTTTTGCCATCTTTTTGTTCAGAAAAGTTATCTTCATCATTACCATCATCATCATCATCATCATCATCATCATCATCAACATCAACATCATCATCAACATCAGCATCATCATCATATCTATTCTTATATTTATAATGATCATTACACTCATCATTTTCATTATAATCATTATAGTGTTCATAATATCCATCATTTTCATAAAATTCATCATTTCCGTTATACTCTTCTTCATCATTATCATTATAATCATTATTATATTCTCTATTATATTTATATCTATTATTTTGGTTGTTATTATATCTTTCGATATACTCATATCTTTTATGATTATTACTACTGTTTTTATCATCATCATCATCATCATCATTATTATTTTGTTTACTAACTTCATTATACTCATTATTATTATTATTACTATTATTATTATAGTTGACATTTTCATTTGATAACCTATATTTATTTTTTCTACTTAATCTTCTTTTTATTAAATTATTTTTATTAATTTTGTTAGTCTCATGTTCATAAATATCTTCTTCATTATCTATTTTTTCATATTGTTTTGGAATAGAGACGCTCTTATTAGTAAATTTTTCATATTTTAGACGATGCTGATCCTCTTGTTCTTTTAAATTATTTTCCTTGTATCTAATCTGTCTGGTGACCCTCCTATTTCTTCGTTGTCTTTGTTCTATCAATTGTGTATCAGAATAATAATTCATATTTTCATCCGATGAATGGGTTGTTTCACTTTCATTAAAGTCTTCCTTACCATCGTTTTCTGGATACACTTCAGTATTATTTATTATATTTATTCCATAGGCATTTTCATTTTTTTCTTTATTTACTATATAATCAATATTAGATGCTGTTTTAGATATACAATAAAGTTCTTTATACGATGGTAATATAATTTTTTTTTCTTTAGTGGCTAACGAGCGATTAGAAGAAGATTTTTGATCCTTACTTTCATTATTCGGATTCAACCTCTTTACATCCGTAGTAGATGAGTTTTCTTCATCTGAAAATCCCTCATATTCTCCATAATACTTTTTATTTTTTTTCTTTGAATTAATAAAATTATCACTTTTGTTGATCAACCGAGATGCCGATAAACTAACCTTTTTTGAACCCTTATTTAAATCATTTAAGGAATAGCCTTTTTTCATTTGTTTTCTCTGGGCAATGTTTGATAAGTTATGATCGTTGAAAGGTTGATATTCTTCTTCTTCCTTATTTCTACCATGGATTTTTTCTTCAGTATCATCTTCACTAATATTTTTGTTAAACTCTTTGCTTCTCAAATCCATATTTTTATTTTCATTATCGATAGCATCATATGATTCATAATCTCTTTCTTCTTCTTCTTCTTCTTCTTCTTCTTCTTCTTCAATATAATCATTCTTTTTTATATAATGTTCATTATTGATATCCTTATCAATTCTTTCTATTTCTATACTATTTTCATTTATAATTAAATTATTATTATGATTTTCATCATCATTATCAGCATCATCACCGTAATTATTAGGCGTTTTTATATTTAATTTTTGTATATTATTATTCTTATTGTTCCTTGCATATCGATCCTTAACCTTCTTTTCTGTTATACTATTAAAATAATTTTTACCATAATTATTATAATATAATTCAACTTCTTTAAATAAATTATCTTTTTCCAGGTTACTTTTATATCGTTTTAAATTATTATAATTATTCGATTTCTTCTTCTTATCATTATCGTAATGAAGGATCATTTCTTTGTCCAAGGTTTTATAATGATCAATTCTCCTATTTCCTTTTTTATAATTAGTATTCTTATTATCCCTATATTCTATACATTCAATATCATCATTACTCCTATCATCATTATCATCATTGTCATTATCATCATCATTATCAATAGCATTATCATTAACAATGTTATATTCGAATTTATTATTATTATCTTCTTTTTCAAATTTATATTTATAATTCTTTTCTTTTTCCATTATTGGGCTGATATCATTAAGATATTGAATCAAAGTACTTGTATGAGCAGTTAAATTATTTTTTGTATACTCAAAACTTTCATCATGTTCATCCTTTCCTTTTTGTATTCTATCATCCTCTCTTTCATCGTATTCTTCACAGAGGTCATTTTCTTTTCTTTCTTTACCTAATATTCGTGTTGAATGCTTTTGACTTTTTTTATTCTGCTTACCTCTTTTGGCATCATTATCAATCCCATCTTCTTTATTAAGTTTTGTATGGATAATTTGATGCTTCCATGGCTTTCTTTTTTTCTCTATATCTTTCTCCTTTGGACTAAAATATTGACTAATAACCGTTGTTTTAGGAACATTCATATAGCCTAAAGAAGAGGGTGAACCAATACTATTTAAATTAATAGGAGATGCATTCTTGGTTGTGGGAAGGTGTTGTGGTCTATTACCATTTTCATTATTACTTTTATTTCTTTTAGAATTTATCTTTTCTTTTCTTTTCATTGGAATTCTTTTATCCATAATAGAATTTTCATCAGTATTGTTGGGATAATTCTCTTTATTTCTAATTTTTATATTGTAATTTAAACATCTTTCTTCTTCTTCTTCTTCTTCTTCATCATGTTTTGTTCCGTTTTTTTTGGTTTTGGTAGTGGAATAGGTTATAAAATCTCTTGGATCGATAGATTGAATGGTTTCATATGTTCCATCTTTATTTTTTTTTACAATATCCATTCGTATTTTTTCTTTAAAATTTGAAGGTTTATCTTCTTGGCGATAACCACCACTATTATTATTATTATTATTATTATTATTATTATTATTATTATTATTATTATTATTATTATTATTATTATTATTATTATTATTATTATTATTGTTATTGTTATTGTTATTGTTGTTGTTTTTACTTTTATTATTACTGTTATTATCTTTTTTAACTTCATTAATTTTTAAATTTTCTTTCCGTTTTTTTTTCTTATTATTTTTACTTATCTCTTCTTTTCCAGAAATTTTTGATTTTATCCTCTTATTACTATTTGATATTTTTGTCGGACTATGAATAATTTCAGAATTATATAGTCCATTTTTAATCGCTATTTCAATACTATATTCTGAATTTTCTGATGTTTTTTCTTCTTCCTCCTCAATTCTTTGGCGTGTCACTTCTTTTACAACTTTTTCTAATCTTTCAATCTTTTTTTTTTCTTGTAAAAATTCATTTTGTAAATTTTGTAATTGAATAGAATTTCCTATTTCATAGGCATACTGAATCGGTTTCTTCTTAATATTAACTTCTGATAATGGTGATGGAGGTGGAATGCTTCGAACCACTTTTTTCAATTTTTTATCCTCTTGAATAAAGAGTTTTGGATCCTTAATCGTAGGATCTATAATTTCTTTCATTTTTGTTTTATAATACTGTTTTTCATCTGAATCAAAACTATTATTATTATTATTATTATTATTATTATTATTGTTGTTGTTGTTGTTGTTGTTGTTGTTGTTGTTATCATTATCATCATCACCATCATCATCTTTTTTTTCTTGTTTTACAAGAGTTTTTTGTTTTAATAAATTCTTTTGTGTTTCATGAATGTTTTTTCCTATTTTAATTGGGTTTAATCTACCATCTTCTTTTATAGGGCCTCTTTTTTTTATATTATTATTCATTCTTTCATTTTTTTTATATAATGAACATTTACATCCACATTCACATGGTGTACGTGTACAATCTTCATTTAATACTTGATTATCATAACATAATTCATCAACGGTATTATTAATATATGGCTCTTCGAAGTTTCGAGTAGTTTCCTTGAAACTAGTAGAATTATAATGATAGATTGGCCGGGAAGAAGGAATTTCACTAACATCATTATATCTATGATATTCAGGATAACTATTATATAGATGATTACATTGATATGGTCCAGTAAAGATACCATCATTATTATTTATTTTATTACTAAATTTAGGTTGATGATAATAATTGGCATCATAATTTATATGATGATGAGGAGGAGGAGGATCATATTTATCATCAATATTATCAATATATTGATTACACTTTTTTTCAATATAATTATAATTTTCAGCATTAAAACAATTACCATCATTATAATAATTATTGTTATTATTGTTATACTTGTGTCTTATACTTGTATTAATATTTTTACAATAATAATAATTGTTATTAGAATTGCTATTATCATTACTAAAATTGAAATTGGTATTTTGTTCACAATAATAATTTTTATTAATATAATCGTCATCATTGCTGATATTGTTATTGATGATATTATTACTAATATTATTGCTACTATTGTTATTGTGATTATACCTCAAGTTGCTGCACAATCTTTTATCATAATCATTTATTTTATTTTTTGATATATCATAATCAGAAATGAATTTATTATTATTGTTAGTGTTGCTATTATAATTACCATTATCATTATAATTGTTATAGTTGTTGCCATTATTGTTGTTGTTGCCTTTATCACTTTTATTACTATTATTGATTTTCTTATTACATTTAAAATTTTCCTTATAATTATAATGATAATTGTTGTTATTGTAGTTGTTGTTGTAGTTGTTGTAACACTTATCATAATAATTATAATGGCTATTGTTTTTATCATTTTTTTTATTACTATTTATTTCCTTATTGTTGTAATAACTGTCATTATGATTATAATTATAAATGTAATTGTAATTGATGTTATTATTATTATCATCATTACCATTATTATTATCAATGTTATTATTGTTATTATTATTATAATTGTAATTGTAATTGTTGCTTTTGTTATTGTCACTGCTGTTATTAAAATTATCATTATTACTATATTTATTATAATTGCAATTGTTGTTATTGCCACTATTATTATTATGATTATCAATATAATTATGATTATTGCTGTTGTTGCTACTGCTGTTGTTATGATTATCATTATAATTGTAGTTGTTGTTTATATTTATTTTTTCTTTACTATTTATTTTTTCATTACTATTTATTTCTTCATTGCTATCATAATTATTATTATAATTATAATTGTTATTACTGTTATTGTTATCATCGTTGTTATTGTTCTTGTTATTATTGTTATTATTGTTATCATTTCTTTTATCATTAACATTATTTTTATTAGTATTAATATTTTTTCCCTTAATGTTGTTATCATTATTATTGATAATATTTTCATTTCTATATCTTTTTTCAAATTCATTGGAGTAATTAATATCATCACTGAGGTATAAATTATTAGGTCTATTGGTATTACCATCATCATTGACATCGAAAAAATTAGAATTAGTATTTGAGTAATTTACTTTTTCATTTCTCATATTTTTAAACATCTTTTCATGAACGTCATTTTTATTAATTTTCGAATCCCCATTAAACATTTTTGGAATTTCATCACTAGTATTATGAAAAGTTTTGATGTTATTTATTGCCTTAAGGATATCATCCTTTTCATTATTTTGTTCCAGATTAGTTTCTTTTATATTAGAATAACACTGAATTGTACTTTTATCCTTAATTCCTGTATTTTGACTACTATCCTTTTTCCTTTCATTATCTTCATTTTCTAATTGGAAAACAATATCATATAAACTTGTTTGCATTGTTGTTTCCCTAAAATCCTCTTTCTCATGATTAGATATAAAAGGAATATTACTTATTAAATACTCTTCGTTAAATATATTCGTATCATTATATATTCTATTACTATTTTTTAATAAATCATTACTTCTTTCATGATTACTGTTGTTGAAAACACCTTTAAAAATTTTTTGATTATTATTGGTGAAATTGAAAATTTTGTTGGTGTTATTATTGTTATTATTGTTGTTGTTATCCTTGTTGTCCTTGTTGTCCCTGTTATAGTTATTACTATTTTCAGTATATTTGGCAGGATCATTCATTTTATTTTCCACTTCTTCATTATCAATAGTTGTTATAGATAAATCCAATGAGGAATCATCCAGTATCTTTGATTCCTTAAATATATTCTTTGAAGACTGATGACTATTTCCTTTATTATCAGAAGAAAAAATTTTATGACTATGCATATTATTGTCATAAGAATCAACTTTACCACTATGTAAATTATTATCAAAAGAATTAACTTTACGACTATTATTGTTATTATTACTATTATAAGAATCAACTTTACCACTATGTAAATTATTATCAAAAGAATTAACTTTACTACTATTATTATTACTATTGCAACTGTTGTTATGTTCATCATTTTGTTTTTTATATGCATTGTATGAAAGCATTAATAAATCTTTAACTTTTGGATCAACATTTAATGATTGAAAAGTTTTACTTATATCTTTATTATTTGTACAGGAGGAAGAAGCCAGCTTATTATTTCCCTTTCTTTCAAAATAATTTACATTTTCATTCTTTTGTCCCTGATGATTTAATTCATTGAAATAAATTTTTAATTCCTCAACAATTTTTGAAGTAAACCCTGTAATAATATCATTTGGATTAATATCATTTTTTATATCCTTATTTATTCCTTTAACATTCTGAATTTCTTCTAAACCCATATCAAAATTTTTGTTACTACTTGTATTTGATGTCTTTTGAAAAATTGATTCATCTAAATTCTTTGGGGATTCTTTAATACTTCCAAAATTTCTTAATTCAAAGGCTTTAATATTATCTATTACTTTTTTACGTTCTGTTCTATCACAATTTTGTATATTTCCTTTCATAAAATTTATGCTATTTAATAATAATTTATTATCATAATCATTACACTCCATAGCCACATTTTTGTTTTCCTTATCCTTTTTTGTACTTGTTTTATTACCCTTTTTAATGCTATTATCATTATTTTTCATTGAAATTATATCCTTTTTTTCTATTTCATTGTTATCAAAAGATCTCGAAATTTCATCATTAACACTATTGTTATTCATTGAAATGTTTATTAAACTATCACTACTGGAAAAAGTATCATTAATTTCTTTTACCGGTATACTTTGTATTATTTCTTTTAATTTTGATTTCTCTTTACCCTTTGTTTGTTTAGTTAGTTTATTTTCATTAGAAAGTATTTTTTTCAATGATGATAAAATGGCTGTATCAGTTGATGTAATATTATTATAATTACTTAATTTATCCTTTAAAATATGATATCGTACATTAATA
Organism: Piromyces finnis; assembly: GCA_002104945.1. Classification (NCBI taxonomy): domain Eukaryota; kingdom Fungi; phylum Neocallimastigomycota; class Neocallimastigomycetes; order Neocallimastigales; family Neocallimastigaceae; genus Piromyces; species Piromyces finnis. The sequence continues at coordinate 98,814 of MCFH01000019.1, read as the reverse complement.
GATTATATATATATGTATATATATATAAATGTTAATAATTCTTTTTTTTTTCTGAATCATTGTTTTTTAATGTTAAAATATATATACCTTTTTTTTACTACTTTTTTTTTTATTTTCTTTTTTTTCTTGTAATAGTTGTTCAAAAACAGTGTAAATATTTTTTGATTCTAAATAATATTAAATAGTACAATTATAACTTACGATTAATACATTTTTTTTAAAAAAAACAATATTTTTTTTATCTATAGACATACATATATACTTTTTTTTTTTTTATAAATTATTAGACACACACTAACCATTATGAGTTTTTAATAATTGTTCGTTTTTTATTCTTTCTTCTAATAAAAGTGATTTATAATTTTTATTTTTTAATTCTAATTTCTGATTTTTTGTTTCTTCAATAGCTAATTTAGTAATAAGTTTTGCTAATTTTTCCTTATCTGAAGTACACAGATCTTTCATTGTAGCAACTAAACGTGTTGAAGTAATATTCCCATCCTTCACGGATGAAAAATAATGATTACTATTTACTTTTTGTTTTTCTTTTTTTTCATTATTTAATACTTTTTTTGAATTGATATTATTTATATCATCTGTATTTCTCTTTATTTTATTCTTATCTTTATTATTCTTTTCAAATGCTCCCCAGAAAGGTTCTGTGTTATGTTGTGGTTTATATTTCATTTTTTAAAAATTGATTGTAATTGTTTAAACAAACAAATAAAAAAAAACTCTTTAAAATATTTATTTTATCAACTTTTTTTCATTATATAAAATTAAAAAATATTCATTCATTCATTTATTTAATATTAATGCTTTGCTTTTTTATATATTTATATATTCATTTTTTTTTATAATAAAATCATCAACTACATTAAAAGTTTTTTTTTGCTTTATCTTTATAACTATTTAATTAAAAATTTAATTTAAAATTAATTTAAAACTTTTTTTTTGAAAAAAAAAATTAATTTTTAAATCTTTAAAAATAGAATTTATTTATTTATTATTAATTTATTCATTTATTTATTCATTTATAAATTTATTTATCTATTTATTTATTCATCTATTTATTTTTATTTATTTATTTATTTATTTATTCATTTATTTATACTCTATAAATTTATTTATCTATTTATTCATTTTGTTTCTTTTTTTTTTTAAACAAAAAAAAAAAAAAAAAGCGTTCATTTATAAATTTAAATATTATAACTATTGAAAATTAAATATGTCATTCTAATATTATTATAATTATTTTTCTTTTATTTCATTTAATAAAAAAAATAAAATGGATTTTCAAAACTTTCTATATCTCCAGTAATTTAATAATTAATTTGTAATACTTTTGAATTTATACTACAGAAATATGATTTGCTTGCTTTTTTGCAGTATCAATATCAATTAATCTTTTTAGTGTGTTTGTGGTATTAAATGTTATTTCTTCCGAACTCGTTTCAAGAATTTTTTGATTGGGGTATAAATTATATTGAGGTGAAGAAAATGACGGTAGGTCAAAATCATAATCTATATCAATGTTATATTCATTTGAATCTTGAACTAATTCTGTACTAAATGAAGTAGAAATTCCTTTAATTTCTTTATTTTTAGAAGACTCTTTTCGTTTTGTTAATTTTTTTATTAGTTTATATGAGTAGATTATTATAAATCCTATTATTACACCTACATAATAAAAATTTTATAAAAATTAATTATTTAAAATTTATAATTATTAATTTAATTAATGAATATCATTACCCAATACCAAAGCAATTGACATATATCCAATATATATAAGAAATGTTGATTTATTCATTGTATTACAATATATATTATTAATATATTATTCTAGGAGTATGAGAAAATAATAATTGCATAAATATTATGGTGTCTTTTTTTATATAAAAAAGATATGAAAATTTAAAAGATTTAATATTGAAAAAAATAATTATGAATCTTTTTTCTAATTAATAAAAGGAGTAGAATATGAGAAATAATTTGATATATATATTTGTTACTTTATATAACTTTAAACTGGATTAATGAAAATTCTATAATAATAATTAACTTTTTTTTTAATAAAATTTATAATTTATAATTTGTTATCTTTATCGTTATTTAGATTTTGTTGTTAATGTTGTTGTTATTAAGATTTATCTTAATTTTACTTAATTTTTTAAAACTTTTTCCTTTAATTTTAATTGAAAAAAAAAATATGGTTATAATTTAAAATTTTTAAATTTTTATTATTTTTAGTTTTATTTTGTTTTACTATTTCTTTTGTTGTTGTTGTTGTTGTTGTAAATATTGTTAAAACTATTTTTATTTATTTTATTTTATTTTATTTTTTGTTATTTTTGATTTTAATCAAAGTTAATAACTTAATCTTTAATTTTTTAAAAAATTAAAAATCAGTATATTGTTTGAAATGTTATATCATAAAAATAGATATATAGATTTTTATAGTTTAAAACAACTATAATAATGTTACAGGGTATTAAATTGTAATATTCTTATGAAATATTTTTAATTTAAAAAGAAAAAAGTCTACTATAAAAACTTTTTCTTTCATACACAATCAATTTAACATTTTTATATATAAAATAAAAATGAATATGATTAAAGTGACATTCAAACAATAAAAATATTTAATTTATTTTTAATATTCATATTCTTAAAAATTTAATATTATCTTTTTTTTATAAAAAGAAAAAAAAATATTTATTATTGCATTTTGTTGTTGTTGTTGTTGTTGCTATATAATTAAAGCATCTTTTTTTTTTTAGATGATTTTTTATAAAGTCATCGCCCTTTCACTGATATAATTTAAAAGGGTTATTTTTTTTTTACTATTGTTTTTAATTCTAAAACTTAAATTCATAACAATATTTACAAATAAATTAATTTTTTTTTAAATTTCTCCATTTATTTGGAATAATATGTATTTAATATATGAAAACTATATATTGGAGTTTATTTTTATTTTTGTGTAACACTCAACAATAAATTAAATATTTTGAAATGAAACTTTATTTTATATTAAAATAAAATTTTTTTACACAAATTTTAAAGGTAAAAAAAAGTTAAATTTATAATAAAATTTCATAAACCAACTTTTACTAGCAAGCAAAGTCTTTAAACCACCCTTTATAGTTAATGTTATAGTTTTAGAAATATAAATATACAATAATTATTTAATAACTTTTCATATAACATACTATTATAAAAATTACATATAATGATTTTTTATTTATTTATTATTAGTATATATAAAAAAATTACCCACTAAATGCTTATCATTATTGTTACTTAGCATCCTTAACCAATAATAACTTGGCATGGAAAATTTATTAATAAATTATTATCACTATTTATTTATTTATTTATTTAGTTATTTATTTATTTAGTTAGTTAGTTATTTATTTATTTATTTATTTATTTATTTAGTTATTTAGTTATTTATTTATTTATTTATTTATTTATTTATTAATTTATTTATTTATTAATTTATTTATTTATTTATTTAATTTATAAATGTATTCTCCATTTATCTTTATTTATAAATTAAGCATAGATTTATGCTTAAATAGCGTTGATTTTTAACAAAGAAACGTGATTTTGACTATTCCTGATTGAATAAAATATATTTATTATTGATTGGTTAAAGAAAAATAATAATTGAAAAAAATATATTATAATATAATGAATTATATATTTATAAATAAATAGAATATATATATCAATATAAACTGATATATTAAAATTATTCATTAATATATTGTAATCTAAATTATATTGAGTTAATTTCAAAATTGCCTAGTAAATAATAATAATTTACAATTTTTTTTTTTTTTTTCTTTGCGAAAAATTGTTATAAATATTTACATCCTTTTTTATAACTAACCACAATCGTATATATATTATAATAAAATAAGTTTATTATATATATATTATAACAAAAAAATATATATTTTATTTATTTAATAATCAGAAATATTTTAAAGGTTTAATATCATAACTCTTCTTCTATTACTTTATTTATAATAAAATATATAATAATTGGAAATTTCAAAGATTAAATGTTGATTTCTCTGAACAATAATCCATCAACGATAAATTCTTGTATACATTATATTATATCATATGAAGTATTTATATCATTAGATATTGAAATAAAGGAAAATTAAAGAAATGTTAATTGTTAAACGAAATTTAATCTTAAAGGAATATATAAAATTTATCATATAAAATAACATTCTCTTCAAATACAATAATAAATCTGAATATTTATAAAATTAACATAATATTGTTGTTCTATGCTAATATAGTGATTAATACAAAAACAAATATATATATCAATTTAAATCTTGTTATGATAAATCTAAATAGAAATGAAGAACAAAAAAAAATAAAATGACATAAATAATAAAAATCCAAAAAATTATCAAGAATTTAGTTATTTTAAAAATGATTTTAATAAATAAAATTCTATAATGTAAAAAACAAAATGCTAATTAAAAATATTAAAAAAATATTTTAATAAATATAGGTAATTAATAACTAAAAATGGCTGACGATAACACCGGTAATTATTATATAACAAAGAGTAAAAAAGTATTTTATTTTTTAGAGAAATCTAAATTAATAATATTATATAATTAACAGATAAGAATGTCGAAATCTGGAAGATTAAGAAGTTAATTAAGAGTTTAGAAGCTGCTCGTGGTAATGGTACTTCTATGATTAGTTTAATTATCCCACCAAGAGGTAATGAAATAAAAATAATAATGATAAACAATAAAATTTTTTTATATTAAATATATATAATAACTTTAAATTAATATTGTTTTTTTAATTTTTATTAAATAATATATTGGTGAAATGAATAATTGTCAATTATCAAAATATAATATTTTTAAAACAAAGATCAAATTTCCAGACAAGCTAAGATGTTAGCTGATGAATACGGTACTGCTTCCAACATTAAGTCTCGTGTTAACCGTCTTTCTGTTTTAGGTGCTATTACTTCCACCCAACAACGTCTTAAGTTATACAACAAGGTTCCACCAAATGGTCTTGTTATTTACTGTGGTACTATTATTACTGATGAAGGTAAAGAAAAGAAGGTCAGTATTGATTTTGAACCATTCAAGCCAGTCAATACTTCTCTTTACCTTTGTGATAACAAATTCCACACTGAAGCTTTAGCTGAATTACTTGAAGATGATTCTAAGTTCGGTTTCATTGTTATGGATGGTAATGGTACTCTTTTCGGTACTCTCAGTGGTAACGCCAGAGAAGTTGTTCACAAGATTCTTGTCGATCTTCCAAAGAAGCACGGTAGAGGTGGTCAATCTGCCCTTCGTTTCGCTCGTCTTCGTGAAGAAAAGCGTCACAACTATGTCAGAAAGGTTGCTGAATTAGCTGTTCAATTCTTCATTACTAACGATAAGGTTAACTGTCAAGGTCTTATTTTAGCTGGTTCTGCTGATTTCAAGACTGAACTTGCTCAATCTGATTTATTCGATCAACGTTTAAAGGCTAAGGTCATTAAGATTGTTGATGTCAGTTACGGTGGTGAAAACGGTTTCAACCAAGCTATTGATTTATCTGCTGAAGTTTTAGCTAACGTTAAGTTCATTCAAGAAAAGGCCCTCATTCAAAAGTACTTTGATGAAATTAGTCAAGATACCGGTAAATACTGTTTCGGTGTTGAAGATACTTTAAAGGCCTTAGAAATGGGTGCTGTTGAAACTCTTATTGTTTGGGAAAACTTAGAAATCATGCACGTTAAATTGAAGAACACTAAGACTGGTGAAGAAAAGGTTTTACATCTTACCAAGGAACAACAAAGTGAACGTGAACACTTTATTGATGATGATCAAACCGAATTAGAAGTTGTTGAAAAGATGCCATTATTAGAATGGTTCGCTGAAAAGTACAAGGAATTCGGTACTCAATTAGAATTCGTTACCAACCGTTCTCAAGAAGGTTCTCAATTCGTTAAAGGTTTTGGTGGTATTGGTGGTATCTTACGTTACAAGGTCGATTTCTCACAATTCGAATTCGATGAAGACGAATTCCTCTCTTCTTCTGATGAAGGTGATGACTACAATGATGATATTGATTATTAAATAAAATAATACGTAATCGTTTAAAGAAGCAATTCAAGTAAAAAAGAAAAAAGAAAAAGAATGATTTAAAATTTTAAGGAATTCTTTTTTTTTTTTTTGTTTTATTTTTTTTTTTTTTAATTTATTTATTTTAAAATTTTTGGTTACTATCACTTTTATATTTATAAAAATTATACTATCAACAAAATAATAATAATAATAATAAGAGAATGAACAATTTTAAATATTCATTGAAAAAGAAAAGTAAATTCAAAAGCCAATTCTGAGACAATAGAAAAAAGAGTCAATAAATATGATCAAAATATGGTTTATTATTATTATTATTTAAAAGGTATATATCTATAAATATTTTAAAGGTACTAAAAATTTAGTGAAAAAAAAAAAAAGGTTTAACATGCGTATCAATCATTAAAATATATACACTATAAAATTTAAGAAAAAAATTAAAGATCAAACACAAGATTTAATAACTCAAACATTAATAAAAAAAAGGATAGCAATTTAAAATATTTTAACAATTACATGAGAATTTTTTTTTTTTTTTTTTTTTTCATTTTCTATTTCTTTATCTATATAGTGTAAAGAAAGGAAGAAAAAAAAGAAAAAGAAAAAGAAAAAAAGAAAAGAAATGTTTAAAGGAAAAATGAAAAAAAAAAAAAAAAAAAAAAAAAAAAAAAAAAAAAACGAAATAAATAAATAAAATAAAAGAAATTAATAAAAAATATATATAATTAATGTAGTTTTTTTTTTTTTTTTTTCCTGTTATTCTACTCTAGTGTAACTGTGTTAGATTGTTGTTTTCTTTTTCAAGTTTATATTTTTATTTTACTTTTAATTTTTTAATAAATCAATAGAAAGAATATAAGGTATTTTTTCATTTATTCCTTTTATATATATATATAGACATTAGGGAAAGTTTTATTTTTATTTATTTTTTTTTTTTTTTTTTTTTTTACATTAAAGGAGGGTGTTAAAGGGATTTCAAATATTAAATAAAAAAATGGTTTATATGTGTTTTTTTATTTAATTTTCTTTTTTCTTCTTTATTTTTTTAAAAAAAAATAAAAAATAAAAAAGTTACTATGGTTGTTATTTATTATTATTATTATTATTTACTATTACAATTAAATTTTCTATTAGGTTTTTTTTTTTTTTCTTTCTTTCTTTCTTTCTTTTTTTATAATCTTTAAAAAAAAAAAAAAAGAAAAAAGAAAAGGAAAAAAGTAAATAATTATATATTTTATATTATATATATATATATATATATATATTTTTTTTTTTTTTTTTTTTAAATGATTCAATCTATATTTACCCAAACTTTTTCTTTTTCTTCCTTCCTTCTATAGAATAAAGAATGGGTAAAATTTTATTATTTTTTTTTTTAATCGCGATACGAATGAGGTGTAAATGGTTTAAATAAATAAATGTAGTTTTTTTTTTTTTTTTTACTTTTTTCCTTTCACTCTTGTATATAAAGTATTTTTCCATTATTTAATTTTATGAATAAATTGGAAAAATAAACTAAAAATAAACTAAAAATAAAAAACTTTCAAGAAAAAAAAAAAAAAAAAGACCATTATCATCAAGATGACATAGTACAATTTTTCAGAATTAAAATTGGAATAAAATGAATCAATAATTTTCTTTTTCTTTCTTTTTACATATTATTTTTTTTTTAAACTTTGGTATTTTTTTTTTTTTTTTTTTTAATAAATAAAATAAAAATATATTAAATATTTTTTTTTAAGTAATATATTTTTATTAAGGGTGTAATAGTCGTGTTTTATATTATTATTTTAATTTGTATTTTTTTTTGTTGTTGTTTTTTATTATTGTTTTTTTCTTTATTATTATTATTATTATTTATTTATTTATTTATTTATTTATTTATTCACAATCAATTTTTTTATGATGATAATGGTAGATGGTAGTGACGTTGATGCTTTTATTTTTAATATGATTATAGATTATTATTCTTTTATTAATTTTTTTTTTTTTTTTTTAAATGGTTATCATAGATGATGTTCAATGGAATAATCTCTTTGTGTAAAAAAAAAAAAAAATGAAAAATTTATAGTTTGTTGTATACAATTATTGTTTTTTGTTTTTTTGTTTTGTTTTTGCTTTTGCTTTTGCTTTTACTCTTTAAAAAAAATTAAAAAAATGTAATGGTTGTGGAGTGAGGATTAAAAATAAAAAAAAAAAAAAAATACATAATATATATTTATAGAGATATAGATAGATATTATAAAGACAAATTGGGGGTACTGACAATGTTGATGATGCCTTATTTTGAAACAATCTTTTTTATTAATAAAATAGATAATAAAGTGGAAACAACACCTATAGCAGATACTGAAACTTTAACAAGAAGATCATTTGGATCCTTATCATAGGATGCCTTAGAACGATTATCTTTCTTAACTTCACTAGCTTCAGAGTTGATATGTTTTGCAAGAATAGAAGAATTACCAATTTCAAAACTGGCTTCAGAAAGAATGGTTGGGTGAGTTTCTCTATCGAAATCATCAATATGAAGAATTAACTTGGTTTGTTTCATTCTACGAGCTGTTTCAACAGCATCACTTAAATCTTGATTAGAAGATATAACAATCAAGTCATCATCTTCATCAACATAACTTATTTGAATCTTATCATCTACATTTCTTCTTAGCTTTTTACAAATAACAGACATTAAAAGTGGATAATCATAGGAACTAGAGGTAATCTTGTGAACTAAACCTTGTTCATCCTTAAATTTAAAGGTAAAGGTACTTTCACTACCCATAGGGTACATTTGAACCTTATTCTCCATAGAATCCATAATACTGTAATTTTCTGACATTGGGTAGTTTGGAAGGTTAAAAGTGGTATCCCCAGCTGGAGTATAGTTTGAGATTGAACGTTGATCATAACCACCATTGGTGGTACTTTCAATGTCAGAGTAATCATTCAAGGCAGCATTCCAAAATTTATTCCACATTGGACCTTCACCATTAGATGAGGTGGCATCAGTTGAGGCTCTGTTGGTCGTATCGAATTGACTAAGATATATACAGGTTAATTCTAAAATATCAACAACACCAATTAATAAACCATCATCATCAACAACTGGAAGATGTAAATAATTACTTTCATTCATTTTTCTTAAGGCAGTTACAATTGGTGTTCTACAAGAAATAGAATCTGGATGTGGTGTCATGACACGAATAACAGTGGTATTATCTGGACTTAAACCAGCGGCAATAACTCTTAAAACAATATCTTTTGGAGTAAAAATACCAGCCAAACTACCATTATCAAATACCATACCAGCGGATTGATGGGCTTCTTTCATAGCACGAACAGCATTACGAACAGTAGCCTTTAAATTAATTTCTGGTGGAAGATGACTTTGATCTTCAACAACACTTAATAAATCTCTACATGAAATCTTATCCTTTAAAATTTTAGCATAATCTGAAATTTGACGTGGGGTAAATGAAAATTCCTTTTCAACACCTTCTAAAACACTTAAAGCATCATGAAGTTGTTTTGAGGATTCATAAGCACGTTCCATCTTTTCTAATGCTTCGTATAAACACTTGGTAATATCAAGATAACCAATAATATTACTTTCTTGGTAATCTGAATGATGAGTTCCTGGTTCACTCATAATATCATCTTCAATAATAGGTAAATGGCGGAAACGACCTTGAACCATTTTTTGTAAGGCATCAGATGCACTAGTATGAACACCAACACTAATTGGGTTGGCAGTCATAACTTCTCTTAAACAAGTTGTATTAACATCTTTTCCTTCAGCAATAACTCTGAAAGATAAATCTTTATCTGTAATAATACCACTTAACATGTTTTCTTCGTTAATAATTAAGACGCAATCAATACCTTTAGCTGTCATCATTTGGGCAGCTTCTAAAACCTTTTATGAAAATAATTTTAAATAAAAAAAAAGATTAATTGGTATAGTTTATATCAAGCTCAATTTTAAAAAAAAAAAAAATAATAATAATAATATTAATAATAATAATGAAAATAAAATCTTTTAAATTTAAAATTAAAAAAAATAGAAATGAATATATATAAAAAAAAAAGATAAATCTTTTCAAATTTATAATTACTTTAGCACTTTCAGGTAAAATAACGGCTTGGGAAGGCTTAAGACTTGAAACAGTCTTATTATAAAATTTAGAAGATTTTTTAACAGTTTTCTTTCCATTTCTACCCATATTTTTCTTTTTCAAGTCTTGTTCAACTTTTTTTCTTATGATATCATCTTTTCTTTGATTTCTCTTACGAGCATTATCAATTAAAACTGAATTTTCATTAAGGGTAAGCATACTGTTACTAGCACTATTAATAGTACTATTATTGGCTGAAAGAGTATTTCTTCTACTAGAATTTCTTGAAGACATGGTGAAATTTTTATATACTGTATAATGATACGAAAAGTTTTATAATTGAATGATTTAATAAATTACTTTTTTAATAAAAAAAAATTGACTAGATTTAAGAATATTTATATATAAAAAAAAGGGGGAAAGAAAAAGTAAATTTAAATTGTTAGTTGACTGACTAGTTATTTATTTTTAAATGAAATATATTGTATTATATCTATTTTATTTATTAATAACTATGAAAATAAATAAATAAAGTAAATAAATGAATTTCAATTTCCAATCCACAATAAGGATTAATAATAATAATAATAATTAAAATAAAATAAAATAAAATAAAATGGATATAAGGAATAAATATTTAAGCTAGATTTTTTTTTTTTTTTTGAGCTTAAAGTACTTTTAATCAAACTGACAAATAAAAAATAAAGATTAATTTATATATTAATTTTAAAATTTTTACATGGGATTAATCGTTTTAATTTACCTTATTTTATAAAAATAATTAATATTATAAATAATGTGGTTTTTTTTTCTTTCTTTAATATATATATATAATAATATATGAAATTGGTTTATTTATCTATATGTTACAAAATTACAAGTAGTGGTTGCGCTTTTTATTTGAAATGAATAAAAAAAAAAAAAAAAAAATTGAAGTTTACTGTGTCTGTTTTCTAATCACTTTGTCATAATAATTTTTCAAGATAGATAGATATTAGTTTAACTATTTAATTATTATATTGTTTTATAATTAAATGTGTGATGTGATGGGATAAATAAAAAGTGAATGAAACTCTAAAAAAAAAAAAAAAGTCAAAGCTTTTCTCCTTTTTTTTTTTAAATTATAAAATAAAATAATAATAAAATAAAAATAAAATAATAATTAATTAAAAGGAAGAAATTATAAAGAATAAAATCAAAGAAAATTTTTTATTAATAAATTTACCTTCATTTTTGGCTTTCAAAATTGTTATTCAAAAAACATTCCATTAAATGGCATGATCCAATCATATTCCAGAATTAATTAATTTAAATCAACTTTTTTGTAGCTGTAAATGTTGGTAAAAAAAAAGAAAAGATGAGGAAAAGTGGGTGTGAAAAAAAAACCAAACTTAAAAAAGACATTTTAAGAAAAAAGAAAAATACAAGAAATACTAGAAATACGAATAATAGAAATAAGAATTAATATCCATAATTAATAAGATGATATTAATAATGGAGTTGAATAATAAAATATAAAAAGAATTAAAATAATATTAAAAATAGTATGAACATAGATTCTTACACTCACTTGCTTTATAGAAACATTTGGACTAAAATATATACTTTACTAAAAAAAAAAAAAAAAAAAAAAAAAAAACCTTTTAAATGCTAATATAATGTTAAATATTTTTATTTCTTTTTATTGTATTTGATATTTGATAATAATTTAAAACAAAATTATTATCAAAAGAAAAAAAGTTACATGCTATTTTATATAATATATTTATGTATTATATTTTATTCAATGGGTTAGTTATTAGGGAAAAATAAAAAAGAAAAATAGTTGTACATAATGAATAATTAAATAAATTACTAAAAAAAAAAAAAGGTAGTAGTAGTAAAAAAAAAAAAAAAATAACAAAAAATTATTCTTTGGTATAATTTAAATTGCTTTTTGTTATATCCTTGCTTTATAATTATTAATTGTTATTAATGAAAAATACATAATGATAAACCGGAAGAGTATTTATAAGATATGTGTTGTTTTATTTTTTTTTTCATTTTTATTAAGAAGGATTATATAGGCTTAGAGAATTAATCTATCTTGAACCATCTACAATAATATATAAAAAGTATTATAAATTAATAATAAATCATAATCATTAACTCATTAATATATATTGGTATTCATCATTTATTGTTTTATATATATATATATATTCATTTTTTTTTTTTTACCTGTCCTTCAAATTCTTCATTCTTCTTTTCTCCAAGTAATAATTTTCTATTAGTTTCTATTTTTAAATCTAATAATTTTTTAATATTTTTAAACATTGCTAGTTGTTTCATATCGGCATCATGACAAGCCTAATTTATTTTTTTTTTTTTTTTTTTTATAATTTGGTTAATTATTTGTTAATTAAAAATAAAACAAAATAAAATAAGATGATAATAAAAATTAATAGATAATAAAAACCTTGACATCTTTTTGAGTATTTCTTAACATTTCACCTAAATTTTCTTGTTCAGTTATTTTCTTTGTGTATAATTCTCTGTAAGATTTAAAACCACGAAGTTTTTGAACTTCTTCAAATTTTTCATCACCACCAATATAAGCTTTAGTTTCTTGTAAAACTAAATTAATATACAAATATAAAATAATTAACAAATGATTTTTAAAAATAAAAAAAAAAAAATTGTTGAATCAATTTTTCTATTTCATTTATCTATTTAAAAAAATAATAATAATAATAAAGAAAGGGGAAGGACTATGTATATATATAAACATAAATATTTTATAATACCTCGATCAAGTGATATTCCTGAAACATTTAACATAGCATTTAAATAATGATAACGACTTTGATCATTCATAATATCTTGTCTATAGCCACGAACTTCTTGTTCAAGTGCACATGAATCACTTTTTTTAATTAAAAATATTTATCAAAACAATTAAATTAATAATCATGATGTTGTTGAGTAAAAAAGAAAATAATAATAAATAATAAATAGATAGATATAGATAGCTATGAATATATTTATAAAATAATGATATGAAATCAAAGAGTAAAATCATGAGATTATATATACCTTTCTAAACTTGCTATAGTTGTATCATAAATCTTTTTCTTTTCAATATAATCAGTTTCTAAATCTTGAGCTTTAGCTCTAAGACCACGAACTTCTTGAATAACAGAGGTTAAGACAGCTTTTTTATCCTATATAATTATTATAAATTAATTATACCAGTCGGTATAGGTATACATATAAATATTATTATTATAAACAATACTATATTTTTTTTTATTATAATTTTATTTATTTCTATAATAAATAAAATCTTACATTAATAGTTTGAACAATCTTATCAACTAATAAAGATATTTCATTTAAAGCTTTTCCTTTTGTTTCATCCATTTCATTTTTCTTTTCTGAAACTTTTTCTAATGATTCTTGAGTTTCATGATAACCTATAATACCATTTTCTTTTTCAATTTTATATATACTATCTTGGAAATCTTTAATATGATTTTTCAAAATCTATATTTAATAAAAAAAAAAAAAAGAAAGAATTATAATGATTAATTACTATGGTTTTTGCCTTAAATTTTTTTTCTATTCCCCTTATTTTATATTATTTATATCAATTTTATTTCAATAGTTACTTCATCTGTTCTCTGTATGACACCAAGTTCGGTAGTTAATTCAGATAATTCAACCTTTTTTCTTTTATATACAGTTGATTTTGTTCTTAATTCACTAACATATTTTTTAAAATCTTCACCCTTCAGTATCTTTTTTTTTTAGTAATAGTAATAATTTTTATAAAAGTTTTTTTTTTTTCATAGTATTAAATAAAGATGTAAGTAATAAAGATTCTTTAATCATTTTAACTTATAAATTAAATAAATATATAGAGAAATATAATTTTTAATTAAAATATTTATATATATAAACCTTGGTTTCATTTTCTCCTTTTGCACCTTCTTTTTTCTCCAATTCTTCATTTAATTGATTTAATTCTTCCATTAAAGAATGTATTTTTTCAGCTGTTCCTTCCTTTTTTAAAGCAATAATATTTGCTTGTTGTCTAAATAAAGCTAATTTATCATCCCCTGCATTTCTAATATATATCAAAAAAAAAAAATTTTTTTTTATTATTATTATTTTTATAGAAAATATATATTAATATATTATTTTTTTTTCCTTTTATTATTTCTATTCTATTTATCTATTTATATATATATTCAAATAAATGGAATAAAATGAAATAAATATATATATTCCAAAGGATAATAAAAAAAACATTTACTTATTCTTTGATAATTTCTTTTCCGCCAATTTTGCAATAGCTTCATTTAAATCTCTGATTTCCATTTCGGATACTTGAAGGTCAGATTCTGATGTTGAAGTTTCATTTAAAATTTTAGTAATATTATCAATATGTTTTTGTTTATCACTAATTGCCTATTAAGATAAATTATTGATATTTTTAAAAAAAAAAGGTAAAATATTAGAAAAAAAGATAGATATATGCATTTATATAGAGTCGGATATATGTATTTCTTTTTAATGATAAAAAAATCAAAAAATTTTTCCTCTTTTAAATAAAACAAAATAATAAATCTTTTTAAAATTAAAAAATTACTTTTGGCAAGTTTTCTGTGGCCATAAATCTATTCATTTTTGTTTCTTCCTCCATTCTTTGCCATAATAATTCAGCATTAGATGTAGCATTTGCATTCTATATACATAATGAAAAAATAGATATTCATAAATATTATATTATATATACAATAAATTAATAAATAATTTTACTATATATATTTTTATGTTGTTTGAATAGTTATTTTAATTAATTAATAAATATGTTGTTGTTGCTATTATCTTTTTATTTTCGTTTTTTTTTTTTTTTACTTCTATTAAAGTAAATATATAAATATATCACAATCAAATTTAAGAATATTTACTTGAACTTGTTTCAATGTTTTTCTAACTTCAATTAATTTTTGTTCTGCATTTTTTAACTGTTCATTTTGTTCTTTCATCCTGTATAATTTATTTAAAGATTATTTAATGACGATAGAATGATCCCATTATGGTTTTTATATAGTAGAATATTAATGTTAATAATAAATTATATATATAGGTAAAAATATAATAAATATTCATTAAATTATATGTTGATTAATATTATATAATTATTAATGATTATAATAATAATAATAATAATATATATATATATATATATATTAAATATTTATATACTTTTCGACAATATTTGTTTCTTCTGTTTGTTCTATTCTTAATTTTCTTGCAGCTTCTAACCATTGTTCATGATTTGGCTATTGTAATTTTATTTTTGACGATAACATTTTATTTTATATAGCAATAGAGTTATAGAAAAGAAATAAAGTTAAGTTCATTAAAATTAAAATATGTTAGCAAATAAATGAATTTACAAAATTATAATTATACATCTTCTTTAAATATATATAATTATATATATGTATGTATGTATGTATATAAATTTACCATTTTTTCAACTTTTTTTCTTAAACGAGCAATTTTTACTAAAACTTGTTGTTTTTCTTCTTCTGTTTGTTGAATTTCCTTTTTAAGT
Source organism: Piromyces finnis (assembly GCA_002104945.1). Classification (NCBI taxonomy): domain Eukaryota; kingdom Fungi; phylum Neocallimastigomycota; class Neocallimastigomycetes; order Neocallimastigales; family Neocallimastigaceae; genus Piromyces; species Piromyces finnis. The sequence goes on along the minus strand of MCFH01000019.1, from coordinate 82,954 downwards.
TCATTTGTTGCATTACCTTTTTTTTTTGTTGTTGTTGTTATAAAAGAAAAAAAAGAAAAAAAAAAGCAGAATAATTAATAATAAATTTTCTTTTGTAAGTTCATAGATATGGAATTATTAATAATTTACCAGATTGACGAAGTTGTTCAACATATTTATGTGTTTCGATAAATTGACCTTGTAATTCTTTTAACTGAGCGTTTAATTCTTGAATGACTATTTTTTAATATTTATAATTAATTATTAAAATGATAATGAATTAAAGGTTATATATATATAAAAAAAACAATTAATAATCCTATGGATAATGTATTGTAAAGATTACTAAACTTGATAAAAATAATTTATTTTTTCTCTTTTTGTTTTTGTTTTTTTAATTTTTACCATCATCTTGTAAAAATTCAGGTGGAATATCAATAACACTTAAAAATGGTGCTAAATAAGCTCTCTTTTTATGAGTTTCTAATTGATTCAATAAGAAAAATAAAATGCATTGTAAAGAATGTCTATCTCCATCAAGTAATTCTGCCTTTAAATTTGCATTTCTTTTTTAGTTTTGTTTTTAAGAATAGCAATGAATATAAAATAGGATAGAATTAAAAAAGAAAGTAATTATTATTATTATTATATATTAATATAATTAAAAAAAATTAATATATATTCAATATCTTTTTTTCATTATTCATAAATAAAAAGTATATATGAGACTATATAAGAAAATATATAAAAAAAAATAAAAATACAGACTAACCTATCTATTGAAGGTTTATACTTTAACAAGTATAAAAAGTCAACAATTCTTTGTACGGTATTTTCTGGAGGTTCCGTTCTTAAATTGACACGATGAACGGAAGTTGGCGAATTATCAATATAAATTAATACTTCATTAATGATTTCAAAAAGTTGGAAAGATGTAAATTTATCGTGGATATCTATAACAGAATAATTTTTATTGAATGGAGGTTTACTAAGTTTTTCAGCAATAACCTTTGTATCTAAAGGTTCAGTTTCTGATAAGCTTGATGAAGAGTACATCATCTCTATAAATAAATTTATTTCTTTTTAAATAAAAGAGTTTTTTTTTTTCTATTTAATCTTTTTTCTTTCTTTTTTTAATTACCAAAGGTATATATATGGATTACTTCTGTTTTTTTTCCCTCCAAAGATAGATTTATAATTATTCCTTTAAAACTAATTACTACTTTGAAAAAAAAAAACAGCAGTAACACCAATTTGTTGATTTAAAAAAAAAAATTTATTAAAATACAAATTAAAGTTTAAAATGTATTTTTATAATGAAATGACATATTTAAATAATTAATTTTAATATGAAATAAAATTTTTAAATTAATTTTAAAGCATTAATTCTTTAATAATTTTTTTTTTTTTTAAAATACAGCTAACAGCATAGCAGCAGTAGCAAACTTTTTAATTAAAATTATACATTTTTTTTTACTTTCTAGTTACCTAAATAGAACAAAAAATAGGTTTAATACTTTTTTTTAATACTATTCAATATTCTTGATAAAATAAAAGATAAAGAATAATTCAATAACACTATTAATAATATAATTTTATACTTTAAAATTTCTTTATAAAACCTTTTTTTTTTTTATAAATACAAGATTAAAACTACTTTAGAATGAAATTCCAGTAAAATTATATGAAATTAATGTAATACCTTTTAAGACTATATTAAACACTATTTAAAGAAATATAGCTATCGATCTAGTTTTATTAATATTAAATGATAGTTTGAATATCTTTTTCTTATTATTTTAAAAAAAGGAAATATATAAATCACACAAATTAAAGTATAATTCCAACATTCTTATATAAAAAATTAATTATATAAATATAAAAAGTTAATTGTATTTGTAACATCTTTTCTTTTATATTTAAGGATTTATATTTAACAAAAAAAAATTGAAATTAAAACCTAATCTGTAATACTAAAAAAATAAATTAATTTTTTTACAAAAAAGTAAACCTTTTAAATAATGAATTTAGTAATATTTTAAAAAGGATTATGTAATATTATCATGAGTTAATAAAATAATTGGAAAAAAAAAAAAAAAAACATTATAATATTATGATATATTATATACTTTATTATAAAATAGTCAAGTATTTAATATATATATATTTAAAAAAAAAAAAAAGAATCTAATCCATATCATATATTTTTTTTTTATTTTTATAATATCTCTATCCTCTATATTACTTTTCAACAACAACAACAAAAAAAAGACAATACATTAATTATACAATCATTTATAAATTTCAGCTTCAATAACCTATATACTATTTTGATGAATTCTGACACTATTTAAACCCATCTTAATATCTAAAACTAATAAACTAATAATTATATTATTATAATAACACCAAAGTATCAAAATAATAATTTGATATTATTATGATTTTTCATAGTTGGGCAAAGATTTTAAAAATTATTGACAAACTCTTAAATATCTTTAAATTGAAATAAAAGGCAGTACTATTTCATAGCCAGTCAAACTATCATTTTAATTTAAAGTTTAATAATTGAATATTTTTATATAAAACCTTACTTATCTCTAACAACAACAGTAACAATAACAACAAAATAATAGCAATAGCATTAATAATATCAATGAATATCAATTAGTAATAATACACAACTAGTACTACCATATATATCGTTCAATGTTCAATTCTTAATGTTGTATACATTATCAGTTTATATTACATTATTTGTACATTTTCTATTGTATTAATTATACAATGAAATTTCTATTTATGGTATATTTTTTAATAATTTTAAAGTTTTCCATTTCAATATTGTAATGAAAATTTGACCAATAAAAACTTAGAACAATGTCAAAATTATAATAATTAAAGTTCATTATATATGTAAATAATAAATTATTTTTTCATGTTGAATGTAAAAAGATTTCTTTTCTTTTTAGTCATTTTGTTAGGAGAGCATCAAAGTTATAAAGGAAGAAGGAAGAGAAATCCTTTGACAAAAACCATATATTTTAAAATAATTAACAAAAAATAAAGATTTCTAATGATTAATAAATAATAATTAATAAAAAATATTAATAAAATAATAATTTATTAAATAAATATAAAAAAAGCTATTTTTTTATCATCTGGTAAAATGGTGCTATAGCCACACCTAATGAATGGCTAAATGTATAAAGTAATATAGTTTTTATATATTAAAAAATAATCAATTTTTTTTTTATTTTATTCATAGTAAATTTAGTAATTTTTTTTTCGTGTTTAACAAAGCCAGAGAAAAATTATTCGTTTTATTGTGAATATAAGCATACAAAATTTCTAATAGTTTTTTTTTTTTTAAAAAAAAAATAAAGTGCTATCCTTGAAATTGTCTTTTTTATGAAAATATTTTTTTCTTGCTAAATACTAACAGTAAAAAAAAAAAACTCTCTATGTATAGTATTGTATATTACGTGTGTGTACGTGTATATCTTTTTTTTTAATATTATTCTAAACATTGTTACTCACCATTTTTTAATTAAAATTAATTAAAGCAAAAAAAAAAAAAAAAAAAAAAAAAACTTAAGGCTCTACCCAATTAAAAAAGTTTATCAGAAAAAGGAAATAATTATTTTTTTGATCAAAAACAAAAAAGTTCACTTTTAAAACATTATAAAGAATTGAAAAGAAAAAAATAATTCAACCTAATCATTGTTAAACGTACTGTTTTTCCTTTCCTTTCCTTCAATTATTAAAAAGACGATGAATAATATTATCTGAAAAAAAAAAAAGATAATTATTACATTATTTCATAGTATTACATAATATTTGTATGGTGTTGTATTGTAATACATGAAATACAATGAATGTAATTTCAGTGTTTTTTTTTTTTTTTTGGCATGGAGCATTAATAATGTCATTTAATTTTTTTTTTAATGTGTTACTTTTTAGGTTATCAATAACATCAAGAAATTCTTTATTTCTTCTAAAATCTTATTATTTATTATTAGTAGTATTATATTTTAGTTTATTTCTATTCAAAAGTATGGTGGGGTAATTCATGTAATTCATGTCATTCCTACTTTAATCTTTTAAAATTTTGTTGTAACATTTTATGTATTACAAGAATGTAAAGTTTTCTTTTATTCAATTTAACCACCACTGCCTTTTTTATTATTATTATTATTATTATTATTATTATTATTATTATTATTATTATTATTATTATTATTATTTATTTCTTTTTTTGGAAGATATTATGCTTGTTTTGTTATATTAAAGGCTGACATTTAGCCTCTTTTTTTTATATAAAGCCTCTATTAATATTTATTTTCTTGTAAAATTAGTTGATATTTTAATAAATGAATATGATATAATCTATCTATATTTATTATTTATTAGATCGTTTTTCCTATTATATTGACACGGCTTTTTATATTTATATATATAATTTATCATTTTTTATTGTATAAAAATATATGTATTTTATATAGAATACATTTGAATCATTTCATTTTATTCTTTCATATATTAAAAAACAATGTTGAGTGGAAATAATATTATGGCTTAACTTTTGTAATGTATTATGGAAAAAGTAATTTCTTAAAACTATGAACTTTGTAAACTACAATTTAACCTTTTTTTTTTTTGAATATGAACTAATTAAAAATAATAATAATAATAATAAACTTAACTACATATCATTATGTTTTTTTTTTTTTTTTTTTTGTCAAACCTCTTTATCACAAAGTAGATAAGATTGCTCAATAAATTATTTCATTAATTGCTAAAGTTTCATCTTAATAAAAAAAGCTTTATTATATAATCTATAGAGTAATAAGAAAATGGGACGTTTACCCATTATTTTGTTATACATTTATTATTAGTCATTAGGATATTTATTATGTTTTGTGTTATTCGTGTTATTATGATTATTTATTAATTATTGAACGACTTTTTTTTTTTTCATTAAACTTTGAAATGTATCTATATCCTTTTTTATTAAAATACCATATATACCATAGATATTTACTATTTTAATTCAGTTATTTTTTAGATGTAAAGGAATATCTACCTTAAATTCATAATGTATTCTCTATTCGTTTACCTCTTTCTTTTGTTGCTATTAGAAATTGCCTTTTCCTAGATAAAGATTGGTGATTGGGGCAATTCTTTTGTTCTATAAAAAAAATTAACAGGTTTAAAGTAAATTCTTTCATTGATTAAATAATATATTATTAATATATTGCATATTAATTACTACATATATTAGATTATATTTTATTTGTATTTGAGACATTTAATTTTTTTATTAAAATTTATTATTTTAAAACATGTAACACTTTGGAAGATGAATTACAGGAATAATAATAGGAATAGAATAAAAAAAAGAAAAAAACAAGAATAATAATATGAATTGAAATAATAGAAAGAAAATAGATGATAGAAATTAAACCATTTTCATTTATTCGTTTTTATTCTTGTACATTGGAATGAAGATTCTTTTCTATAAATTTTAAATAATATAAAAAAGCAACATCTAAAACAAGAAAAAAAAAAGCATGTATTATTCATATGGATGAGAAATAGAATCTTTCTTTTTTTCCTGTAATTTCTTGGTAAATAAGAAAATAAGACCCTTTTTTTCATTTTGTTTATTTTTATAAAAATTTTTTATGCAGTGATTTCGTAAAAATCTCTTTTACAGGGTTTTTTTTCATTTATTATTTTTTTTTATTATGCATGTCATCAATTAATTTAAAACAAAAAAGTGACTTATTATATTATATTATAATATATAGCACATGTTACATATTAACCTATTTTTTTAAACTTTTATGTTACTAAAATTAATTAATGAGATAAAGCCATTGATGTGTTGAATAAACTCTACATCAATATATATATAAAAAAAAAAGAAATGTAAAACTAATAATTAAAAAAAAATTCATTTAATATAATATGGTTTTTTAAATTTAATTTAACTATTTATTTTAATTGCTTAGTATATTATGAATACATTCCAATATATAATCAATATAAATAGTTCAATTAACAACTTTTTTCTTCTGAAAATTAATTAACAACAAAAGGTGTGGTGTGTGTTGTTACGTTTTTCTTTTTTTTTTTTTTTTAATTAAAAATGAAGTTAAAAAAAAACTTTTTTTAAACAATTTGTTCATTATATTTATTATTATTTATTATTAATTTGTTAAAATTAATAATAAATATAAAGATAAAAAAAAAATTTAATATAATTCTCCCATAAACACCAATCTCAAAAAAAAATTTGTAACTTATAAAAACTTTGTATTTATTCATAGTTATTTCATAATTAATGATAATTGATTTCCTACCCATTAAAAGTTTAACTTTTTTAATGTTAAAAAGTATAGATTTTAAAGTTTTCTATATTACACTTTATTTTTTAATTGTCTTATAATTGTTTTTAATGGTTAGGTTTTTTTTACACCTAGTTATATTTATTTTAAGGTAAAAGTATCTTTCAATTTAACCCAATATACTATCTCATCATAGCTTAACTATACCAGTACAGTTTTTTCTTTTTTGGTAGTATATATCATCAAATTATTAAAAGTTTGTTGATTAAAAAAATGTTTACATAAAAATAGAATGAAAATGTTTGACTGCATAAATAATATCTAAAAATAAATTGTTGAATATGCACTCTTTTTTTTTATGTTTATTCATCATCATCTTAATAAATGGAATAAATAGAAAGGATTTTTTAAAAATTATATAAAATTAAGTTTTTTTTTTTTAAAATTATAAATATAAATTTGTTTTGCTAGCAATTTAAAAATTCATTTAAAGATAGTTTATGTTGTATAATTTGATACTTTTAATTTGATGTTTAATTAATATTTAATATGATATTTATAAAAATTATAATTTATATATACACTTTATATTGATGCTATTGCATTTTGCTGTTGTTATTGCTGTTGTTGTTGTTGTTGTTTTTATTACTTTACTGTTAATAAAAGAATATTAATAAGAAAATAACAAAATAAAATAAAAATTAATTTACCTATTAATTAACAATTATCCTTTTTTACCCAGTTGTGTAATATCTTATTTATATTATGTAGTATTAGATTCATCATCTTTTTTTAATTCTTTTATTTTGAGAAAACATAAATAGGTTAATGAATTATTTTTTTTAAAAAAAAAATAAAGTTTTTTATTTAAAAAAACGTTAATTTATTTTTAATGTATTTTTAAACTAATTTTTACTGGATTTCAATTATAATTCATTAAAGGAATACTTTTTTTAAAAAAAAGAGTTAATAGGAATATTATAAAAATTATAGTAAAAGTAATCATTGCATATATTTATTTATTATTAATGATTAACTAATATAATGCCTAAAATTATTATACTTTATGTTGATTTTATTTCTAATAATATAATAAAAAATAGATATCTATTTTTATAGAAATGCATATCTATATAAAATAATATTTATAAAATAAAAAAAAAAAAGATATTAATAATATTAATTAAATAATAAATGTATATTAATGTGGACTATTCTTTTTTTTTTTTTTTTTTTAATTGCTACTTTAATTAAAGTAAAATGAAAAATTTATATATTTATTGTTTTAATAGGAAACATTCAAATTAATAAAAAAAAAAAAACTGTATATATTTTGTGTTTTAATAATATAAAAGGAAGATTAAAATAAATATAAATAATTATTTATTAATAGAAAAATAAACCATAAAAATATATACAAATGAATTTAAACTATGGTATTAAATTAGAGTTTATTTTTTACACAGATTTTATAATTAAATTTTAATTCAAATTCCATTCTAATAATAAATTTAACATTACTAATATCATCATCCCATCTTAAATGTATCATTTTTATATACATTTTAAATTCAAATTACTTTTTTTTTTTAATTCTTATTTTGTACAAAATTGAATCCTAATTATTAATCCTTATTATTTATTTTTTAAATTCCTTTTTTTTTTGTTAATTAGTATTGAACCAATTTTTTTTTCCTTTTTTATTTTTTTTAAAAAAAAATTAATTTATCAAATTGAGGCTTGATTTAGTTATTTTTGTTAAACGTTTTTTATATTAAAAAGAAAAGGAATTTACTTTTAATTTTATTTTTATTATTATTTATTATTTATTATTTATTATTTTATTATTATTTATTTTTAAAAATTTATAATGTAATAATAATAATTAAAGATTTATTAATTGAGTTAAATGAAAATAGCAAGAAAAGGCTATTTCATAATGAATAAGAAGAATGAAAAAGTAAATATATACAATATATACAATTAAAATTGTAATTAAAAATAAATCCATGCAGTATTTATTTATTTTTTTTTTAAATATGAATTTAAAAAGTGTAAATTTAACTTACTATTTTTAATAATAATAATAATAATAATATTATTATTATTATTATTATTATTATTATTACATTTGAACTTGAATTGGGATGGTAAACTCTTTAATGTATATTGAATATTTTAAAGATTGTCTATTAATAATTTATTTTTTTTTTAATAATTAAAATTATAGTTGTAATTCCATAATTAAATTTTTTATAATTTTAAAAATAGTTGTTGTGATGGTAGGAATAATTTGTGTCATATCCAATTTTATAAATTTTATAGGACTTTAGTTGTTGATTGTTGTTGTCAAATAGTACTATTTACACATTTCATAGTCTTTTTTTTTTTCAATCTATTCTGTAATATAACTTTAAATGAATTCACTTCCCTTTTCCCTTTACTCTTCTTATTCTATAGGAATAGATGGGTTTCCTTTTTTCTTTCACTCTTTTTTTTTTTTTTGAATATATAAATTTATATAGGAATATATGTGCCAAAGTATACTTATTTCTATTGATGGCTATATATTATGGATAGTCCAACAAAGCAACTTTTTTTTTTAATTTAAAGTTATTTAAATTAAATAAATTTTAATTCTATTAATTAATAATAATAAATATATTTGGATAATATATTGAAATTGAATCTGTAATATATTTAATTTAATTATGTCTTAATTGAAATACAAATGTAATAGAATATATTGATAAAATATAATAAAATATATTAACAAAATATATTGATTTAAATTATTTGTCACTAAATGCCATTCATTCTTTATATAATTGAATTATAATATATAGTAATTATATAGTATATAATATTATTCAATCTATTAGTAATATATTGCATTATGTATAATTCATTGAATTAAATTAAATTAAATAATATATTATTGCTTTTATTTTTTTTTAAAAATTCATTTTATAATAAAATAATAATTTATTAAATTTTTATTATAAAATAGAATTTAAAAAAAAAATACAAGTTTAAAAGTAAAAAAAAAAAAACATATAAATATTCCTTGTTTTTTCTTTTTTTTCTTATTATTTAATTCAACATTATTTAATTTAAATATCAATCTTATTTTATTTAAAAAAAAAAGTTTTTATTAAATATATATACCTCTTTTTTAAATAAATAATTAATTTAAATTAATATTTCAAAATGAAGGCATACGAATACGGTGAAGACGGCAAGTCTAACATTATTAAGGATTTCATTTCTGCCCTTGGTGGTAAGTGTCAAAGAAACATTTATTGTGAAAACCTTGTCATTACGAGATAGAAAACTTTTAAAGTTATTATTAGAAAGCTTAAAGTGAAAGGAATACCAAAAAAAAAAAAAAATGCTATACAACCAATAACAATAAAAAAATAATAACATTACACTATAGAATAATAAGATATTTTTAAAAGTTTTTGAAATGAAAAGAAAAAAAAAAAGAAAAAGAAAAAATTTAAAAATGTATAAAGATGAAACTAATTCAATATCATTTTATTATAAATTAAAATTTATATCCTATAGAATTTGTTGGTACTACCTTCTTTGTTTTCATGGGAATCAGTTCCGTTAACAGTGCTTTTGAATCCATGAAGACTCAAAATTACGACACTATTAATTTCTTAAGAGATGTTACCAACAGTACTGTTGTTAACCCAGGTATTCCAACTGGTGCTACTCCAGCTTCTCAAATTCAAATCGCTTTTGGTTTCGGTTTCGGTTTAATGTGTATGGTTTGGGCTTTCTACCGTATTAGTGGTGGTCACCTTAACCCAGCTGTTACTCTTGGTCTTTTCTGTTCTGGTGCTGTTCCACCAGTTAAGGCTGTTTTATACATTATTGGTCAAGTTTGTGGTGGTATGCTTGGTGCCTTATTTGCCAAGGCTCTTTTCCCAACTCCACACGATGGTATTACCAGAGGTGCTAACGGCATTCCAGATGGTAGATCTGTTGCCGCTGGTTTCTTCCTTGAACTCATCCTTACCTTCCTTTTAGTTTTCGTTGTTCACATGCTTGCTCTTGAAGTTAACAACGCTAGAAATGTTGCTCCATTCGTCATTGGTACCATTGTCTTTGTTGGTCACCTTATTGCTATTCCAATCACTGGTACTTCTATGAACCCAGCTCGTTCCTTTGGTGCCTCTGTTGTTGCTGGTCAATGGGATGATCACTGGGTCTTCTGGGTTGCTCCACTTCTTGGTGGTGTTTGTGCTTCTATTGTCTGGAGAATCTTCAGTTTCTTCAACATTCCAGCTTTAAACGGTAGCCAAGACCACACTACCGCTATGGAATACGAAAACAAGGCTATTGCTATCAACAGCACCGAATCTCTTCCACATTAAATAATTTAAGCTTTTAATAATTTTTTTTTATAATCTTATAAAAAAAAACACACTATATTTAATCTCTTATTTAATAATTCATAACCTATTTAACTTAATTTAAAATTAAAAAAATCGTTATATCTTTTTTATCCTAAAACGTTTTATATAGATATTAATAATTTATGATTATTAATAACTTTTATAATGACGTCGTATTAATTATTTTTAATACTGATAATTTAATTATCTTTTTTTAAATTTTAAATCTTTTATTATATTTAATTTATTTTTTTTTTTTTACAGAAAAAAAAAAACGGATTATTATCTAATAAAAAAAAAAATAAAAATATTATTAAAAAAAATTATTAAATGGTATTATTTAAATTTATTATAAAAGTGAATTGTGTATTGTGTGATAGGTGATAGGAGAAAGAAATGGTAGCAATAGTATAGTAAATGGTGTTTTTTTATTTTTTTTCTTCAAAAGAAAAAATAACAGCGGAACTTTTTAACCAAAATCATGCCTTTTGCTATTGGCCAGCAATGGTCAATGTTCAAACTCATTCATCCCATCCATCGATTCTTGTTGGTGATTTTAATATGTCTAAAGTAAAATTATCCAACTGGTTATCAACTAATGGATTAGGAGATTGGGAAATTCTTCTGCTTAGAGGGTCGACTATCTCTTGGACTCGAGGTGAACAATCTTCCGACATTGACCATGCTCTTATCAATTTGAAGATGAAAGATCTTATTCACTCAGGATCATTTATAAATAATTTTTATCCTGTATCAGACCATAAGCCACTTCTTATTAATGGTAAAATTATTCCTATGGAAGATTTTTCTAATGACTTTAACGTTCCTAAGAAAATTCTGAAATGGAATAGATTAAAATGTACTGAGGAAAAGGAATCTATTCTCAGTCATAATAAATTCCAAATACTTTCAGCAAAATTCAACGATCCTAATGCTTCTACAGATGAACTTTCCAAAGAATTTACTTCAACTGCTTTTTCAATTGCAGACGAGCTCAGTATTACCTCAGCAAATAATGTTATAAAGTCTTCATTTCATATTTCACAACAAATTTTTAATCTCCAAAAAATCAAAATGAAGTTGTATAAGAGATTTAAAAAAGAAAGAATTTATGATATAGATGAATTTATTAAAAGAATTAAAATCTACCGTAAGCTCATTGATTACATCCACAAAAGATGTAATGAATTTAGGAAGCAAGAATATCTTCATTGGATTAAAACAGGATGTGAGTATATGAAGAGTCATAATCCTAAGAAGGCCTGGAAATGGATCAAAAAAACTGCAAAAATTGGAAAAGATTCTTTCTTTATTGCTCAACCAATTAAAAACAAAATGGAGAATTAGTTGTTGCTACGGAAGAACAACTAGATGTGTGGCATGATCATTTCGAAAATCTTGCATCAGATCCAAGTGGTGTAAGTCTTGATTTGGAGCATTGGTATGAAGAACCAACGAATAAACGTTTTTCACTTCCTATGCTTGATGAGTGGGATATCAACCAAGATATTAGTATTGATGAAGTCAAGTCAGCTATCCTCTCTACTCCAAATTATAAAGCATCAGGTCCGGATGGTATTCCAATTGAATTTTACAAAGCATTAATTCCATCAAGTAATGATTCTAATAATGCTACAGATAATAATTCTTCTGGTAATACTACTTCAGATAATGATGCTCATGGTTTAAATTTTATTCTTAAATTATTTAACCGTATTTGGGATGGAGATTTCCCCAACTCATGGAATGAATCCAGTATTGTTTCTATTCCTAAGAAGGGAGATTTGACAGATTGTGATAACTATCGAGGTATATCACTTATCAATAATGGTATTAAGTTGATCTCCAAAATTGTCACCACTAGAATCTCAGAATATGGTCTAAAGAATAATTTCATTAGACCTGAACAATTTGGTTTTCGAAAAAAGGAAGAAAGTATCAGTCTTTTCATTTCAATCCAAGAAATATGCCGTAGACGTCAATTAGATAATAAAGAGACATATTTGGCCTTTTTAGATCTCAGGAAAGCATACGATTCAGTCCCAATCGGTAATATTCTCCATAAATTAGATTGTTTAGGAATCCGAGGTAAGAGTTTACAATTTATCAAAAATTTATATTTAACATCTAAGGCTAATGTCAAATTAGATGGACAATTCTCGAAATCTTTTGATGTGAAGAAAGGAGTCCGTCAAGGTTGCCCTCTTTCTCCTATTCTCTTTAATCTCTTTATTAATGATATATTTAGAGAGTGCGAAGATCTAGGAGTCAGTTTAGGTGACACTCGATGCTGTGGTGGACTTTTTGCAGATGATATAGTTATTTGTGCTCCAACAAGAGGATGCTTAAAAAAGATGCTTAGAAGAGTTAATGAATGGGCACTGTATAATGAAATGGAATTTGGTATCCAGAAATGTTCAACGATGGTGATTCGTCCTGAATCAATAGAAAATCAGAACAAGAGAGATCCAACATTTTACTTAGCAGGACAACCCATTCCAACTACTGATTGCTATACTTATCTTGGTGTTCCATTTGATAAGAATCTGTCCCTTAAACCAGTAATTAAAGCTCTTAATAACAAGGTTTTGAAAGGACTTTTCTCAGTCAGTAAATTCTTAAGAAATCCTAATATTCCTATTCCTTTCAAAAAACTAGTACTTAACTCACAAGTGATTAGCAGAGTTTCATACTTTGCACCATTACTTGGATCCAACAAAGCTAGGTCTAGGATTGCTCAGAAGCATGTTAACAAAGGAATACGATGGGTTGCCGGAGTTCATAAAGCTGTATCGTTTATATCTTTATACTCTATCTCAAAAGATTTGAATATTCCTCCATTGTCAGCCAAATGTGCGTTAGCTCAGGTTAGATGTTTTAACAAATGGAAAAACTCAAATTGTATTATCTCACACCTTGTCAATTACATTCCTAAATTTAGAAAATACACGTGGTGCAAATCAAGTAGGACACTTGATAAAAAATTAAAGAAACATGGAGATGTTAAAGCAGTTAAAAACTTTTATTGGAAAGATCTCAAAGGGAATTCAATCAAAGCGCAATATTATGATGATAATAAATTTATTGAAACTAAAGATTTTATTAAATTATGTTATGAGTACCCAGAGTTTGCCTATGGCTTCTACTGGCTATTGAAAGCAAGAAGCGGATACAAGTTGGATGCTAGAGTTGCCAAAGCTGCCAAATTTGTTGATCCAGTTTGTCCTAACTACTGTCCATGTTGCAAGTGTGGAGATCAAAGTATTAAACATTGGTTATTAGATTGTCCAACATTTAGAGATATCCGTATTAAACATTATGATTCCATAGTCCAGCTATTAAATTTTTTCAGTCAACGTAATTCCAATAGTCCTATCAATAATAATGAAATTGATAATATCAGTAGAGATAGTAATAACATTAATAGTAATAGTAACAATAGTAGTAATAACAATAGTAATAGTAACAATAGTAATAGTAACAATAGTAATAATAACAATAATAGAAATAATAATATTAGTAATGATAGCAATAGTGAAGATAATAATTCTAATTTAGATAGTAATTTAGTTAATGATAGTAATAGTTCTAATAATCCGGTGAATATTAATGTGTATGATTATTCTAGTGTGTGCAGTAAAATATTTAAATTCCTTCTTGGGGGAAGAAGTTTTAACAATATCAATTACAATTCAAGGGAATGGAAAGAACTTTGTAAGCGTCAGATTCAATCTGGTACTAATGAAGGAGCACCATTCTTGACGGTAACCGCGGAACTTCTAACCAAAATCATGCCTTTTGCTATTGGCCAGCAATGGTCAATGTTCAAAAGGTTTGAAGCAACATCCAAGAGCGTCAATGCTGAAGAAACAGTAAGACAGGCCAGGAGGGCCAGCGCAACCAATGGAGATCATAATTTTGTTCCATGACAAAATTTTGATCTTTGGCTCGGTGTCCCATTGGAAGTCAAATACAATTATTATACTTTAGTATGATAGTGGCTTTCTTACTTTAATTAAAATTACTAGAATACATTATACCCAATTTTTATTCATTTGTGTTTATTTAAACATATTTTTTTTATTTTTATTATTTTTAATTATTTATTACATGTATTATAATTTTAATTAAATTAATAATAAAGTTTAAAATATTTGATGCCGTTAAAAAAAAAAAAAAAAAAAAAAAAAAAAAAAAAAAAAAAAAAGAGCGTCAATGCTGAAGAAACAGTAAGACAGGCCAGGAGGGCCAGCGCAACCAATGGTGATCATAATTTTGTCCCATGATAAAATTTTGGTCTTTGGCTCGGTGTCCCATTGGAAGTCAAATACAATTATTATACTTTAGTATAATAGTACCCTCTTGGGAATGTTAACAAAGGAATACGATGGGTTGCCGGAGTTCATAAAGCTGTATCGTTTATATCTTTATACTCTATTTCAAAAGATTTGAATATTCCTCCATTGTCAGCCAAATGTGCGTTAGCTCAGGTTAGATGTTTTAACAAATGGAAAAACTCAAATTGTATTATCTCACACCTTGTCAATTACATTCCTAAATTTAGAAAATACACGTGGTGCAAATCAAGTAGGACACTTGATAAAAAACTAAAGAAACATGGAGATGTTAAAGCAGTTAAAAACTTTTATTGGAAAGATCTCAAAGGGAATTCAATCAAAGCGCAATATTATGATGATAATAAATTTATTGAAACTAAAGATTTTATTAAATTATGTTATGAATACCCAGAGTTTGCCTATGGCTTCTACTGGCTATTGAAAGCAAGAAGCGGATACAAGTTGGATGCTAGAGTTGCCAAAGCTGCCAAATTTGTTGATCCAGTTTGTCCTAACTACTGTCCATGTTGCAAGTGTGGTGTTCAAAGTATTAAACATTGGTTATTAGATTGTCCAACATTTAGAGATATCCGTATTAAACATTATGATTCCATAGTTCAGCTATTAAATTTTTTCAGTCAACGTAATTCCAATAGTCCTATCAATAATAATGAAATTGATAATATCAGTAGAGATAGTAATAACATTAATAGTAATAGTAACAATAGTAGTAATAACAATAGTAATAGTAACAATAGTAATAGTAACAATAGTAATAATAACAATAGTAGTAATAGAAATAATAATATTAGTAATGATAGCAATAGTGAAGATAATAATTCTAATTTAGATAGTAATTTAGTTAATGATAGTAATAGTTCTAATAATCCGGTGAATATTAATGTGTATGATTATTCTAGTGTGTGCAGTAAAATATTTAAATTCCTTCTTGGGGGAAGAAGTTTTAACAATATTAATTACAATTCAAGGGAATGGAAAGAACTTTGTAAGCGTCAGATTCAATCTGATACTAACGAAGGAACACCATTCTTGACGGTAACCGCGGAACTTCTAACCAAAATCATGCCTTTTGCTATTGGCCAGCAATGGACAATGTTCAAAAGGTTTGAAGCAACATCCAAGAGCGTCAATGCTGAAGAAACAGTAAGACAGGCCAGGAGGGCCAGCGCAACCAATGGAGATCATAATTTTGTTCCATGACAAAATTTTGATCTTTGGCTCGGTGTCCCATTGGAAATCAAATACAATTATTATACTTTAGTATGATAGTGGCTTTCTTACTTTAATTAAAATTACTAGAATACATTATACCCAATTTTTATTCATTTGTGTTTATTTAAACATATTTTTTTTTATTTTTATTTTTATTTTTTAATTTTTTATTACATGTATTATAATTTTAATTAAATTAATAATAAAGTTTAAAATATTTGATGCCGTTAAAAAAAAAAAAAAAAAAAAAAAAAAAAAAAACCCTCTTGGGAACGTGCCTTCATTTATTTAATAAATGTAGTTTCTCAAGGGGGTCTACTCATGTTCATGGTACTGAGAGAGTAGAATGATCCCTCTTGGGAACGTGCCTTCATTTATTTAATAAATGTAGTTTCTCAAGGGGGTCTACTCATGCTCATGGTACTGAGAGAGTAGAAAGAATTAAATCCAAGTATTGCGCAATGGATGCTTGGTGCCCTCTTAGGAATGTGCCTTCATTTATTTAATAAATGTAATTTCTCAAGGGGGTCTACTCATGCTCATGGTACTGAGAGAGTAGAAAGAATTAAATCCAAGCATTGCGCAATGGATGCTTGGTTAGTCTTCAAGGGAAAATTATTAGGACTAAGCTCATGGTACTGAGCGATTAAAAAACATTTTATTCATCAAATTTAAGTATTTGATGAATAAGTGAATGTTTGATTTTTCAGGTAAGTTTGTATAGTATTTAATTAGAAGAGTAATACATTTTGTTGCTGTATTTTTTCTTTTATTCATGTATTCATGTAGTACTACTCTTCTCTTGTAAGAATCCAATGTAGTCAACTTTAGCATTTGCATTGTACTTTTATATTCATGTAGCTATTGTTGTATTGTTTCTTGTAAGAGACTGATTCACTCTACATCATGTAAAAATACTATTCACAAGCTTTCTGGTGTCGACATTCTTGATTCAAATTTTTTACCAATTCAAATATTTAATGAAAAGTAAAGTCAAACAAGTTTAGTGTCAAAAAGCGAATCGAATTTACTAACAACAAACCAAAACTAGAATTTTTAAAGAAAATTTACAACTAGAATTCAAAAAAAAGAAACTTTAAACAAAGCATCGTAACAATTTTTGTACTATCCAGTACTTTTAAGAAGAGAGAGAGAGACAGATTTTTTCCATATACGTTATATTTATAATTTTTATTAGTATTTATTTTATATTCAATATTTTTTAATTAGAATTTATTATCATGTCAGTCCTTTATATTAAAGATAAGAATTATATCAGACGTGGTACCCGGTCTTATGGTATCCCCTTAGATGATATTCGCTCCTTCTTTATCCGTGGTATTCGATCATGGTCAGTAAATATGCTATGGGAAAAACTCGAGGTTATTCTAGAAGATAAATTTAATTCAGTTATTAGTGTTAAATATTTTCAAACTTTCAATGATCACTTTTTCTTAGTCAAGGTTCATGGTTCATCAAAAGATTGTATTAAAATCTTACACATGTTAAAGAAGAAACTTTCAGTTACCTCAATTTCCTTTTCAGCTCGTAGTAGAAGGAATCACAAATACACTTTTTCCACTCTCAAACGTAAAATTTTAGTTTCTAATAAACATCAACATTCTATTCAACAATCATTTCAACAATCAGTTCAACAATCTCATCAACAATCCGATCTTCAACAAGATCTTCAACAAGATCTTCAACAAGTTTCCAATCATGAAAATATTCCAGATCTACAGCAAACACAATTTCAATCTCAACATTCAACAATTAATTCTAATAGCTCTATCAACTCTGCTAACAGTTCAATAGTTGATAGTTCTTCAGTTTCACAGCCATCTAGTAATAGTTCTACTTATTCCTCTGATGCATCATCCATTAATAACGATGACCTTGATAATAATAATAATAGCAACGATTCTTCCTCATCCAACAAGCCTGATAACTTTTCTTTTTGTCTTAGTTGGAACACCAATGGGTGGAATCATGAAAAGAGAGATAGTATTAGCTATTTCACAGCTATTTTCAAACCATTATTCTTATGTTTCCAAGAAACTGGTAATGGTTCTGGATCGAATACAGATTATCCTTGTCGTGTTACTTTGCGAAACTATAGACACTTTTTCAAGAAAGCTGACGAATCAGTTCCTGGAATGAGAGGTTTATATTTAGGTTTTCACAATTCGTGTCAAGCCTCACTTGAAAACTTCTCTGGAAAGTATATTATTTCTATTTATACTTTTAGTCTCTGGAATAGATTCAAATGCTCGATTGGAAATGTTTATATGCCTCATAGTCATCACAACATCTATGTTGATCATGCAAAGTTAGAAGTTCGCTTGTGGTTACAAACTCATTCATCCCATCCATCGATTCTTGTTGGTGATTTTAATATGTCTAAAGTAAAATTATCCAACTGGTTATCAACTAATGGATTAGGAGATTGGGAAATTCTTCCGCTTAGAGGGTCTACTATCTCTTGGACTCGAGGTGATCAATCTTCCGACATTGACCATGCTCTTATCAATTCGAAGATGAAAGATCTTATTCACTCAGGATCATTTATAAATAATTTTTATCCAGTATCAGACCATAAGCCACTTCTTATTAATGGTAAAATTATTCCTATGGATGATTTTTCTAATGACTTTAACGTTCCTAAGAAAATTCTGAAATGGAATAGATTAAAATGTATTGAGGAAAAGGAATCTATTCTTAGTCATAATAAATTCCAAATTCTTTCAGCAAAATTCAACGATCCTAATGTTTCTACAGATGAACTTTCCAAAGAATTTACTTCAACTGCTTTTTCAATTGCAGACGAGCTCAGTATTACCTCAGCAAATAATGTTATAAAGTCTTCATTTCATATTTCACAACAAATTTTTAATCTCCAAAAAATCAAAATGAAGTTGTATAAGAGATTTAAAAAAGAAAGAATTTATGATATAGATGAATTTATTAAAAGAATTAAAATCTACCGTAAGCTCATTGATTACATCCACAAAAGATGTAATGAATTTAGGAAACAAGAATATCTTCATTGGATTAAAACAGGATGTGAGTATATGAAGAGTCATAATCCTAAGAAGGCCTGGAAATGGATCAAGAAAACTGCAAAAATTGGAAAAGATTCTTTCTTTATTGCTCAACCAATTAAAAACAAAAATGGAGAATTAGTTGTTGCTACGGAAGAACAACTAGATGTGTGGCATGATCATTTCGAAAACCTTGCATCAGATCCAAGTGGTGTAAGTCTTGATTTGGAGCATTGGTATGAAGAACCAACGAATAAACGTTTTTCACTTCCTATGCTTGATGAGTGGGATATCAACCAAGATATTAGTATTGATGAAGTCAAGTCAGCTATCCTCTCTACTCCGAATTATAAAGCATCAGGTCCGGATGGTATTCCAATTGAATTTTACAAAGCATTAATTCCATCAAGTAATGATTCTAATAATGCTACAGATAATAATTCTTCCGGTAATACCACTTCAGATAATGACGCTCATGGTTTAAATTTTATTCTTAAATTATTTAACCGTATTTGGGATGGAGACTTCCCCAACTCATGGAATGAATCCAGTATTGTTTCTATTCCTAAGAAGGGAGATTTGACAGATTGTGATAACTATCGAGGTATATCACTTATCAATAATGGTATTAAGTTGATTTCCAAAATTGTCACCACTAGAATCTCAGAATATGGTTTAAAGAATAATTTCATTAGACCTGAACAATTTGGTTTTCGAAAAAAGGAAGAAAGTATCAGTCTTTTCATTTCAATCCAAGAAATATGCCGTAGACGTCAATTAGATAATAAAGAGACATATTTGGCCTTTTTAGATCTCAGGAAAGCATACGATTCAGTCCCAATCGGTAATATTCTCCATAAATTAGATTGTTTAGGAATCCGAGGTAAGAGTTTACAATTCATCAAAAATTTATATTTAACATCTAAGGCTAATGTCAAATTAAATGGACAATTCTCGAAATCTTTTGATGTGAAGAAAGGAGTCCGTCAAGGTTGCCCTCTTTCTCCTATTCTCTTTAATCTCTTTATTAATGATATATTTAGAGAGTGCGAAGATCTAGGAGTCAGTCTAGGTGACACTCGATGCTGTGGTGGACTTTTTGCAGATGATATAGTTATTTGTGCTCCAACAAGAGGATGCTTAAAAAAGATGCTTAGAAGAGTTAATGAATGGGCATTGTATAATGAAATGGAATTTGGTATCCAGAAATGTTCAACGATGGTGATTCGTCCTGAATCAATAGAAAATCAGAACAAGAGAGATCCAACATTTTACTTAGCAGGACAACCCATTCCAACTACTGATTGTTATACTTATCTTGGTGTTCCATTTGATAAGAATCTGTCCCTTAAACCAGTAATTAAAACTCTCAATAACAAGGTTTTGAAAGGACTTTTCTCAGTCAGTAAATTCTTAAGAAATCCTAATATTCCTATTCCCTTCAAAAAACTAGTACTTAACTCACAAGTGATTAGCAGAGTTTCATACTTTGCACCATTACTTGGATCCAACAAAGCTAGGTCTAGGATTGCTCAGAAGCATGTTAACAAAGGAATACGATGGATTGCCGGAGTTCATAAAGCTGTATCGTTTATATCTTTATACTCTATCTCAAAAGATTTGAATATTCCTCCATTGTCAGCCAAATGTGCTTTAGCTCAGGTTAGATGTTTTAACAAATGGAAAAACTCAAGTTGTATTATCTCACACCTTGTCAATTACATTCCTAAATTTAGAAAATACACGTGGTGCAAATCAAGTAGGACACTTGATAAAAAATTAAAGAAGCATGGAGATGTTAAAGCAGTTAAAAACTTTTATTGGAAAGATCTCAAAGGGAATTCAATCAAAGCGCAATATTATGATGATAATAAATTTATTGAAACTAAAGATTTTATTAAATTATGTTATGAGTACCCAGAGTTTGCCTATGGCTTCTACTGGCTATTGAAAGCAAGAAGCGGATACAAGTTGGATGCTAGAGTTGCCAAAGCTGCCAAATTTGTTGATCCAGTTTGTCCTAACTACTGTCCATGTTGCAAGTGTGGAGATCAAAGTATTAAACATTGGTTATTAGATTGTCCAACATTTAGAGATATCCGTATTAAACATTATGATTCCATAGTCCAGCTATTAAATTTTTTCAGTCAACGTAATTCCAATAGTCCTATCAATAATAATGAAATTGATAATATCAGTAGAGATAGTAATAACATTAATAGTAATAGTAACAATAGTAGTAATAACAATAGTAATAGTAACAATAGTAATAGTAACAATAGTAATAATAACAATAATAGAAATAATAATATTAGTAATGATAGCAATAGTGAAGATAATAATTCTAATTTAGATAGTAATTTAGTTAATGATAGTAATAGTTCTAATAATCCGGTGAATATTAATGTGTATGATTATTCTAGTGTGTGCAGTAAAATATTTAAATTCCTTCTTGGGGGAAGAAGTTTTAACAATATCAATTACAATTCAAGGGAATGGAAAGAACTTTGTAAGCATCAGATTCAATCTGGTACTAATGAAGGAACACCATTCTTGACGGTAACCGCGGAACTTCTAACCAAAATCATGCCTTTTGCTATTGGCCAGCAATGGTCAATGTTCAAAAGGTTTGAAGCAACATCCAAGAGCGTCAATGCTGAAGAAACAGTAAGACAGGCCAGGAGGGCCAGCGCAACCAATGGAGATCATAATTTTGTTCCATGACAAAATTTTAATCTTTGGCTCGGTGTCCCATTGGAAGTCAAATACAATTATTATACTTTAGTATGATAGTGGCTTTCTTACTTTAATTAAAATGACTAGAATACATTATACCCAATTTTTATTCATTTGTGTTTATTTAAACATATTTTTTTTATTTTTATTTTAATTTTTATATTTCATGTATTATAATTTTAATTAAATTAATAATAAAGTTTAAAATATTTGATGCCGTTAAAAAAAAAAAAAAAAAAAAAAAAAAAAAAAAAAAAAAAAAAAAAATATTTAATAATAATATTTAATAGTAATATATTTAATAATAATATTTAATAATAATATTTAATAATAATATTTAATAATAATTAATAATAATATAAATATTGTGTATTCAATATCTTATATAAATACGATTTAAATTTAAAAAAAAAAAAAATGAAAAATGATATATAATATCAATTTTAGTTTGGGTTGTATGAGCATGATGCATCATCAAAGGAATGGTATTGATCTGAATACAACTCTGCTTGTTTTCCCCTTCTATCTTTGAAATTATGGTGATCTGATGAATCTGAATACACTTGTTTTCCCTTTCCATCTTCGAAATTATGGTTGCAAATTTTATAAAAATTTAAACCAAATTCAAAAAATATACTTCTAAATTTTGGGATTTTTCTTTTTTCATTATTATTTTCAAAAAAAGCCTTCATATAATACTCTAGATCACTTTCTTTTCCTAAAATATAATCAAGGTACTGGCCTTTAATAACTGAATTCCCTCTTTTATAAAGCTGCTTATTAGAAACAAATTTAAAGATATCAGAAATTTCAATCATTCCTTTTTCATCAAAGATGATAAAACAGTACAATATACTTTTATTATTTTTTTTAAATTAAAACATTTTGTATTAGAATCTTGAAAAAATGAACCTATTAATGTTATTCTGTGAATTGTTATTGTAGGACTAATACCTTCTCTTTTTATTTCATCATATAATTGAGAAATCTTTTTACATTTGGAAGAAAAACCTTTAATAGATACAAGGAATAAATTTTCGTTGTCTTGTAAACCTCGGTAAAGAAATTTGGAAATATATTGTTTTTTTTACTTTCTGGATAAAAAAAGTATTTTATAAAGCCATATTCATTACGACTACTATTTATTATAGTATGTTGAAAATTTTCACTACTTAATCTTTGAAAAGTTTTATAAATTTTTATTAAATCTTCGGCATAGTCATAATTATTTCCATTCCTTTTATTTCTTAAATATTTATTATTAGGAATAAGATACCAACAATAATGCCTATCATAGTATCTATAAAAACTACTTAGAAATGATAACAGAAAATAAGATACTGTATTTATTAAATCACGATCATTTACTTTTTCCATTATTATGACATAGATAATGAGGTTTGATTTTAAAAAATACTATAAAAAAAATATACAGATATATGCAGATATATATATATATATATATATATATACAATTTTTAATTTTATATATTTTTAGTCATAATTTTTTTTTTTTTATTAAGGGATAGACATCTATGAAAATATTTTATATACGTCCAAATGTATCAGCGAATCATTACAAAAAAAATTTTTTTAATCAGAGGATTTTAATGATCAATAGCAATAACGATAACAAAAAAAAAAAAGACAAAAAAAAAAAAAGGTATTTTCATAATATATTAATGTATATAGATATAATGATAATTATTATTATTAATTATTATTGAGTGTAGTAATGTGAATATTTTATATTACAATTTGTTTCATATCTGATTCTATTATTAAAATTTTAAAAAAAAAAAACCGATGAAATGTCTGATTCCACCATTTTGTAAAGATTTTTTTTTTTTTTTTTTCAACACAAAAAAAATAACTTTTTTTTAATATTCTTTTTTTATTATTAAGTTTTAAAATGAATATGAAATTATAAATTGATAATGTATTTAAATAATAAAAAAGAAAGGTTAAAAAAAAAAACATTTAAAATATAATTTTTAATTAAATATAAAAGGAAAATTAAAGATATGGTATAAAAAATATATAGTTATATATTTAAATAATAATAATAAAAAAAAAGGATAAAATGTATACTAATGAAGGAATAAAAGTTTTTAATAATAATAAAAATAATAATAATTTTTTAAAAAAAAAAAAAATTAGGAAAATATATATAAAAAAATGTTCTATTTTTTTTTTTTCAAATATGAAAAGAATTTACTATGAAAAGAGGATGTTGCTATTGTTGTTACTGTTGTTGTTACTGTTACTGTTGTTATTGTTATTGTTGTTACTGTTGTTGTTAGTAAAAAGTATAGAATAAATTATTTTTATAATATTGATTATAATTTTAATACAACATCTATTTTTTGTTTTAAAGAAGAATAAAGACTTTCAAGATGCTTAACTTCACCAATAAAGAAATTATAAACAGTTTTATATTCACGTTTTTCTTCCTTTGATTTAGGTATGATAACAACACTACCTGATGGCATATCACTCAACATAATATTATCTTCATCATCACTCTTCGAAGGATTATTATAGATTTTAGTATCTTCTTCTGAAAATTCACTTTCACTATCATGATCATTTTCATCTTCATCATTGTTATCTATTGAAGATTCAGAATTTTCTTCTTCTTCTTCTTCTTCTTCTTCACCATCATCATTATCATCATTTTCAGATCCAGATTCAGTACCAGAATGGTCATTTGGTTGGAATTCAGAATCTTCTTCTTCAGAATCAGAATTGACATCTGAAGCAATGGGTGTTGACTTTTTTGAATTGGATTCATTTTCGGATTCTGTATCTGTTTCACTATCGGAATTAGATTCGGAATCATATTTGATATAACCTAATTCATACTTTTCAAACTTTAGTTTTTCAAATCGAAGATCTTTTATTTTTTCTTTTAAAGCAAGTTTAACTTGATCTAATAATGCAAATGAAATCCAAATTCTTGTTTTGTGTGGTGCACAAGATTCAATATACTAATAATAGTTATGTTATAATGATTATAAATTTATGAATAATAATTTTTGTAAATGATTGTTTTTTTTTTTTTTTTTTTTTTTTTTGCAATTATATATGTTAATGTTTGTTAATCATCCTTTATGTAAATAAAGGATTATTACCTTTTGACATTGATGAATTAATAATTTTGTAGCATCTTCAATACGATTATATTTTAAATATATACGAACAGCATCTTCAGTGTGTTTTTTCTATTATAAAAATTTTTAATAAAAAAAAAAAGAATTAATATAATGTATTATAGTGTTATAATGTAAAACATAATAAAACAACATTTACTTTATATTGTTGCATAAGCCATTTTGGTAACACAATTTCATGATCTAAGGAGAATAAAGTTTCCATAACAATCTTCTTATAACTACTAAAGTGTTCAGAATTTTCAAATACCTTGAGATAGTCTTCTAATTGTTTCCATGCCTTTGTTTGATCATTTAAGGCTTCTGCATTAAAGACATTTCTATTTAATCATTATTATTATTATTATTATATAATATAAAAATGAATATAGTATTAAATAAATAAATATACATATTATTTAATCCATAAAATAACGAATTAAAATAAAATAAATTTAAATTACCCATATTTCTCCATATCAACAATGCATTCACTTGCTAAGGATTGGAATAATAATGAGGAATCAATGGACCAATGGCTTGCAAGATTAACGGCCTTATCATACTTTTTCTCTTCTAAATACTTCGATACTATAAATCGTTATAAAAAAAATAAAGATAAAAAAAAAATTAATATTTAAATATCGCCATATTAAAATATTACATAGATATTTAATCATCATCATCATCACCATCATCAACAACAACAATAACAAATAATAATAATAATAAGTTGATTATTATTATTATTATTATTATTATTAAAATAATAATCAATTTATGATTTATAAGCTATTTACCTGCTGTTTCAGCATCTTCAATATTACAATTAATATATTCAAGCTTAGCTAATGATAATAAATATTCTTTTTTTATTTCGGATAATTGAATAATATCAATGGCTTGATTACTTCCCATAACTAGAATTATTATAGTTGAAAATATAAAATGAATTTAAAAAAAAAAAAAAAAAAACAATCATTAAATTATTCATATAAATATTAGTTTTGATAGGAAAAACTTACCTTCATCATTGCATGAATGAACTCTTCTTCTTTTCTTGGTCTATATTTAATTTGATAGTTATAATATATAGGATAAATTTTATTAATATTTCAACTTTTAAAATATCTATATTTAAATCGTATTTTGGTAATAATTAAAAAAAAAAAAAAAAAAAAAAAAAAAAAAAAAAAAAACGAGTTACATTAGTATTCAATTCATCTAAACTAGTTTCACATTTTATCATCAAATAGCGACTCTTTTCATTAACTAAACTTAATGAATTTATTACAGCTAGTAAACTTTGACTTTGTTCTCTTAAAATAATAAACTTTAATTTTTCATCTGATTGAATATTTAAAAGAATAGAATTTAATTGTTTGAAGTAATAATACATTACAAGGGCAGCTAAATACACAAAATTATAAAGATAGTTTACAAGTTAGAATTATGACACAATGTATTCCTTATAGAAATATTATTATATTTATCATGCTATCAACTTAAAATCAAATTTACCATCTCTAAAGTTACCCTTGAAGGTATAATAAGTGAAAAGAATTTTATTATAATCTGGTTCTGGAGTTTTTTGTTCTTCAAATGGATTTGAATTATCATAGGCTTTGGAATATAATAAAGATTGAATGTTTGAATTTCTAATCTTGAAGTAAATAATATTTTCGAATTCTTCTTCCATGCCAGTGTAGGAATAACTACATAATTTTAATATTTCTTCAGCCTTAATCATAGATGTTACAAATTGACGTAACAAATATATTCTCCTATTTTGTGTTGTATTTTTTTGTTTGGTTGTTTGTTTCGTGTTGTTTTGTTTTTTAAAATAAAAAATTGTACAAAATAAAATAAAAATATTAATTATCATATAAAATATATTTATATATAAAAAAAAAATCTTTTTTTTTTTTTGATTTTGTTAATCTTATTCTTTTAAAAAAAAATAGCATTACATTTCAGGGTCAGAAAATGAAACTAAGGAGGAATAGGCTTCATCAAAATTATGTAATTCAAGATCATGAATGAATTTTAACTTTTTGAAATAATCTACTTCACTTTTATCCTATTTATTTAATATAGATTATAAAAAGTTTATTAATTAAATAGCATTCTTTTTTTTTTGAGGGGTACTTATTTACTATAAATAATACTTTTACGTATATATTATTATTATTATTATTATTATTATTATTATTATTATTATTATTATTATTATTATTATTATTATTATTATTATTATTATTATTATTATTATTTAAATGATTTACTTTTTCGGTTAAATTTTGTTTATCGGAATATAATCCAATGGCATAGTTAGTAAAGTTAATTACTTGTTGATGTAATTTTCTTATTTCAAACATATTAATAATATGTTTATAATAGGTTTCCAAATTAGATATTTCCAAACGACTTAATTTCAATATATTTGATAAGGATTCATCAATAATAGTTTCGCTTGCTAATACCATTAATAGTTCATTTTTAATAATTATAAAAAGGTAAAATAAAATATCAAAAAGATATAAAATGAAATGGGTTAGTTTTCTTTATGTTTTTCTGGAGAGAAATATATATTTATAAATCAGTAATAAGTATTAATTTTTGTCAACTCACTAAATCCTGTAGATGCTTTCAAGAATAAATCATGAGCTTTGTCATTTTCTTCCATATGTAATAATATTTTTCCACGAAGATAGAGAGTTGATGGGAGTGTTGGAAGATAGGTAATTAAACGAGGTAATATATTTATAAAGACATTATGAATTTCTAAATCATTAATTAAATAGATTAAGGATAATGGGAAGTGATCTACATAAGTTTGAAGCATTCTAAGTTTTTTACTTGAAACGGAACTTTCTTCTTCAAATAATAAGCGAGAAGAGTCACATGTAATAAATTGTTTAATACATTCAAATACGGTATAATTAATTACTGATGGACCAGGTTGAGTTGAAAAATCAATATCAACATCACAATAATGGTTAATTAAATAATGCATAAAGGCTTGGGGTTCTTGAGTGAGAGGAAGTGCTGATTTACTATCGGTATATCTTTTATTTAAATTTGGTTTACGATATGGTTTATGTTCAAAACGAAGTTGTTTATGAGTACTTCTTGGTTGTGAATTATTTTCTTGAGATTCCATTTCCTTTTCATCATTTTGAATGTTGTAATTATTGGTTGGACAGGATATAAAGTATTTAAAAATAGATAAAATGTAGAAACAGGTTTGACATCTTTTTAATAATCCAATTTTATTCGGTAAATAATGGTTTGGCATAGTATTGTAGATGCAGATTAATACAACTAATAAATAGAAACAGGTTTCGTAGTAGCTATCGATGACTTGTTGGATACCTGAACTAACTATACCAACAATGTATTGATTAAGTGTTGGAGGCATATTATTGATATCTAAAAGTACATCAATGAAACAATTATCATCGTTGTAATTCTCCTTTTTGAAGTTGATGTTTAAAGCTTCAAAAAGTGAAAGAATACTTTCAATAAGTTTTGTTGGTTGTTGAATGCGTTTTAATAATTTTACCATATTACTGTTATATTCTTCTAATTCAGGCTTCAAATTGTATTCGTAAAAGTCATGAGCAAATGAGGTGACACCTAAAGAGAGATGTTGACTTAGTTCATACTCTAATTCGGTACGGATTTCTTGCCAACGATCTACTGTGAAAGCATGGATAATAAAATCTAAGGTAATAAAGTATTTTTGAAGATCGTTTCTAAATTCATAATTTGCCAATTCAGAATGTTTATCCTGGAAGGATTCTGATGGTAATAATAAAAGATTTGACATCTTAATGTTTTTCAAGAAGGAATTATGAATGACTTCAATGGTACTGATAGGACGTAAAGTTGATACATTGGTACTTTTAACGATAAAGATGGTGGATGAAATTGGATTGTAAGCTAAAGATTGAGGTTGATTCTGAATATTATATTCTTCTAAACAAATCTTTAAAAAGCGTTCATATTCCTTTTGAATACAGTTTTGATAGGCATTATAAAAATCGGTATGACTATACTGTTTTCCAATGATAACGTTACTTCTGATGGTTTCAATAATGATTTTTTTCAAACTTTCAATATTGATATTTTTCAATATACATTGGTTTAACGGAGTATTGCTTAGGTTTTGAGTGATTTTTATATATTTGTTTAATGTATTGGTAAGAATAGTTAAGGAAAAACGATTTGGGAAGAAGATATAATCAATATACTTTTCTTGTATTGATGAAAGACCATTATTTATACCATAATCAAATTCATCAGTTGTTTTTGTGAGAACTTTATTCCAACAATTATATTCAATTTCATCTTCCTCTTCACTATTTTTGTGTAAAACAGTAATGTGTTGCATTACCGTTTCATTATTTTCCTTTTTCCATATTACCCATAATACCCAATCTGATTTTTCATTTTTAACAACTTGGAAATCAACCATGTTACAATTTTCTACATCGCTAAAATCGCATTCCTTTACACCTATTTGTTTTAAATATTGAAAATCGCCATTTATATTTAATTTACCCTTAAATAGTATGAAAGAGGAAGCATAGTCCTCGCACTCTGGTAGGTATACTGCTATTTTGAAAGTCTGACCACTAATTTCTGGTTTAACATCAAAAATTGAAATGTAACGTGCTGGTTCTTCATTTAATAATGATTTATCGGTAATATTCTTATTTATTATTTCCCCAAGAGAAATTGATTTTATACATGAATAATCGTATAAAGAAAATATTCTTAAATACTTATCTCTACAAACGGTAAAAAGTGTCATTTTTAATTTATAAAATATTGATGAAATATCAACAATTTGTTGAGGAGAACTACTTTCACTTTCTTTATTTAATGAAAATGGTTTAAATAATGACTTTATATTTTTTGTAATTAAATTTTTTTGTGAAATTTCATGCTCATAATATGAATCTAGATGAAGATTAAGAAAAAAAAAAATTGATATATTGCATATGATTGTGATTGTAATTATATAAAATTATATATATACATGAGGACATATGATAATTAATGATAAATATTAAATGCTATATTTTTTTTACAATATAAAAAAAAGTATAATATTCATTGAGTTAGAAAAAAAAAAGGGCTACTTACTATCATAAATTTCATTATTTGATGGTCTTGGGCAATCAATAACTATTAAATCTCCATCTTCTGTTGCTACAACAAAAGTATCAATATCTATACAATGAAATAATACTGGAGCATCTTTTAAATTTTCAATTTGATATACTTTCCAATGTTCTTTGGAAGTTAAATCATTTTGATATAAATAGGTGGTACCGTCAAAAATAACTCTATTAAATGAACCAGTAATGGTTAAAAACATAACATGAATATTTCCTGTATCATAATCTTCAAATATTTGTACATTGGATAAAATTTCTTCTGGAAGGTGAACTTCTATTGAAGGAAAAGAATAAGTTGTTTCTTTGGAAGAAAGACTTTGAAATTCAAATATAATATCTTTATTAAAATTAAAAAGTTTCCATCTTATAACAATATTTGATTGAGATTTTGGGAAAAATAATGAAGATTTTTGAGTGTAGAGTTCATTTTCATTGTAATCATGAATTATACGATCACTTATATGTGAACATACTTCAGTATACCAATTACTCATATTTATTACTATATTTATTTATAATAAAATTCAAAATTCAATTAAATTTTTTTTTTTTTAAAAAAAAAAAAAAAAAAAAGTTATTATCTATTGGTCTATGTATTTAAATTATAAATTGTTTTTATATAGATATGAAAAAAAGAATAAATAATTAAATTAATAACTTTATATGAAATTATAATAGATATTATTAAAAATAATTTTGAATAGATTCAATTTAAGTTATTCCATTGATTTTATTTTAAAATGCTATATGAATGACATAATTTAAATTGATTCTACTCTTAATTTTTTTTTTAACAAAAAAAAAAAAAAAAAAAAAAAAAAAAAAAAAAAACTAAATAAATAATAAAAAAAAAATTTTTTTTTAATGCTTTACACCTCCATAATTAAATTTATAATATATTAATTATATTAAATAAAAAAAATTTTATTATAAAAAATTATAAAATTGGGATTATGTACAAATCAGTAGTAGTAATAGTAGTAGTAGTAGTAGTAGTAGTAGTAGTAGTAAAATTACATTTTTTAAATAAAAGAAAAAGAAAAGCTTTTTGCTTATTTCTATTTTGTTTAATGATGTTTAGATATAATAATAATTATCATCATAGTTCTAATGGCATTATTATATTAAAAATAAATAATATTGTTTTATACATATATTTATGATACAAATAATAGTATAAATATATATATCATTTTATTACGATTCAAAAAAAATAATGCTTTTTCAAAGAAAATAAAAAAAAATAAAAAAAAAAAAAAAACTTTTTTTTTTTCCTAATTCGAAAAATTAAAACATCAAATTAAAATAGTATATGGTTTAAAAGTAATAATAAATTACATAGATAAGAGGCAAAATAATAAAAACCCAACATTTCAAAAAGATAAGACATCTTTTTTCATACCCGCATAAAAAGTAGTAAATAATACCCAAATTATATAAGTTGTCTTTGTTGTTGTTCTTTCAAGTATAAAATATATTCCTATATTTTAAATAATATTAATATATATTAATTATTATTTCAATTTAAAATATATATATATAATTATACATACATCAAATAGTACTGGCCCTGTGTTTATAAAGTAAAATATTTATTAATATTATTTAATTTATTTAGTTCATTATATTTATTATAAAAATGAAAATTAAATGGAAAATACGGTTTTTCTACACCAAATATATACTTACATGCTCCAGCGTCATCATAAGTATTTAAATCTGCTGGAATATTATTTGAAAACTCTAAAAAATTTGACCATTGATCCTTATTTATAACTTTAACATTTTCATTAGCATTTAAAAATTCTATAAATGAATTCATTATTGGACATATATTTTCATCTAATAAAATTTTCCATAAACCTTTTTTTTTAAAATGTTAGATTAATAACTTTGTATTATTATTTTGTTGTTCGTTCGTTCGTTTGTTGTAATTATTATTTTTATCTTTATTATTATTATTACCTATTGCAACTTCCAAATCAATATATTTTTGATTGTCTATTTTAGAAAAATTATAAGCGTATTTGTAAAGATTGTTGAAAAAAACCGGATCTAACAAATAACTTTCAAATTCAGGTAATTTTTGTTTTAGTTTTTCTATAGAGTCAACACTTTTTTTTTTAAATATATATTTATTTATATAAATTTAAATGAGAGTTTTTTAATAGTTAAAAAAAAGAGTATATAGATATGTATCAAAAAAAAAAAAAATTGTATTTATAAAAAAAAATTTTTATGATAATCAAAAATTATAATTCTCAGCAAAAATTTATGTTGTCTACTTCTGAAGCTTACCGCATTTTCTTCATTCCTTTTAACCATTCATCATATTCGAAATATCCCATTTGCATTGCATCCATAAAATAAGCAATGATTAATATTTCTTTCTATTGAATTTGAAAATAGATATCAAATTTAATACTAAAAACTATATAAAATTTTGGTATAAAGAAATAATTTTTATATTCATTCTATAATTACACTTTCAAGACCAATATTTAAGTCATAACAAAATCTTTCTATTCCCTCAGGACCTATTTCTTCGGGATCATCTTTTTCTTTTTTTTTTTTTTTTTTTATTTAATAAGGTTTTAGTATATACAATTATAAAATTGTATAAAATATATATATATATTTACATACTGCAATAGAAATTAAACCATTCTCTACATTTCTTTTCTGAAAATGATGTCTATAAAAAAAAGTTAAAAATAAGTTAAAAAAAATAAAGTGTATATTATCAACATTTATAAAAAGTCGTATTTTAATGTTATGCTAAAAATATTATACCTCATTCTCTTCTTGAGTAGTTCTAATAATTTTTATAATTATACATATATATATAAAGTTGAAAATAGATAAATTATTATTCAGGGTTAAATTGATAAAATATTCTAAATTTTTATTACTTTATAGATTTAGTAAGAGATACTCTTTTCTTTTTATTTTTTTGAAGTTTTTCTGATATTCTTCGCTAATATTTAAATAACAATTTATACATATATATATACATATTTTTTTTTAATAAACAGCATTGACAATTATCAAGATAATTATCCTATTAATAAATATCATAGAAAATACTTACTTTTTGAACCATTATAATTTTAAAGTTAATGGTACTTAACTTTATAATATATAATAATAAAATAGAATTTAGAATTAAAATAAAATTTCGAAAAATTTATAAAATTTCATTTTAATTTTTAGGCATTCATAAAAGTATATATCTAATTATTTATTCATAAAATTTATTATTCCTTTAAATTATTTAATATCGTTGAATATTTTTTTAATATTAATGATAATAATGAATAGTTGTGATTTTTAGTTTGGAGTGGTGGTGGTTGAAACAACTTCATATTGAAACAATTTTCTTTATCTAATTTTTTACATTTGTTAATATTAACTATCCTAAATGTAGTTATTAATATTTATTGATTGAATGATGTGTACTCCTTTATTTTATTTGTTAATTTTTAAGAATTACAATTAAAATTACCTTTTTGAAATTTGTTAAAATTAAGTTGAGAAAAAAAAAATAGATAAAAGAAATAATCCTTCCTAATAAATTAAATCTTTAAATTTAAAGTCACAAAAATATAAATTAATTACAATACATTTAATATTTATTGTATACATTAATTTTAATTAAAAATTAATTATGAAATAATAAAAAATTAGGATATTATTTTTAATTATTTTTAAAATTTAATAGTTATGAAAAATATTTTAAAAAATATATTGATTTTAGTATTTTCAATATATTATATAGTATAATGATTGGATAATATTGGTTCTCATAATTTTTTTAAAAAAATAAAATTTTAGGTAATTTTAACAACCAAGATAAATTGTAATAATACCAATATAGATATCAGACATCTTGTAAAGACACAAGATTAAAAGATATTTAAAAATAAAAACACAACAGCATATATAATTTATCTCTAAAATGTATATATTTTTATAATTAATAAGATAATTTATCACTGACAGATTTTAATTATTGAAAACCAAATTTCAACAATTTACTAATTCTTTATTTTTTTTATTCATTATACCTTTATTATAAATTCATATTTTAAAAATAATAAAATAATAACAATAAAAATAACGATAACAATATTAGTAATAATAATAAAAAGAAATATATATACCATATATACCAACATGGAAGTTGAATTCGAATCTGTTCCTTTAAGAATTTTAGAATTATTCAAATTTTATTTAAGTGACCAAGAAATTAAATCAGTGCTTTCAAGCTGCCCAAAAACCGAATGGACTTTAAACGGATGTATGTAAATGAATTAAAATAAACAATATTACCATTAAATTTTATATATTATAAATATTCTAAAGGAAATTCCATAATAATACGAAAAACATTTTTTAATATAAATTTCAAATACCCATGGAAAAAAAAAAAAAAAATCTTTCATTATGTTTCTATTATTATTAGGGCTTCCTGTTGAAACTTTATTTTCATTTAAAAGAGTCAAGGCTATTACTGAAGATAAGAATGCGATTTTGAATATTTTAGTCAATCAAGGTAATGATTTTGTTGAATTTACCAATGATTATCAATACTTGAGAAGAAAATCACCATTTTCTCCAGCTAATATTCCACAAAAGAAACCATTGAATTGTAGTTTAGAAGTTGTAAGTTTTTACGTTTTTATATTTTTTTATAATTTAAAAAGGATTGTCAAATCATTTGAAACCATGAAATGAATTTAATAGATAATAATTAAAATAAAATTTCAATAACAAATGTTCAATATCAATATATTTATATAATATGTAAAATAGTCTGGTTTTACAGATTCTATTTCACCCATTGAAATTCAAACTATATTTTCAAAGTACGGGGGTGTTGAAAATATTTCTTTTGGAACTAAAGAAGTAAGCATCATTCAATAAAATAAAAAAATAGCCCTTAAATTAATAATATATTTATCATGTTAAAACATCGAGATATTAATTATTAATTCTATTAAATTTTACTTCATGTTCATTATAAAGGGTACCTACATTGTTGATTTTTATGAAGTTAATCCAATAATCAATACTCTTGTTACACCAATAACCTATGAAGATCAAAGAATTTATGTTAGAACTATCAGGTATAATCGAAAAGATGCCATATACTTTTTTTTTAAAAAAAAAAATAAAATAAAATAAAAGGGATGATGAACGAAGAATTAACATTATTCTAAATAAAATATTTATGATCATTTTAAAATAGAAAACCAGATGTTGAAATTGTAAAATCTAAACTTCCAAAAGCCTATCCACTTAACAAGGTTGCCCAATTTGGACCGGTAGAAGAAAATGTCCAAAGAGAATTTATTAAAGTAAATATTATTTATTATGTTTTTATTTATTTATTTATTTTTCAAAAAAATATATATATCAACATTGATATTCATCCATAAATCTCATTATCCATCTATTTATTTTTAATCAATAGCAAGCTTTTGAACAATATGCCCAAGTTTCATTTGTTGATTTCGACTATGGTAATAAGTTTGGTTATGTAAAGTTTAAGCAAAGTGTTGCCAAAGAATTAGTTAATATTGTTTTCAGAAATGGTGGTATCACTGTTAGAGGTATGGAAGAAAAACTAGATTTCCATCCATTAGAAGGTAAATATTTATTTCTTTACTAAATGAAATAAATTGAATGAATAATGATAATATATAAAATAAAAAAATATGTAAAGTAATACACCATCATTGATATGTTTCTTTTTATTATATTCTTTGTAATATTAATTTTTTTTTATTTTTTTTTATAAAAATAATATATTAATATTTAAAAAAAAAAAAAAAAAAAAAAGGTGATGAAGAATATGTATACTGGCAATTAGAAAAAATTAAGAAGGAAAAAAATTTATATTCCCAAGAAAGAACCATTAATCCACTTCTTTTAAAAACCGGAAGATTAACCAAAAAAGAAAAGCAAAGAATAAAGAGAGAAAAAATAAGACAAAGACAAAAACAAAGTAGAAGTAATAATTCCATTACCAAGGGAGATAAATCAAAATTAAAATCTTCAATTTTATCATCAAAACTTTTTGATAATTCCAGTTCAAGAACTGGTATTAAAGACAGTTTCAAACGTAAAATTAGAATGGAATCTATTGATGAAATGTTTAAGAGTTTAACTGTTGTTAAAAAAGATGGAAATGAAATGAAACAATAATCCTTTTTTTTTTTTTTTTTTCTACTACCTTTATTATTAATTTTATATTATGATTATCGAAAGATAAAAAAAAAACTTCATACATGCCTTTTTTTTTTTTATTTTTTTTTTATTATTAGCATCTCTTTATTTTCATTCAACACTACAATTTTAATCCTTATAGAAAGCATTTAAAAAAAAAAAAAAAAAAGAAATCTAATTTATTATCCAAAATTATTCAATATATAGAATAGATAAATAAATAAAATAATCTAATTTATATCTCTATTATTTTTTATTTTTCTCTTTATATTTATATTATATATATCTATACAAAACACAACTAAATTAAATTATTAAAAATTCAATAAATATAAAATATCAAGTTATTTTATAAAATCCACTTTTTTTAAAAAAAAAAAAAAAAAAAGATAGTCGAATAACATAGATAAAAAGTATATTTTTTAGTGTTTTCACTTTTAAACTATTTTTATAAATATGTAAAAAAGTATGTTTTATTATTAGCACATTATTGTTTGTTTTTTGATTTCATCGTATATAAAAATCTTTTTTTTTTAGTAATTTGATATATAAAATAATGTTATATATCATTCATCTAACAGAATAATAAGGATAGAAAAAATAACATTAAATTTGACATTCTATTCAACAGTCATCTTTTCTAATTAAAAAGTTTTGGCTTGTAATTTTTTTTAAAAAAAAAAAGGTTAATTAAAAAGGTTAGATTAATTGAAATTTTTTTAGTAAAAATTTAAAAGCCAAAAAAAAAAAAAAAAAAAAAAAAAGCCAACTTTATTTAATTAAAAAAGTTTAATATTAAAAGTTATAAATGCATTAATTTTATTATAAGGATTATTGTTATCATTATTAGTTTTATTGTTGTTGCTACCGTTAATGTCGTTATTTTTATTAGTAGATTTCATTCATTCATTAAATACCCTCTTTCTACAGTTCTATCATTTATTTTTTTTTTTTATACATATAATTAAAATTAAATAATTATAAAAATTACTTTTTTTGGAAAGAAAATAAATGAAACACAAAAAATTTTAAATTAATAAAAAGAGTCGTTCAATATCGTGTATGTAGAGTGCTATTTTATAAAAATAAGTGCAATAACAACAACATACATTGTCAGTAGGATATCAATTACAGCATACACTATGAATAATATATTAATAATGGTATACACGATCAATTACAACAACTGATAGGGTTAGTTAGTTATAATAGCAATGATCATTTCTTAGGTAAAAAAAAAAAACAACTTTTCTTATTAAATAGATTAAATCCCAATAGTTTAATTATTTATTTCAATAATTAAAATGGTTTAATTTAACCTTTATAATATTACTTTAAATATTGTTTTTATTATGACAATTTATTCTATTTATTATTTAATTATTGCTTAATGATGGTTGTTGGTTCACATATTAATTAGTATTCCTATTCCTATTATTCTAATTATTATTCTAAGTATTATTATTATCATTGGTAGAGAGCAAATACAATTAAAAAAACTAATATAAAACAATATTAATGGAAAGACCTTTCTACTTTATTACAAAAAATAGTTTATGATAAAATAAAAAGAGATTAATAATTATTTTAATAACAACACACAGATTATATATAAAAAAAGTTATTGTTGCTATTTCATCCTTTAACAATAAACTTTGAACGATTGAGATACATCACTATTGTTACTTACATTATTTAATGCTACAATTACAAGACAAAAAAAAAAGATATATATAGTGAAAATGTTAACGCCACATCTACATCAAAATTTAATTCATTTTGCCTTAATCACCCACAATTTCCATAAAATATCAATTTTTTTTTTAAAAAAATAAAAAAATAAAAAATTAATTGTTATTATTGTAGGAGGCAGCAACAGCAACAGCACCAGCAACAATTGTCCTTTCCATTTTTACTTAATTTTTCTTATTTCCTTCCTTTCCTTCCTTTCTCCTCTTTTGTTCATAATAAAATCTTTTATTGAATATTCTATTTTTAATATATTTTTTCTTTTTAATATTTCCCTTTTTTAATTATCAATTATAAATCACAATATATTACAATATATTATACCATATAATAAACTATAAATAAAATTGTTTTCTTTTTTATTTTACTTATTTAGTAAAAAAAAAAAAAGAATAAATTACCTTTTTAAATAATGAAAAAATGAATATTGGTACAGGATTTTGATTGGCTACTTATATAATTAATTAATTAATTAATATATATAGAATCAATTCAATAAATAAATGTTTAATTATATTAAATTATTATTGATTATATTCAAAGCATATATTGTAATATATGGAAATACATGAACATCCTTAAATTTTAATATAAAAATTCTTTGGTGGAAAGCGTAGCAAAACATCAGACAACAACCAGGAAATAAGGAAAGCTAAGGTGAGGGTAG
This sequence comes from Piromyces finnis, assembly GCA_002104945.1. Classification (NCBI taxonomy): domain Eukaryota; kingdom Fungi; phylum Neocallimastigomycota; class Neocallimastigomycetes; order Neocallimastigales; family Neocallimastigaceae; genus Piromyces; species Piromyces finnis. The sequence goes on along the minus strand of MCFH01000019.1, from coordinate 43,878 downwards.
CAGCAATAAGGTAAAAAAAAAGAATCCATTATACCTTTAAAAGATGATGAAATAACGCATTGACTTTTAAAACTAAACGTTAGTGTTGTTGAATTAATTTAGAAGAAATGTTTCTATTTAGTTTATTTGGTGATTGTTTTGGTGTAGGTGATGCTTCTCTAAAAGGAAATAATCCATTTTTTTTATATTGAATTATAATATATGAGATAATGTAAAAAGTACATTTTTTTTTAAAATTAAAAATATTCCATAATATATAGTTAAAATATATTGTAATATATATAATTCTTTTTTTTATTTTAAATGTTGATACAAAAGTGCATTTCTTTTCAATAATAAATGAATAAATATATAATAAATAAATAAATATCAAGTAAATTATAGGAATAATAGCAGTGTTCTTTCTAAACTTTACCACTGCAATTCATTCATATATCAATGAATAAAACAATTAATGATTAAATAAATCATTACATTTACTCAAAAAAAAAACCTTATTCTATATTAAATTTTTTATTTCTTATTATAGTCAAAAAAAAAAAATATATTAAAAAAAAAAAGAATAAATTTAAATTATTATTATTATTTATTATTAATATTTTATTCCTAATTATTGAATCATAAAATTAAATAATTTTTAATTCTATTAATTATTTAAAAAAAAAAAAAAATAGTTTTAAAATTTTTTTTTTATTTATTTATTTATATTTTGTTCATTTCTTTACTCAATTTTAAATCATTGACAAATTAACACTTTTTTTTTTTTTTTAAAAAAACACGCATTTTTAGTTTTTTTTTTCTTTTCTTTTCTTTATATAACACTTTTTTTTGTTCAATTTATTTATATTTATTAATAAAATAAATATTCAGCAGGCGCACAATATCTATTACATATACGCATATAAACACATACACACAAGCAACTTTTTTTCTTATTAAAAGTAACTATTGATTAACTTGTTAACTTGATGAATTCTTTGGAAATACAAATAGTACCTTGATAAAAAAAATAGTGTAATATAGTATTATAAAGAAGTAAAAAAAAGAAAAAAAAAGAAAAAAAATAGTTTAAAATATATTTTTTTTTAAAATAAGAAATATTAAAAACTAATCAAAAGAAAAAAAAATACTTGCGCTAAACTATAGGCAATAATAAAAAATATAAAATACACCGCTAAATAAATATAAACCAAATAAATAAATAAAAAATTAGACAACATTGGATAAAAAAAGTAGATTATATCAATTGGATGTTTTTTTTTTATCAATTTTAAACTATTTTTGTTTTATAGTACTCTTTTTAATTCCAAAGTTGTATGGATAGAATAATTATAATAATAGAATAATGATAAGAAATTTAAAATTAATAAAAAAAAATCAGTGAATAATTTAAATCGCTAAAAGTTTCCTTTTTTAGAAAAATATATAAAAAACATAATAGAAAAATAAATATCATTTTTTTTAAAAAAAAATAAAGAAATCAATATAAAGTAGTAGTAAATGAATAGTATGAACTAATAATATAAATTATTATTTATATTTTATAGAATTTATATAATAAATAACAATCATGTCAGTTGAAAACAGGTAAATATCTATATAGATTTTTTTTAAAAAAAATGCATATAGAAAAATGCATAATTTTAAATCTTATTTTTTTAATAGAATGATGAAATATTAATTTTTTATATGTATATTATTATATTTTAGTGAAGGTGAAAGTAAGGGATTATTCTCTGAAAAAATTTTAAAATTAATTTTCCAATACCTTTCATGTGAAGAAAAATACAAGTTATTAACTGTTTGTAAAACCTGGTCAAAACCAATTATTGAATCATTATACCAAAATGTTATGATTACATCTTCAAATTGTTTTGAAAAGTTTTTAAAGGCTATTAATGAAAGCAGCTCTGAAAACAATTATAAACTTTTAGTTAAAAGTTTAGAAATTTCAGGTACTGCTGATATTTGGATGGGTGATATCGAAAATGCTTTAAAGCCACTTACTAATTTAGATACTTTTACTATCTCAAATTCCCCAAATGTTACCAACATTCTTTTACATTCTATTGGTAATCACTGCCCACAATTAAAGAACTTATATTTACCAGGTTGTGTTGGTTTAACTGATGCTTTCATTCCACAACTTTGTAAACAATGTAAAGATTTAGAAAAAATTGATTTATCTTTCACAAATGTCTCTGTTGGTATTATTCCAGCTGCTTTAATCAGTTTAAAAAATATTCGTGAATTAAATCTTGGTGATAGTAAGGAATCTACTTCTCCAGTTGATATGGGTGATGAAAGTTTCACTCGTCCATTAGTTACTTTAAATCTTCGTAATAGTCCAATTACTGATCAAATGTTAGATTGGGTTGTTTCTCGTTGCCCAGAAATTGAAACCGTTATCCTTGAAAATTGTCAAAATGTTACTGATCACTCTATTGTTAAATTAGCTAGTAAATTAAAGGGTCTTACCACTTTAGATATATCTTTCTGTGATCAAATCACTGATAGCTCATTGAACGCTTTAGCTGAAAATGAAGACTCTAAACTCAGATTCCTTGATCTTTCATACTGTTATAATATCACTACTAGAAGTATCAAGGAAGTTGGTTTAAAGTGTACTCGTTTAGAATCTTTAGTATTAAACGGTGTTGAAAACATCTTAAACACTTGTCAACAATATTGTGTTGGTGATGAATGTATTCTTGAAGGTGAATCTATCAAGCGTTTAGTTGACGGTTTAGAAGCTACTACTCTTGAAGAAAAACCAGCTCCAAACCCAGAAGATTTAATTGTTCCAATCCAAAAGATTGCTAAAGAACCAACCAAGGACGAATTAACTACCCAATCCAAAGAAAAGAAATCAAAGGGAGTCATTGCTGAAGATCTCAACATCACTCAAGTTTCCTTAAAGATGAAGAAGAGTCAAGAATCCAAGTCTTCTTACAGTGAAGAAGACTCTCTTCCAACCTTAAATTCCGACTCTCAAGTTAACGATGATGTCAACTCTGTCAATAAATATAAACCAAGAAGAAGTAACAGTTACTACAAGAAGGGTCCAAGATCTGAAGCCTCTAACAGAAACTCTGCTAAATACAGTAGAAATGGTACTAATAAGCGTTCTTCCTACTACAAGAAGGATACCGATTCCTTACACTCTGATGCCAATGATAACGCTAGACCAAAACCAAGACGTAGACAATCCTTCAACAGTCAAAAGTCTAACCAATACCAAGATCAAAATGGCAATGCTAACAACCGTTACCGCCGTTCCTACATCAAGTCTAACAATAGTCATTACAGTAACAATTCCAATAGATACAATAAGAGTGAAAACTACCAACAAGGTACCTATAATAAGGGAAAGGGTGAATTATTAGGTAAAATTAAATTTATGTTAAAGGATGGTCCAAGATACATTTCTATCCATGAAGTAAGTTTATTATTTTACGATATTAATACTATATAGTGTATTTTTTTTCCCATAAGACATTAATGATTAATATTTTATTTTTTTTAAGAATGATGACCCACAAGATTTAGGTTACAACTTCTGTAAATATTATAATATGATGGATATCATGGAAGGTGTTGTTAAAACCATTGCCATAAAGAAAAACGCTATGAGAAAGAAGAAGATTTATGTATAAATGAATAAAAAAAATTCACATCTAAATGAATAATTAAATATTTATAATGTAACATTATATTATGTAAACAAATTAATCCATTTTTTAATTCACATTCTATAACAATTTCTCAAAAAAAAGAGTTAATATAAAGAATGTTTTTATTATTTTAATTATGCTAGACTTGCCTATAGGGTTAGAAAAAAAACATTCCATGTATATTAATTTTTGTGATTGAAAAAATATATATATATATTTTTATAAATAGTCAATTTAATATAATTTAAATAAATATACCATAATGAATAGTCAATAATAATAAATAATAACTTTTTATTTCATATAAAGTATTTATTTAGTATATTAATTTATTTGACATTAAACAAGCGTATATATAAAAAGTATAATTTCAATATGCAATCAAAATAAGAAATCCAAAAAGAATTAAAAAAGACAAAACTTTTTTTTTTTTTTAACACACGCAAGATTTATTCTCAACCATATTTAACGTTTTTCCTTAATAAATACTAGCGGATTATAAATTTTTAATCAATATCAAAAGTATACAACAAAAATTTAAAATAAGAAAAAAAAAAAAAAAATTAAAATATAATGTTATGTTTAAAAAAAATAGAAGATTAAACTTTGAAAAATAAGAAATGAAAAAAAAAAAAGTTTCAATTTTTATTTAGAGTTGAAAAATAATAATTGAAATGTATTAATTTTTATAATCAAAATTAAGATATATTTATTAGAAATTATAGAAAAAAAGAGACACAATATAGTATCTAATTATATGATATAAGCACAATATATCAAAATATAGTTTTTTTTTTTTTTTTTAAAAAAAAAAAAGTAAATAATGAAAATAGATGAACAAAAAGGCTTAAAAAAGAAAAAAGAGAGTTTTCATTTTGTTTTCTTTTTTTCCCCCTCATTTTGTTCAATATTTTCCTATCTTTTGTTTTTTTCCTTTTTTTTTTTTTTTGTTCAAAGAGAAAAATATATAGAGAAAAATGAATACATTTTTAGTTTTCTATTTTTTATTTCCTTTTTTTTTTTAAATTTTTATTTTAAAAAAAAATATTAAAAGAAAATCAAAATGTATTTTTTTATAAAAAGAAAAAAGTTTGGTAAAAAAAAAAAAAAAAAAAAAAAAAAAAAAAACAAGCATTTAAAATGAATGAAAAAAGAAAACGACAATCTTTATATTTTAATTATTTAATTTTTTTTTATATGTAATCTTTAATTTTTTTAATTTTTTTTTTATAGCATTTTTAAATTATATCTATGTAATACCACTATTCATTTTAATAAAGTATTTGTATTTTAATCATAATAACAACAACAACAACAACAATTTGTTTTTTTTGAAAAGTGTAGTGAAAGAATAAAAAAAGGAATGAATCATAAAGTGGGTGGGTGTTGAATTAATTTCTTTTTTTTTTTTTAATTCATCTTTTCACACCCATTTAAATCAAAACTATGGAAGCAACATAGTTTAGGGATGATTATTAAAAGGTATAACAATAAAATAGTACATTTTCATTATAGGAAACTATGATATATATTATGTTATATTACATTAAGGTAACATGTTGATGTGGAATAGGAACAGTTTTTTAATTTGTTTAAAGAAATAAAAATTAGATAGCGAATATTAAAATAATTCTTTGTGGTAGGTAGAGTAATTACTACTACATCATTTCTAGTATTTAAAAGTACAAATTATGCATTGCTTGTAAAATTTTTAGTATATACTATCTAGTTTTCCTTTTTTTTTTTTTTTTTTAATATACACATTAATATTTATTTTTATATTTTCTTTTTTTCCCTTTTATCAACTTTTTTTTTTTTTTTTTTGAAATTATATATATATTGAAGAAGAAGAAGAAATGATAAAATAAAATTCATACTTTTATTTTTTCTTTGAGTTTTTCTTTTATAAAATTTGAAATTATTTAAAATAATTAATTTAGTTTGTACATTTTTATATTTATATTGATTATGATCATTTCTTTTTATATACCTTTATATTCTCATTTAATAATTATTACTTTTTCTTTTTTTTCACTTTTTTTTTTATATTTAAATTAAAATTATTTAAATAATTTTTTTTTTTTTTTTTTAATTATAATTAAATAAATAGAAAAATCAATTTTTTTTTTTTTTAAATTTTCTTTATATAAAAATTTTTATAAGAAAAAAAAAACAAGATAAAGCAAGAAGACCCAAAAGCAAGAAAAAAAAAAACAGCTTTTTTTTTTTTATAATCATTTAGAAGAATAATATATTCAACTTTTTTTTTTTTCAAAGTTATCCTATACATTTAATAAAATTTTATATTTATTAAATGTATAAAAAATAAAAAATTATTTGATTTATTCTTCAATATACCAAAAACCATTTTTTTTCCCCCCTCTAATTCAATTCAATTACCATTTAAATAATATATTCAACTATTTTTTTTTCTTTTACCTATCCACATAATAAATAACAAAAGAAGAATATGAACGGAGACGATAAATTAATAAATGATTTAAGTATTAATTCAATTCAAAATGATTTTGATTTATTGCCAAAAAATGAAGCAAACTTAATTCCACTTAAATTAATATATGAAAGAGTCATTCAAAATTATTATTCAGATTTGACCACTTTATCAGAAACGTAAGTATCTTTTTTTTTTTATAAATATTAGATTCAACTGTTTATTTTATTATTTCGATATTGTCTTTTTTTTTTTTTAAATGAATTAAAGTTTTTTTTTTTTTTTTTTTACAAATTTCATGAAATTTCTTTTCTTTTTTTTTTTTTTTACTTAATAAAGAAATTTATATAGTTTTTATATAAAATGATTTACAATTCATTTTATTGTTTTGACACTACTTTTTTTTTCTTCTTTAATAACTTGTATATATTTTATTATAAAAATCATAAATTTGAAATTATATTCCTTTATACCTATTATTTTATCATTGTAAATAATAATTATAATTATAAAAAAGTATACAAACAAAATCGAATGAACAAAAGAAAATTGAAATCTTTAAATTTGTTCAAAGTTTAAATCAAAGTGCAATAAAATTATTAGTATTAATAAGATGGGCAAAAAAATCTAGAGATGTATTGAAATGCAAGGTATTATTAAATAATGTTTTTTTTTTTTTTTAAAAAAATAAAATTTTATGTTATATGAAGGAAATTTATAATCCATTTCGAATGTTTAATATTTATTTTATTTTTTCTTTTGTAATTAATATATATATATACGTTGGTATGGATAATTTTATTCTCTAGAATATATGTGATTTTTTGGAGGTTCAAAATTCTTATTTTAGAGGAGCAGCCGATGCTCTTCATATGGTTCACCAAGAAATGAATGCAGCTCGGTACATTACTATGATATTTTTTTTTATGATAGATAATAGTATTAGGATGAAACTCTTATATATTTTATTTGTATATACATATACATATACATGTACATATTATTATTATTATTATTATTTAAAATATAAAAAAGTATTCCAAGTTTTGATATTCCAACAGCTGTTGATGTATTAACAACAGGAACATATTCTCGTTTACCAACAATTATTAAAGTACATTTTTATTTATTCATTATTAAAAATTAATATCAAAAATAATCATTCACTCATTTCCATACAATATATTAATAAATGTAATAATGAAATATATATATAATTAAATTTCAATTAAAAATTATATTAAAAAAAAAAAAGGAACCAATAAGTTTACCACCATTAAAAACGGAAGAAATTAAAGATGCAATTGAGAAATTAGAAGATGTTACAAGATTAAGATTATTATGTGATGAAATCATTCCAAAACCAATGAAAAAGAACTATGTTATAAGTAATATTATTATTTGCATTTAGATAGTATAAATAAAATCTCATTTTTAAAACGTCATAAACAAATAATAATATTCTATATAAATATTTTAAAAATTTATGTCATACTATGTCCTGTTTATTGTTATCTAATATATCCTATCATGCTGTTAAATTTATTATTTTATGATGATTTAATACAAAAAGAGAATGGTTCAGTAAGATTCACTGTAGAAAATGAGTTTGAAGCTACTTTGAAATTGGAAGGAAAACAACAAGATAATTGGAGATTATTGGATTTAAAAATATTTGTTAAACCAGACGATGATTTAAATCATGGTATATCTATATATTATTTATTAAAATAATCATCTATTATTATTTTTATTCAACAAAAAAAAAAAAAAAATCAAATTATACAATAGCCTGACCTTATTACTTGTTGATCTTTTATAATATCATATATTTTGTTGTATTCCTTATTTTATGTATTTTCGATGCTATAAATCAGAATTGATCATGCCACTTCAAGAATATCAATTAAATAATTTAAAAATAAACGCACAAAATGCAATAAGTACTGACGTTATTCCATTAGCGGAAAACGCAACTTTAATAAATTCTACACAAAATCCTACAAATAATCAAGCTTCCTCATCATCATCAACGGAAGAAACCAAACCAAAAAAGAAATGGCCATTAATTGAGTTATACCGTTATTTACGTAACTATATTTTAAATAGATATACCTTTTTTTTATAACAATTGTAAATCATAAAGAATAAATAACAGAAATAGCCATAGATAGACTATTGATAATATAAACAATTTATAGTTATAAACTATATTATTTTAACGAATATTGAACACCATTTAATTTTTTTTTTAATTTTATTTTATTTAATAAATAGACTCGTTCTGTTTATCCATGCATTTAGAAATATTTTCATTACAAGTATGAAAATAAATAAATAGATATATAAATTTTAATTTAAAATTATTTATTTGTTTGAATATATAAAGTACACTTATTAAATCCTACATTATTTTATATATATTAAAAAAAAAAAAAGATTGACTATTTAATAAAGACAAGATGGGCAAATCAATTACGGTTAAATATAAGTCCTGATAAAAAGACTTTACAAATATACTATTGGATGTATGTTGATTTTTAATTATTATTTTTTGCTCTTCATCATTTCAAAATTCTTCATACTAATTGTCATTATAAATATATATATGTATATTTGAATTTATTTTAAAAAATATATTATATATATATTTAAAATTTCATATTTCTATTTCTACTTCAATTTTATTTTATAAAATAAATTAATAGGGCCAATGATTTTAAAAATAAGCAAAGCAAAGCCAATATTTTAGAACTATCTATATCCACGGCAGAAGATAAAATTGTATTTTATACTAATAAGGAACATACTGAGGAAGAAACTAATAGTTCTTTAATTGCAAAGTCTCTTATTTATGAATATGAAAAGTTTATTCAATGTAAATTAAACATTAAATGTTATCAATTATTAGAAAATGGTACAAAGAAAGAATTAATTGACCCATTAACCTCATCTAGTATTAAATTTGATATTGTAAGTATCCTTTTCTTTTGTATAATTGTTCCTTTTAAATTATTTAGCTCTATTTAATATATGTATATATATTAAATGAAAAATTATAAAAATTTTTTAAAAAAAAAATTAATAATTTCCTTATATCTATCTATCTATCTATCTATTATTATTATTAACTTGTACAAAATATTAAAAAAATTTTTTTTTTATTTTTTATTTACAACAGAATTCACAAAAATTAAATATTGAAAGAATATTAGAACGTGTTACTGAAATACACGCATTCTCTATTCTCTATGAATTAAGAAATATTCTACTTGGAAAATCAAACACAAAAATTGCTGTACATAAATGTAACCCTAATGATATCATAGAAAAGAACTTTTATAATAGTGAGACAACAGATGAACAAAAGGATAAATTACAACCAGAATTAATTATTTGTTATAGAATTAATCATTATATTAAGATTACGGTGGATGAAAGAACGGGTAGAATTGTAGTTACTGAATATAATGAACAAGGCACTGATAATATCAATAGTTTTATTCAAGGTAAAAAAAAAAATAATAAAAGTATTTTTTAATACTAATAGTTTAATATGTATAGATTTATGTTATATATCTATATACATACTAAAATAAATATTATTCATACTCTAAATATTATTATTATTATTATTATTATTATTATTATTTATTATTATTATTATTATTATTATTATTATTATTATTATTATTATTTTATTATTATTATTATTATTATTATTATTATTATTATTATTATTATTATTATTATTATTATTATTATTATTATTATTATTATTATTATTATTATTATTATTATTATTATTATTATTATTATATTATTATTATTATTATTATTATTATTATTATTATTATTATTATTATTATTATTATTATTATTATTATTATTATTATTATTATTATTATATTATTATTATTATTATTATTATTATTATTATTATTATTATTACTATTTTATTATTAATTTTTTTTTTTTTTTTTTAGAAAAAATAAAAATTGTTGAAGATGAAATTAACAAGGATATGACAAATGCTGTTGAACATTTAATGAATTTAAGAAAATTGGTAATAATTATTTATTTATATATTAATCATCTGAAATCAATAAGGACAGCAACACTATAACTTTAATACAATTAAAAAAGGAAAAACTAATTATTTCAAATTTTTAATTTTTATAAATTATTTTAAAATCCATCCTACCCTTTATTATACTATTTTAAGATTATTATTAATGAAATTGAATTATTATCAATTTACATTGGTTTAGAACCATCGAAAAAATTATTAATTAATCAAGAAGGTATATATTAAATTTAAATATAACTTTTACAAAGGATAAGACCTACCAAATTTAATTATTGACTAATATATTATTATATATTATTTTTAATTCTTAATGATACATTAATAAATATTTATAGAATCAAAAAGATTAATAAACAATAATGAACTATTCCAATCTCAAAATATTATATACTTGAGATATCCAAACTATCCAAATTATTATATTATAATATATATTGATAATGAAGCAATAAATTCAACTAAAAAGTATAAACATGACATATCCTATTTCAAAGTTTGGCTAGTATCAACACAGTAATGATCATTTTATTATTTATAAAAAGTTTACCTTTTATTATTATCGCAACACTATGCAATAAAATAATATTAATAATAAATATTTTATATATTTTATTTTATTTAAAATAATTTCATTTATATATATATATATATATATATTTAAAAAATCAAAAGGAAAAAAGATCCATTAGAATTTTTAGGATTTACATTAATTATGAATCTTGATATTAGTCAATTATTAGAAGATTCCAATGATAGTGATAATGATATTGAAAATGATGACTTTTTCCATCATAGAAAAAGAAGATGTACGGAAGAACCATCTGTTTGGGATAAGACAAAGTAATTTATTTATTTATTTTTTTTTTTAAATTTAAATATCAATAGAAGCATTAAATATGAAAGCCTAAAAAAATGACTAAAAAAAATTTTTTTTTTTATTCCCTTTTTTTTTTATTTTAATTTGAATCCCTCCAAAAAAAAAGAAATTTAACTTTGGATCTTGAAATTTTATCAAAAATTGAAGCTGCTTGCAGGTTAGTCTTAAATTTCATATATATATATTTGATAGTAAATTATTTTATACTGAAAAAAAAAAAATTAACATTTGTTATTTTAAATATATTATGCTATTTTTTTTTTTTTATTTTATATTACTATACCC